>JAFMSR010000011.1:35958143-36068768 GCA_022818135.1 Saxidomus purpurata
AATCATTTTAGTCATGTAGAGCATTTCTGACTAAGCTATGTACAATGTACATACTTGTTTTGTTTCTTTTAAAACTGTGCAGAACATGCATAAACATGCGTAAACCCCCATAAAAATTGTTTCGCTAAAAATGTAAAACGTCTACTTCTTGTTACTTCAAGGCATATCATTACATTATATTAGGATGTTATGAACATAAGAAGAATTTAGATACATGCAAACATATATGTGTTAACAGTAATATTATATGAAAGAGACCTCTAACTACACAGATAAAAGTATATGTTTGTAATATATTTTCACCATTACAAATGATTCACATTCAGTGCGTGCCCACTTCTGAAATGTTTCCTTGTTTCAAGAGGACAGTTATATTTATATAGTGTTTAAGTAATTATAAGACGGACTACATGGGGAAATAAACCCTGATTTGCAATGGAACATTAACCGTTTATTTTATGCAACTTTCAGAGAAGTGTGAGAAAAAAAGAGAAGGTAAATGTCTTTTTGAATTTATGTAATCATTTATGCCACTTCCTGTTTGTAAAATCATATATTATAATAAAAATTTTCATTGTTATTGAAACTTGCAGGCATACTAATTTGTATAAATATAATTAACTTAACGAAATTAAGATTATTGTCAAAGAAAAAGTTGATTTCCTAATAGCAAAGCATGTTTAACCCTATTATACCTGTACTAAATTTTGGGACGGAATCCGCCCAGACGTGGGACGGATTTGGAACGGAATTAGGTTTTTCCGGCCGGAACCGAGACGGAATAAATAATGTCGTCCTAAATTGGAAACCTTACTCATTTTTCAGCACGGAAATTTGCAAGAAATTCTGGGCGTAATTCAGACTCAGGCACGGAATTTCGCACTTTGAATATTTTTGGAGGCGTAATTTTTATTGAATCTAATATAAAACCGGGCGGAATTTTCAACATAGAAATTTTGGAAGTCAGACAGAGGCGATAAATGGTACTTAGAAATTTTGGTAGTTGCAGTCAGGGACGCGGAATTTACAGCAAACCATACTGAATGTAAGAACAGGAGTAAGGTATTGCCTTTTGCTTGTCAAGCTTTTCGTCATGGAGGATACTGGAATCATCTGCATAGTTCTTTTACTGTAGTTCATTAACAATTGCTAAAACAATATGAGCATCGTTTTGGTATATTAGAATATAAAAACAATACTTTAGCAAACAACACAGCATTATCCTTACTTTTGTAACAAACACATGAGTTGTCACGTTTTGTCATTCTTGTGTGACTTGTACCATATATTAAAAAATCATGGAACTCTAGTCGTTTAAGAAACTTGTACTGACTTAATGCTGGATCATAGCCTAAACATTGGCAGACAATTCTGTATTCTGAGTCTGTAAGTGTCTTTTTAATAGCACCTAAAACATACACATTTTTGGCAAGTTTCAAACCTCTTGATAGTATGTTACGATGTGCTCCTCATATCATTTTTAGTAAAACCCCATTCTTATCTTCAAAAGGAAAACAGCTATGTGTTAACAATGGTCCTAAAGATCGAACACTGTCTGCTAAATGTACACATTGCTTATGACAAACTAATGTTCCTTTTTGACCGGTGTAGATCATAACCAGTCTACACAACTTTGCATTATTCATTCAGTGACTTTTATACGGGAGTCCTTTGAACCATTTAATGGAAATGTACACACTCATATATGTACATGTAAGAAAAGGGTAAAGATAAACATAATATTAATAATACTCCAGTTACATTTACATTTTCTTTAAAAAGATTTTTGAAAAATACATATCTTTATATTCATCCTGATTTCAGAATGGATTTTCACATTTTTCTTGGTATAAACAAATGAATTTCATAAATGTATTATCTCTCTAGTTATACTGCATAAGTATAGGTCAATGAATTCTCAAATATAACATTTGGCAATTAATGCTAGGCTAGTTGGTCAGCATAGCAGATTGTTGGGATTTTATGAGGTGTTTATTGTAACCAGTGATTAACTACACTGATAAGCCCTTTCTGAAATCTAGCAGGTCTGAGGCACATGTTTGTTGGTATGTACAAGTTGATGCATATGTTTAGAATCATGTATAATTTATCATATAGCACTTTACAAACTCAAATAACATAATTTCTGCATGATTGAGCTATAATTACTAGTTAAGTACATATATAATATCCCCAGGATGCACACATGTCCAGCTGATAAGCCTCGGAGGTTTCCCATAGGTTACTGTGATGTAATGCTAGTTAGCTGTGGATATATTTATATCTAGTTTCTGCTGAATATCCTGCTGCGACCCAACTCTGTGAGATTAAGGATCACATGATGATGTTTGTTGCAAATTAATAGTGTATATTTCGAAAAAGATGGAACTTTATCTGTTGTGCATGAAAATGATAAGGATTTGAAAGTTTTGTCCAGCTTTGACAAAAAGCAACTTATTGAAATGTGTTGGAGAATTGCACCTGTAAAAAACAAAGGAAAATAATTGTAAGAGTAGGAGGTATGGTCTTAAATCAGTGTTTATCAATTTCACGTATATAATGGAAACTTTTAACTTAATATGCTATGATATTATTATATAGTTAGTTTACTGTTCTATTCATTCAACCAAAGACCTGATGTGGGATTAAAGAGGTGTCTATGTTTAACTTTAAACTACAGAATTATATATACAGGTCTACACAATGTAGTGTGTACTAACATTAATTGTTCTTTTGGAATCAAAATTCATATTGCAATCCCTGGAAACCCTCTCAATGATCTCTACAAATATTACAAGAAAAACTTTAAAGCATTAAATAAACATTTTCTGTTGGTGGAGATTTAATCTTAATATATATTGTTACAGGTGAAATTGTTGCCAAACAATAGTCTGATTGTACAGAGGAAGGCACTGTTTTTATCTGAAGTACGGTCTACTGGACCAGATAATTACAATTCAGAAATTGGCAAACTTACAGGGGACAGGTGTGGATAAAGCATTGCCAGCGGAGGACAAACCGGTATTGGACTAGGAGAAGCTTGCAGTACTGAGACGTACATTTGTTTAAATCATAATGTATTATAAAATTATATATTTATTCCAGTGTGTGAAACTAATGGGAGTTGGTTTCAATAGTGGTAGTTACATTACAAGATACAGTAATCTCTGTACACGTATACAGCGACTCAAGATATAGTAACAATCTGAATATTAGGAACACATTTTCTCCGCCCAATTTATTATTTTCCTTATTTTAACGGATATGACAAACTCCAGATATAAGGAAAGAATTTCAATGATCCAAAGGAGTTCGTATTACTCAGAGTTTACTGTAATGAGGAAAACAAAAGTGCTTAAAAGCAAGTGTCAAGTGTGTTAATTGATATACAGTATAAGTTTGACTTAGCAGGGATTACTTTTATTTACACTGTCCTGTGACTTTGGAACATGGTGGGGGTAAGAGTGAGGTTGGGTGCGCACCATAAACCGGTTTAAGCTCCCCAGTGGTGTTTTTGCCACTGACCGTTCCAAGGCGGTGCCCCACTGTGTTCCTTTAATTGTTCGTTTTGTCCTCGTGTGTTTGCTTTGTATGCTAGTGTGTGTTGGTAGTGTATATATGTGTGTGTACATGATTGTGTGTGTGTGTGTGCGTGTGTGTTTGTGTGTGTTGGTGGTGTGCACTTCTGGGTGCTGTGGGGCTCGTTTTGGGGAGGCTGCGTTTTTGGTACGTGGCATTCCCTGTTTGATATTATTTTTGTTTTTTTTGGATCATAGCAACATTTCGTCTTCAAGTATAACATGCAAAGTTGAGCACACTTTTTTATGATTCGAGCAATTACACATTCACAAAGAAAGAGTTGTACAAGCACCTCTTTATCTTTCTTTTGAGACCTTATTGTGTAAAAATTTCTGTTTTTCAGAATATGTGATGACTTGGGCAAAAAAGAACCTGGCAATTACTATTCCAGAGAGTGACCTCAATCAGACTGTGACCGAAAAGAAATTCATCTGCATGAAAAACAACTAAAATACTGAATTATTGGGAGCAAAAACGTTGGCTTAAATGGATTACTGTACTGACGAACATTATGTATAACGTTTCATACACAAATATAATATTGATTTTACTTTGTACTTTTACCTTATATTTTACTAATTAAACTGTGAAGCTAATAAATTAATACTAATTAATATTCTCATTATTTGTACTAGATGTTTATATTAAAAATGAACCAGTCGGAAAGTATATCCTGCTCAGAATTTGTGATCATTTTTTACTCGTAAACATTCCGCCCCAGAATTCTGTCCCAGGATCTGCCCGAGGGTTTCTCCCCAGGATTCCGTCCCAAAATTCCACCCCAGGATTCCGTCCAAAAATTCCGCCCTAGGATTCCGCCCCCAGGATTCCGCTCCAAACTTCCGCCCAAGAATTCTGCTCCAAAATTCCGCCCCATCTAATTTCATATTTTGTCCCAATTCCGCCCGGAATCCACCACATTTCCGCCTGGAATCCACCCGGATTCCGTTCCAAAAGCAAATGATTTAACACTTGTAGATTTGAGAATTTGAATTTTCACATTGAATTCCGCCCTATTTCCGTGCGGAAAATTTCGTACAGGTAAATAAACTATGTCTTGATGCTACATGTATTTACCATGTTCAGTAAACTCAATTTATAACGAACTCCTAGGGGCCATTTAAATTTGTTCTTTATACCCGGAGTTTGTTATATCTATTTCTCATTTTCATATAAAATAAAGAAATAAAAAAACTCGGGCAGAGAAAATTTGTTCCTTGTAAATTATCCGGAATTTCGCTATATTCGGAATCGTGATATTCGGAGTTTACTGTAATGGTTTTAAAATATTAGAATACTATATAAAAATCTTAAAATAATATAAAGCAATAAAAAATTCGCTGAATTTTGCCAAATTTCAAACTTTATGTTCTAAATCTTATCAATTGTTCCTTTAAGTATGCAAGGCAAAGTGTCTTACACCAACATAAGACCATGACCGTTTATTCAACTGTCACCGTCTAATATTGTAGCAAGTGATATAAAGTGAGCCTTTGTTCATCTATCATAATCACTAAGGTAAGACACCTGTATCAAGCTGTCTATTTGTTGTCTGTCACCAAAAGAAGATCACGTGTCTAATTCCTTCTGCCTGTAATCACAAAGATAAAACATTAAACCTTTTGGAATATGTCGAAGAGAACACCGTGCTTTTGTCCATCTGCCATAGTCACCAAGAGAATACCATGAATATTTGAGCATCTGCCATAGTAGCCAAGAGACCAGCATGCCGTTTTTCATGTGTCACAATCAGCAAGACAATACCATGAGCGTAAATTCATCTTCCATAGTTACCAAGAGAACATCATGCTTTTGTCCATAAGCCATAATCACCAAGATAATGCCCTGAATATTTATGCATCTGCCATAGTAATCAACAGTACACCATGCCTCTCTCCATCTGCTATAATCACTTAGTGTAAACACTGAGCGTTAATGCATCTTTCATAGTTACCAAGGGAATATAATGCTTTTGTCCATTAGCAATAATCAGCAAGACAATACCATGAGCGTTAATGCATCTTCCATAGTTACCAAGAGAACATCATGCTTTTGTCCATTAGCCATGCTCACCAAGATAATACCATGAGCGTTAATGTATCTGCAATAGTAATCAACAGTACACCATGCCTCTCTCCATCTGCTATAATCACTAAGTGTAAACCATGAGCGTTTTTGCATCTGCCATAGTCACCAAAAAAACTCTATGTTTTTGTCCATCTGCCATAAGCACTCGATAGAACCATGGTCGTTTATGCATCTGCCATACTAACCAAGGCAGCATCATGCATTTGTCCATCTGCCATAATCAATAAGAGAAAACCATGAGTGTTATGCATCTGTCATAGTAACCAAGAGAACACCGTGTCTTGGACTATCTACCATATGCATCTGCCTAAGTAACTAAGTGACAACCATGCCTTTGTCGATTTGTTATAATCAAAAAGAAAAAAACTACGATCATTTATGCATCAGTCATAGTAACCACATAAGATCGTACCTTTATCCAACTAAAATAATCACCAAAAGACCGTCTATGCATCTTTCATAGTAAACAACAAAAGCAATGCCTTAATCCGTTTTTCGTAATCAACAAGAGATACGTGTACACTGTGACTTAGTGACCACGAAAAAACTATGCCTTTGCCTATCTGCCATAATATCAACAAGAGAAAACCATGAGCATGAGAATGAGCATGATGCATCAGCTATTGTAGCTAAGAGAACACAATACCTTTGTCCATCTGCCATAATTAACAAGCCAAACCATGAACGTTGATGCATCTGTCTAGGTAATTAAAAGGAACACCCTGCCCTTGATCAGTTGCCAGTACCAAAACGAAAGACCACAGCCGTTTGTGTATCTGCCATTATTAAGCGCCATGTCATTTTCCATCTGCCACACTCAGCTATGAACAAAACAGCTATGAACGTTTATGCATCTGTCATTGAAAAGAAGAGAGTCCACTTTGCTCCATTTCAAACTACGACATTCACCATTTGCCAAGGAACTATTTGTTCGTCAGCAATACTCACAAATACAATGTACTAGAAAATATTCATTTGTTCATCTACCATGATCATTTATGGAAGACCTTGAGCATATATAGATCTGTTATAGTTACCAAGAAAATCCAATGAGTATTTGTACGTCTGTATAATTCCCATGTTCACTATCTGTCTGTAACTGCCAAGAAAAGTCCATCTACTGTCAATAGAATTATCAGTCATGATAACCAAGAGCAGCCAATACAATGTGTCCAGCTGTCATAGACACCATTTACAATAAACGCCATGAAAATTTCCCGAACCTTTTTCCTTTTGCCAAAATCACCAATAGAAAACCAATGGCCTATTTCCATCTGTCCAGCTATTTTGAACACCATTGACCATAAGCTCAAAAAAAAGTCCATGAGCATTTTTCCATTAGCTAAAATCAGGAAAAATAAGAAATCCATTAGCTGTTTCCATCAGCGATATAATCACTCATAAAAATAATGAGCCTTTAACCCTTACCTATAAAATCACATAAAAAATGACAACGAGAGCGTTTGTCCATCAGCCAAGCTGTCATTAACACAGTGAGGCATCTGCTAAAATCACAGAGGTCCGTTGACCATCTGCCATAATTACCAAAAGGGAAGACCATCTGTCCATCGGTCATTAACATCATCTGTCATAATAATCAAGAAAAAATATTATTACGATCCTTTGTTGCATTTGCCATAATCACCGAGAGGACAATCCCTGCCCAAGACCTTTCACTAAATTAATACATGTAGATATTTAATTTTAAATTTACCACCCTTTAATTACATTATTTTCTAAGATACATTACAAAAATGATGAAGAGAATTTTGAATACATATCATGACAATAGACAGTGGGAAAGTGCAGTTTATGTAAAATTATCTTGATTTTATTTTACTGGTATCCTTGTAACATTCATTCCGGTAACAAAATAACTCTGAAGAGATTTTATAAAAACTGCATGCTAAGTTAGAGAACAATAGAGCAGAAATGTTCATGGTATAGTAGAATAATCGTTTCTGAATTTCTGGAAGGGTTTGCCTGGAGACCAATGTGTGTCATAGAGACAGCTTCAAGTTATACCCGAATTTCTATATAATGCAGGTAAAATACTTATAAGTCGAGATAATACATGTGCATCAAACTGAAATTAAGATTAAAGAATCAATTCAAGTGTAATTTGTGACGAAACTTTCCCGTTAAGACAATCACAGCATTATGCTGAGGCAGAGCTCTTGAGACCACTCACATGTCGTGCGGCGACCATACATTCCCATTCTTTAGCCTGGCTATTAGGTTAATAAATATTGGGAGCTATTCTTTTTCTTTTGGCATTGGTGTCACACCTCTTCAAGGACTAATCACTAAACATTTCGTTTCATATAGAAGTCTGGTTGCAACAGCTTCGATGTTTGGAATCTAGAAATGTGTTATGGTCCTCTACAAAGTTTGTTCAAATAAATTCCCTAGGGATAAAATCGACATGATCCGTGGTCACTTATTTCACATGCACTTGTGAACAAGAAACATGAAAAAGATTTTCTGCTCTAAACAATATTGCAAATAACTTTTTGTATGGTGACGACTCTACAGAAATTGTTCAAACCATGTTGATTCGTCAATAAAGTATGGCCACGGGAAATCAAGGTGTCCATATACATGTACGTGTATAGAAAGCTTTTAACATCTGTTAATCTGAAACCAATGAACGCAACCTTGAGTAATTTCAGAGTAATGATTCTTATGTGACCCATTACAAAGATTGTTTAGAAACATGAGCTCTATTTTCAAGAACTAAAGTCTGTACAGTAAACTTCTTCTGTAAAATTTAATCTGCGGCTGCACATAGTTTCACAGAAATGTTTGTTTAGTGAACCTGTTCAAATATTGTTAAAACCATTGAGGTTAGCTTTCGTCATATGTATTTATATTGAAAATCCTTCTGCTCAGAAGACATTAATCGCATTTTGAAATTATCCTTTTGTAGCCTTCTATCGACATTGCTAAATACATTTTGAATTGCCGATTGGGATGTATCCGTTTCTATAGCAAGCATGCAGAAAAAAGATTGCAATGGAGAGGGGTGAGCTCCTTAGCATTGTCTTGCGTTGTGTTTCGTAGAAAATTGCATCAAAAGACATTTGACATATTTGCCCTGATGATATCGTGAAACCGGTTGGCCAATACAATTAGAAAACTCATATAGTGTAATTATTTTCATTTATATATCTATGTATATTCTTATTCCGTGCTGTTTGACTTGCATTAGGTAATGCCTCTTTTACGTCCATGATTCTAGTTGTATATGCATTTATGTGCTGCAGTTATGTTTTATAATTCCCATGTGGGGGTGGACCTACTCAGTTCCCTTCAAATATGATTATTAGTCTAGAGTAGATCCACTTAAACATGCATTTTCACTTTGTTTAGGAGATCTTCCTAACTCTAGCTAAAATTGCATTCTTTATGCTCTATGTTGTATTTTTTCTAGTCTTTCAGTGTTGTTTTGCTGCAAGAATGCCAGATTAGTGAGCAGTCATTAAAGTTAGATCTTACGAAAACATAGTCTAGTAATTTACATTCAGGTGTAAGATCTTTGCTTATTCTTAGAAGGACATGAACGTGACCAGCTGCTTTTTTACACATTTTTGTTACTTGTTCATTTAAGTTTAAAAGAGAAACTGTCAATGCCAAGTAGCGTAACACTATCTTCACATACAATATCTATGCCTTCAATGTTGAAGCTATTCAGTTTGTTTTGTTGTGGTTTTGTTTCCAAAGCCATGGCTTGAAACTTGTCTTGATTGGCCTGCATTTGATTCAACTTGAACCATTTAATACGTGTTTTACGTGTCTTTTTTTGTGGTAGTTTTAATTCATTTATAGATGTATTTATAGATGTATTTGGATGATTATAAGATGAGGTATTGTCATCAGCGTAATTGTAGAGTGTTAGATTGTTCAAATAAAATAAAATTTGTCATTCACGAAAATGATGCATATCAAGGGACCAAGTAATGAGACAAGAATATTGATGAAATATATTTTCAAAGTAAGATGACAGTTGATCATTGATGTTTTATTTTTAAAGTTGGATGTACACATCTATTTTAATACAGAATAATGTAGTCGTTCGCGCATTATACTGTGGATGTGTAACGGTGTCGCGGTAAGCAATGCTCACGGAAAAAGGTCCCTGCTTCGACAACTGACAAATCATCATTTTAACGGAAAACAATGGACACTATCGGTTAACCGGTCGGAAAAATAAACTGTTAACTGGTTAGTTAAATAACCGGTTATTGACATCCCTATTTTTTCATACATGTAATGAATGGGTCGCCCTTTTTGAAAACTAGGGTCATTTGCCCTTTCTGAATATTTTCAGGGAAACATTCTGTATCAATCATTTTGTTTATTATGCTTGAGAGTGGTTAATAAATTGATTCAGCTGAGCATTTTAATACTGTAGGTGGTATTGTCAATTCCTGTTGCCTTTTTGGGTTTGTCCTTTTTAGGAGTTAACTTATGCTTTTTTGGCGTATACATGTTGAACGTTAAATTGTTCAGAAATAAAATATTTGGATTATGCTGTTCTATTTTAACAGTACTTGGTTGACAAATATTTATATCCATGTATGAGTCGATTCCAATATATTTGGCTATGTTGACATAAAATTCATTAAGAAATTCAGAAATTTTAGATTGTTCAGAAATTAATTTATTATTTTCTTTAAGAATTATTTCACTTGGATTTTTGAGTAGTGATGTTTGCGACAAGAATAGTTCCTGGTTGTCGGCCAAAAATCTTTAGACCTAGGTCCACAACATATCTTTCAAAAAAGTAAATTTTTATTGATTCCCTTTTAAATTCAGTTTTTTAATTCCTTAATTTTCTACAAATATTACAATTATTTTGGGTTTTATAATTAATAAATTTATTGCAAGCATGTCGAGTTTTATAATCATGTATGACTTTCCAAGCAGAGCTTTGATCACCATGGCAATTAGTAGAAAAACAACTTGTAAAACATTTTTCACAAGGTCTAGAGCCAAGATACATATACTTTGTGTGTAGCACTGTATTTTGGATCTTTTAATCGTATCCCTAGTGTCAGGGTTTGTCCTGTCATGGGGTCTATTGTTTTACATAGAAATATATGATAAAAACTTATCTTGTCAGAAACCAAAAAACCAAGGTAGAGATTTTATTTTTTTTTTTTTTTTTTTTTTTTTTTTTTTTTTTAAATAATTTTTTAAAAAAAAAAAAAAAAAAAATAATAAAAAAAAAAAAATTTTTTTTTTTTTTAATTATTTATTTTTTTTTTTTTTAAAATTTTTTTTTTTTTTTTTTTTTGTTTTTTTATTTAGGTGAGCGTTATATCGCTCACTTTGGTGTCCATGACCTTCTTATTATTTATAGAAATATAAATGATTCCACATGTTCAGAAGTAAAATAAAGTTAAGAGATAACTACAACGGTTTTGAAACAGGTCTTTGAAAAAAGAAAATGTAAATTTGATATTTTGCAAAATGATGTCAATTATACGGAGAACTCATGTAACAACATGAAAATGATTTATTACTAAGACACACAAAAGCTATTTTCTGATAAGAAAATTTACATTAAGTGTAAGGAGATTTCATGATAATTAATAACACATTGGTTTAGAGAATTTCAAAATGTCTCTATAGCTAGGTTCAGAAAATCAGAAATGTCAATTAATTAAAAGATATTTTAAGCATTGCTTCGTTATTGAATTTGTTTGGTATTCATATTTAAAGCAGTCAATTTTCAAAATTTTGTTTCAGATCTATTGAAAAAAATGACCACATTACAGAGACTGGTGGTCTGGTTTTGCTGTGTTTTGTGGGCCAGGTGCTTGACAGGACAGCCTGTGTCCTGGCCTTCTGACTCATCAGAAAATAAAGGATTACATCGCATGCTGCTCGTCAATGATGGTCATCAGTTGATTATATCGGGATTAAACGGTGTTTATAATCTTAACACATCAGATTTCTACATCTTGAACAGTGACGTAACAGGGTCATTGGATGTTTCTTTTTTTAAAAAAAAAAAAAAAAAATATAAAAAAAAAAAAAAGAGGGGGGGGGGGTTTGGCTTGCCCCCCCAAAACAAAAAGGGGGGGGGGGGGGGGGGGGGGGGAAGAAAGAAATAATAAAAAAAAATTTTTTATTAAAAAAAAAAAAAAAAAAAGGGGGGGGGGGGGGGGGGGGGGGGGGGGGGGGGGGGGGGGGGGGTTTTTTTTTGGGGGGGGGGGGGGGGGTTGGGGGGGGGGGGGGGGGGGGGGGGGAGAAAAAAAAAAGGGGAAAGTTTTTTTTTTTAATTGGGGGGAAAAAAAAAATAATCAATGGGATGGCTTTAAATCTTATGAGGGGGGGGGGGGGGGGGGGAACACACCAGTTCTAACAACAAACTATGTTGATGCCTTTATTGTGGAGAACTTTAGACTATTTTTCAGTTTGCAAAGAGTAAAAGCATCAAATGAAAGAAGAAGTCGAATAGCCCAAGTGTGTCAGTACTTTAATGAACACGATAACAAGTACACTACACCGCGTACATATGCTGATATGTCACTCGAATGTGGACAATTAAAGGTAGTCCGAGCAGTGAAGAAAGTTACAATTGAACACAAGTTGGTATTCTTAGCTGTGTTCTCTGAAGATTCAAAATCAGCAGTTTGTCTTTACGAAATGGATGACATTAAAAAACGGTGAGAAAACTTCAGAATCATTGAGTTCAAAAACTTTTATACATGTACATCGCTTTCCTCTGTACATACTGCTGTTTATTGGGAATATTTTGCTAGATGTTTTATGTCTCGACTAACAAAGTGGAAAGGGAGACATGTTGGTGCTGTGATGTTCACCTGTCTGTCTATGTGCTTTGATGTCACAAAGTTTGTCTGCACTTGCTCTCCTAAACAATTGGTCTAATTTATAAGAAACTTCATATCATATAAGTCGATGATATGCATTTCGTTAGTATTATTTCGAAACTATTTTATACTGTTTTACTATTGATGGGTCTATCACATGCTTGTAATAAGCCTTGATCAGAAATAAAATTGGTAACTGAAATTGTAGAAAATAGGTGTGCATTGTAATATCTAGGTCATATTAAGTAAACACTTGATTTGCTGTTTTTAAACTTCGCATATTAGCTTCTGAGTCATCAACTCTACTATATAATACTATTAATAATAAAGAAAGACAACTCTTGATTGAATTATTTGCAAAACTCTGACCTCTTTTTGACTACAAAAATCTAGAAAACAGGATAATTAAGCTTGTGGTTTCAAGGTTGTGTGTAAAAGTTTGGTTTTAATACTCACGCAATGCTTTCCGGTCAGCATTCCTACTACAATCCGACGGAGACATGATCCCTCTAAGTCGAAAAACATGTGGTAGGTGGAGACAAAGGTCATTTCGAGATGTAGAAACTTAATGGATTTCCCGAGAGCTCTTATAGATAAGATTTATTCAATTAAAATATTTATGTTTGCTAAAAGTATTGATGGACTACACATATATAATTAATATGGTGTATAAAAATAATTCAAAATAAACATAAACATGTATGGTGTATAAAATTATTAGTTGACTAAAATATAAATACGGTGTACAAAAGTATTTATTGGTTGAAAATATTTTTCTTATTATAGCAAGAAAAATTGGACCAAACTACCAAATAATATAACAAGAAGCTTACTATCTTTTAAAGTTAACTGTAAATCCTATTTAATTAGATAACTCCCAGCAACAATTTTGCTTGCATATTATTTTGATGTTTACAATTTATATACGTAAAATAAATTGACAATTAAAACGCTCTTACAAATTGAGTTGAGTGTCTCTCGGTGAATGTATGAATGAAGTATAGGTAATATTAATCTAACGATTCAGGTAATATCAATCTAGCCAGGTAATATATCCCCATATACAGCGTCGAATAACAGGTTATGTGATTGTGTAAATGTGATACGTCATTGTTTTTTTCAGATTTATTTATAGAAGGCTGCATTGTAAATATGATGTTGTTTTGGATTTCTGTAAAATATCATAATGTGTTACCTTCTGAAAATAAAGATTATTATTATTATTATTATTATTATTATTATTATTATTATTGTATATCTATTATTATTATTATTATTATTATTATTATTATATATAAATAAGTGATTCGAAAGCTACTTCATTCTTTTTAGGTTTGTGGAAAATATAAAGACATGTTACAGGGGCATTCGTCCACAAGAATTTGATTACATTAGATTTCGGACGGACACTGTGCCATGTAGTCAGCCGACGGTAAGTACTTAATTGTGTCAGAAGTTAAAACAAAAATGTGAGTTCTTTTACACATATCATTTAAATTACTGAATTTTTCCTAGAAAAAACACATTGCTTCAGTCCCAGGAAAATTATACCAAAGCAATAGATTCGAATCAAACAGATTATTGAAATGTTTGAATAAGATTTAGACTCGTCCCAAAGTTACTGAATAAGATTCACTAATACATCCTGTCACAGTTTAAACAATTTCAGAATTTCTTAGAAGCATTCTTAAAGTTTGTAAATAATTTGATCAAGGTAAAAAGAGAATGAATACAATACATCATAAGTTTTCATTTTTTCCAGCCTGTCAAGGAAACGTTCGATAACCCAGACGATTACTTTTTGTGTAACAAGGACAACCTGGTATCATTTCACCAGGTTATTGGCAGCAAAGCCCTGAAAGCACGGCCCTCCGTTCAGTATAACTCTTCACTGACATCTATTACAGTTACAGTTAAGGACTCAAACATTATTGCCTTCCTTGGTACAGAAAATGGAGACATTTTGAAGGTAAATTATTTACACGTAAACATCTTACGGTTAATTTTTTTAAACTGTATATCTAGATGAAATAAAGATGATATCCAATTCATTAGATTTTGAATTTAATTAGCTTAATTACTGTAATGCGTGTCCTACGTGTGTAAGTAATTATTTTTGAGTCTTTGTCGAAAAACTGTGATTTTTAAATGTTTAAATTTTTTTTTACTATTTCCAATTTTATTACAAGAAAGCCATATGGAAAGTATGATGCTATAGAATGTCTAAATGTCATAATATGTTACATTCTCAAAATAAAGAATTAATTATTATTATTATTATTATTATTATTATATCTAATTTTATAATTATTATTTTTATTATAAGATGCCCAATATCTCAATGGCATTCTTAAGAAATGCAGCGATAATACCGGCATTCTGTCCATATGATTTTATGAACTTCCTGCGCCAGAAAGTCAACTCAAGTCAACAACTATTTTTTGCACTTTTAGGACTTTAATAATCACTTACGGTTTTGATTAACTTTTATACTATGGCTAAACTGACAAACCTATTTTGCGGAATATTTGCATTCTGTTGATTTACGATTTGCGTCCATTAAAGTAAGCAGTTCAGAAGCCGATAAGAATGATGTCATCGATGTTATCTAAATAGTTTTATTACTATAATACATGTACCATAATATCCATATTACCATCCAAATAGACTAAAATTATTTTCAAGAGTTCGATTTTTGTTGTCACTTGGCTATAGATGGTAGATTAATCTAAAGTTAAAAGACAGATTCGAGAGTGACATATGCATGTGTATCCTATCATCTTTAGCGAGTGTGGCATTGGTCTAGAAGAGAGAAACGCTCTGTTTTTGCATCAGGTACGACATCAAAGACAGTTGAATATAAGACATTGGAAAGATAGGTCATGTTACCCTGTTCGACGTCTGGACATCAACTCCAATATCAATTCTTAATTACAATATCCCGGCTATACGATTATAATAATGTTTGATTCGTTAATATTAAAGTAATGATGCAATGTCCTATTTACCTATTATTTGAAATTCTGTATTTCTGTGCATCTGTGGGCTATGTGTTTATGGATGTCCCTTTTCTTTGGTGTGATCCTCAGTCATAAGTTTCAGAGGATTCACTGTCTTTCACTTGGTAGATAAATAAAAGGTATACATGAAAAAGTAAAGTTATAGAAACATGAATGATTTGCTTATTATTATTCAACTTTACAATATTACGCTCTGTATTAGATCAATTCCACACATGATATGAAACAGGTAGAGCTAATACAAAGCATAACTGAGCCAATATGAGAAAAGCAGGGCCAATACGAGAAAAAGCAGGGCCAATATGGAATTCAATCATTCTGATTGGTTTAAAAGAGAGGGCCAATACGGAGAAGTCACTTCCGTTAGATTTTTAAACGACGCCATTTTGTTTTTAGACTCATGCTGATATCGAAAAATGACTGTAAAATTTTTATTTTTGAAATAAACATAGGGTTATGGGTATTCATTTTCTTAGTTAGATCATTTTCTATCCATCCATGACAGTTTTGAAGTAAACTTCGAGAAAAAAGTTGATTTTCATTTTTCCTCCCCTCCTGTATATTTATTTCTTCTTACTTGTGTGAAAATGCGATTCAAACGGTGAGGAAATAAATCTACCATGTCCATTGAGTTGCGGATAAGGAAATCTCACCCTCGGGTTGAGATACGTCCAAAATAACTCGGCAGAGCCTCATTTTTGTGACGTATCTCAACCCTTGAGTGGGATTTCCTTATCCACAACTCATGAACATGTTAGATTCTCTTTATATTCTTGTTTGTTTAGCAAATATTGTAAAGTTGAATAATAAAATTATCATTAATCAAGTGATTTCATATTGGCCTTGTTATTTGTCATCGGGCAGTCGTATTGGCCCTCGGCCTTCGGCCTTGGACCAATACGACCACCCTCGAACAAATAACAAGGTCAATATAAAATCACTTGATAAATAACATTATATTATTCAACACAAGAAACAAAAAAGGTGTCTCGAAGAGCACATTATACTACAAAGTAGTTAACATCTTCGTTTGCAGAAAGACATTTACTACCTATAAAACTCATTTCTTGCTAGTTCTTTCTTTGCAGTACACAAAGTTCAACATTGACTAATATGGTTTTAAGTATTGAAAAAGTAAAATCAGAGCAACGAATGACAATATTTTGTAAAAGTAATAGCAGTTTTGAGAGGTCAGTAGAAAGAAGTCTCTTTACACTGTGATAAAGTAAGACTGAAATTTCAATTTTGATTCCTTCTTGTTGCATTCACTCTTGGCCAATGCAAAAAGAAAGGTTTGGTGAATTCGATCAAAAGCAACCGTGTTTAGATCTAAAGAAGATGTCACAGAAGGTTTTGCCATTTTTCCTACGGGAAGTTATTTTAACAGTACAATTAGATTCAGGCAACATAATGTATCTAAAGTTATCTACACAATGGTTCACAGAAATGAAAAATAATTAAGAAATGTTTCATTGGTGGCTTTTTAATGGTAGAATGCATGAGCACATTGTAATATCTAGGTCATAGTATGTATTAACACTAAGTAATACTACTCGTATAACAATAATATTAAAGGAAGACAACTCTGGCTTGATTTATTTGCATAACTCTGACCCTTTTTAGACTACAAAAATCTAACAATAAGATAATCAATCTCGTGGTTTGGTCAGTTAGCAGACGTCTAAGGTCGCGTTTGCCTTCAGTCAATAGTTGGTCCTTCATACCTTCTCTCTCCTACTTTTTCTTTTCTTCGGAAAATTTGGGATTTATTTTAAATTAAAAGAAAACACCAGTCCAATTACATTCTACAATTTAGTTACATAAATCGAATAATAATCAGAGTTGTAATTCATTATTAGATATATCAAATTAAAGTCATCGGTATTCTGAATATGTTTTTGTGATGAACAATATAAATAATTGCCAATTTACCTATGGTTAATGTAAAACAGGAGATTGCAACCGATTTCGTCGGTCAGTCCTGTAACACTATTAAATTACATTAAGAATGGTTGATCTGTCATAATAATAGTTATCAAAATAAGTGATTTAAGTATTATTGATTATTTGTTTTGAAGCGTTTTGATCCCATGATTAAGTATGGACTGACTTTATCCTCAGATGTTCATGTTGTGTCATTTAAGGCCCTGCTCCGTTATATGATTAACTTGAAAATGAACATAGGCCAGAGACACTGGCAATGTTGAATTATCTTTGATTGAATAGTTGCACAAAATTACGTGTCTGAAACGTACACATGTACTAAACATTAGTAACCACAGGATTCACTGCTTAGTAAACAAACAGCTATATTGAATTTCTGCTGTATTCTGTGTTTATAGTTCACTATTATTATCTTCATTCCATTTATATGTTTTATAGGCATTTGTGAGACCAAGTTCCCCAGCAAGTTCTGTCAAGCTGGGTAGAATATATAATGCAGGATACGGTATCCAGAAGGACATGTACACTTCAAAGGATGGAAAACACATCTTTTTCCTTACTGAGAGACAGGTATTTTTACAGCATTAGATCTACGTGAACTAGACGTATCTGCTATATTTGATCTTTATTTTTGATAAAATGCTTTTGATTGTAATTGTCACTATATCATAAAATACAAGTAAAATACGTGTTTAATGTTTATGTCAAAGAAGCCCCGAGTAAATCAGATATCTTTTTTATGGAATTGTAAAATTCATGTTCTCTGAAATAGTTAGCTTGTCTATGAATAAACCTAGGCAAAAATATTAACTATTAGTAAAATGAGGAAATATGGCCTTACAAGCATCATGATGCTTTAGAAATATAACAGTTATGGTCCTTACTGCATTTTCTTATATATTGTATAAAATGTGTCATAGTAAATGATAAACATAAGATGCAGGGTCCCAGAAAGGTGTGGCTCCTTTTTATTTTACATAAAATTGGTGTAAAAGTTTACTTTGAAACCAGCGGTTAGAAATGATATATGCTAACAGAAAATCAACTTCTTCACACTCAATAAGGCTTCTTGAGAAATTAATTGTTTTGAATTACCTTGTCATTTTATTTTTATTGTCATGGTGAATTTAGGTTTTCAAAGAACCTGTGCAGGCATGCTCCGGATTCTTATCATGCGACACCTGTTTAGGAAGTAAAGATCCGTACTGCGGCTGGTGCTTTTTGAAAAACAGGTATGTCTGAAATGTTTACACCATGAAATTAATCTATGATACTGGTACATGCAATCAACGTCAGTCTTGCAACAGTTCTTGGCAATTTTAAACAATGCGTTGAGATCCATCTATGTTAATAGAGCTGCTAAAACAAATCATGGTATCATAAAAACAATTTATAGCACATCTTAAAAGCAATTTATAGTACATTTAAAACAATATATGACATTTTTAAAACCATCCATTGCACTGGTAATAACCCATGTCACTGTCAAAAACAATTCAGTGCATTGCTAATCAATTCACGGCACTTTAAAAATAACCCAGAGCGCTATTTATCAATCCAATATTCATAGCAGTATATAGTAAAATAATCCATGAAAACTCTGTTGTTTGCAGTCAGCAGTAAATAGTTGCCATTGACAGTATTGTAAGAAATTGTGTCTAGGGTACACTGTATTTATGAATATTTTAAGGGATTTTAGTAAAGGGGGGGGGGGGGGGGGGGGGGGGGGGGGGGGGGGGGGGGGGGGGGGGGGGGGGGGGGGGAACGTTGATTAGTGCTTATCAGAATATCATAGTGACTAATTGTCTCCTGCATTATTGTAATCAATGAAGTCATAGTTTCTAGATAAGTCATCACAATTTACAGGGAATATTGATATATGGATCATCTTTTCAAATTCACCTTAAATTGCTTTACTTTGGTGTTCATAAAATCAGCTTCAATGAAATATGAGTCCTGATGTCAATTTTCTTATGAGCCATTTTTCCTGGATTTTATTTGTTTATGTGTAGCACATTCTGCAGAAATTGGTAAAATGTACCTTCCGAGTCCCCCTGTGCTCAGTACAGAATATAATTTTATAATCAAATAGCAAAAGCATTTGAATAATTTCTCTTAAATGTTGGTTTTTAAGGTAATAAATAAACCAAAAACACAGCTGTCCTTGGATCTTTTTCAAAGTACCTGAGTGTAAAATGTAGTGCCTTCATATAAATGTGAAATTGAATGATCAAGGACAACTATTTACAGATGCACTTTCTGAACGTGAAATATTAAACCTTAAAAAAATCCAACAAAAGCAAGTATTTACAAATGCACTTTCTGAATTAAGACCACAAAAGAAGCTTTATTTAATTGGTTAGACTAAGCAAACAAGGTAAAGAATGTACATCCTCCATGTCATGGAGAACGTATAGGATAGGGAAAGAAACAGTGTCAAATGGGCATATTTCGTAGTCATTATATACAACTGACTAGCTTTAAAGTGTCACTAAGAAGTGTTTATTAAAGCAATTGTATAGATTTGAATCCTTCAAAATAAAAGTTTTTATCAAATGTGTGAAGACATGTTGGTATTTCTCCTGTAGATGTGGCATTAGTGACACATGCGCAAGCAGTAAATGGATACCCGCCTCAGGCGAAGGGCAATGTCCACATGTGGTTAGCATCTCTCCAGAAGTAATGTCAGACAAGGATATACTAACGGTAGGTATTATTTAAGTCCGATAATCACTTTGGATGTAAAATAACCTGCAGCTCTGATATCACCCGGCGAAATTGACCTTTATTTGTATGAACAACGCGTAACATTGCTTTCTAAATCTACAGTACGTGCTATACATGTATCGAAGTGTTTTTAAAGGATATTGCAGAAGTGGGAAATAATCTCTTGACAACGCATTTACATCAAGAATAGACAAAAATATCATGAAAGTAAAAGATCAACATTTAGAATATATAATATGTATGTATATGTACATATTATTTTGCTCTTTAGAAGTGCTAAAAGTGATGAATGGTGACCTCTCTATATTTAGACTTTAAGTTAACAGTTCATAACCAATCGACCATGGTCTCAATAGTAAGAACACTTACGAGATTCCTTGCCTGTACTGTACTTTAGACAACATTCGAGTTGAGCTTTATTCTGATATTAGAATGAATACATTGTATAAAACTCTTACAGGACCATTTTGATGCACGGGGTATTAATCACATTCTACGATAGCTTTTTTTCTGAGACCTTAAATGTTGGCTCGAGCCTTTTTTCTGAACGCTTATTTCTGTTTGCCTTTGGTCGGTTATACTGAAACGAATTCGAGTTTCAGATTTCACGGTAATTTTCCTTTACTTTTCAAGCCACAATTAGCAACAAGTTTATTTTTCTGCATAATTGCCAGTTATTGGTTGGTGAATACTGAAACTGAAATGTTCCTGTTTTCATGTATTTTCCCGGTAAGATACCTTTAATTTTCAAGCCACAATGAGAATAGTGTTCATCTTTTACAAATTGCTTTTCAGCTTAAAATGCGTGTTTCTCACGCACTGCCTGTTGTAGAAGTTCACTGTGTCTTTCATAGTGATGAAATCGTTGAATTCAGGCATACTGATCCAGCTATGGTTTCTGATAATGGAAGGAATGTTACATGCAGACCAAAGAATATAAGGGCAATTGAAGATCAAATGAAAGGCAAGAAAGTTCGTTATTCCTTATATCTTAAGTAAAATGATGTTTACATTATGAGATAATTTAATGTATACTTCACATACTCCTTAAAGTAACAATGCGCAAATCAAAATTCCAATAAAAATGTACTTTTTTTTTGACAACTAATTAAACATGGGTAAGGTATGTTTGCTTTGCCTCTTAGTATGTACAAGTACCTAAATCTTAGTGAGTATGTCTGCAAGTTAGTCGATTTGTCAAATAGTCTGTACGTTTTGTCTTTTAGAATGCCTCCTAGACGGTATGTTTGCCTCATATCTTATTGTTACCATCAAGGAAAGTGTGTAGACTATAAGAGTATCTGAGAATCAGGTGGATTACTTTAGAGATTCTCAGTGTGCCTCAAAGTGTGTAAGTGTTCCTTGTCGTTTGTCGGTTTGTATGAAAGTATTGCAGTGTTCTTAAAAGTGTGTTTATTCAATAGTCTGTATGTTTGCCCTAAAGTCTCTCAGTATGTCCAAATGTTTATCAGTGTGTCTCATTGCCGGTTGGTTTGCCTTTTAGCCTGTCTGTTTGCGTCATTATTGGCCGGTTTCAATCACTATTGTGCTTTTAGTATGTATGGAATTGCCTTGTGGCTGTTGTCTTAAATACGTTGTGCTTCCTGTTTTGTAGGGTGAAACACTCTCTTTATTATACGATTGTTATCAAACAGTTTGTCTATACGTCGTGTTACATGGCCACTAGCCTAAATTTATTGGGCTCATGATTTGACTCGTGTTATGGTCTGACATTTGTATTGTCAAATATCCCGAGTCATGAACGTAAATGAGCGATCCTGAAACTGCTTCGCTAAGCTACACTAGTTATTTTGATAGCGTATTGAGGTAACGAATATGTACAGTATTAAATTTCTAGAAAGAGGTATGAATATATGGTGAAGACTGAATCAAGGCTTGGCATGTTAAAAATGCTTTTTGAATACATGACTGGGATTGTGTGAAAAATGAAAGAAAAAAATGTTTTAGATGAAAGTGATGAAACTATGACAAGTGTGAAAAAAGCTGAAAGTTTCTATAACTTTAATATCATAGTGTAAATATTGCTATTCCCCATAAATGGCCGTGACTGTGTCCGTCTGTTCGTCCGTCCGCAGCCAAAACTTAGGAACCAGTGGATACGATTTCATGAAATATCAAATAAGTATACAATAATATAATGCCGCGGCGAGTGTGCAACTTTCGTCAATATTGGCTTAAGTATGTTCAGAGTTATTGCCCTTTAATTTTAATTTTCTCAATATAACAACATTCAAATTCTATTTCTCTGGAACCAATTATCGAAATTTAATTGTAACTGGCTTAAATATTCTAATAATCACTCTTCTTTTATCTACACCCTGCCCCTGGATTATTTTTGAAATGATGCCATCAAGGGGGTGTAGTGCTTTACTGAAATATTCTATATATAATATAAAAACTTAAGGATGTTAAAAACTTATTGTGCTGATTTAATTCGACTTCCAACAGCTGTGTTCTGTATGACTGTAAGATGGAGAAAAAAAAATACTCATCAGAGATGAGGCTCAAATGTTAAAAATGCTTCTTTTTTCTGAAAAAGCCTATCAGAATTTGATTTTGTTTGGCGCAAATAGTCAATTTTGTATTCTCTAACAATAAAAAATATAGAAACTGGAGTTTTACAGAAATGAGGCCCTTAAGGGGAATGTTGTTCTTTTTCTTACATCTTCATTCTATATAGAAACTTAAGAATCCTTGAGGTCTAAAATTAATAGTATTGATTTATTTAGACGTACAACAACTAAGTTCTTTATGACTGAGACTTGAAGAAGTAAAGTATCCCCTCACAGATGAGGACCCAGTGGGGTGGTGAAATTTTAATAATGACTTTTTTCTGAAACAGACTAACGAATATATTTTCACAGTTATTTGTTTCATTTGGCGGTGGATGTAAATTCACTGACTTTGCTTGTTTATATTTGTTTTGTTTGAATGAAATGCAACTGGTTTAGTATTTGTTACTGATAAACCTTGGCTTTTTCGTATTTCATTTCAGGATTCTTGGTTATCACAGTTTCCATAGTTACCAATGTCTCTGATACTCCAGCAATGGACAGTCAGTTTGTCATGTACAGATGTGAAACGTTTGACAGGTACAGTGACTTAAACTTTTTAGTCCCTTCTGACATGATTGAGGAACATCAGTGTTTGTGTTTATTCGTCCGTTCCGTCGATCTGACGGATATATAGCTTCTATGTCGTAATAACTTCCTTTTTACTGAATTTAAAATCCAACAATTCGCAGAATTGTAGAGCTTCAAAGGAAGGCCTGTTGAGCGCATTACTAGTATGTAATGTAACAGCTCAACGGTTAAGGTCATGCCTAGAGTTCAAAGCACTTTGACGTTATAGTCACGCTTCGGGGCATATATCTTTTACAGTGATCTTATTTCAGCTTAATGACCAGCTAAGGTTTAAGTCGATTAAGTTGATTATTCATTAATTTACAATACTGATATCAAAAATTATAATTTTTTGTCATAGGCTAAGCGAGTTAAGTGTCTTTACAGTGTGATTTTCTTTTACATTGGTGCTGCATTAAATGATACAGATAACCCTTGATAGATGTTTATCCAGAACTCTAGGATCTCCGGGTTGAGCCCGTTTCATGGAACCCATACTTATTTCTTCCATGTAAAAGATATAAATTCCGTTTATAACAAGTAAAAATAACAGACCAAGGCGGTCCACCATTTCCTTCAAACGACATCCCCTCTTAAACCCCAGACATAAGAGATATGTGGCACTGCCTAGAATACCTCTACCAAGTGTAAAATCACCCCAAGGCAAAAGGGCCCCACCCACGGAGGTGTTTATAGCTATACAGTAAATATATAGAAAACTTCGCAAAAACTACTTATCAGAAACCAAAAGCCTAAACTTAGACATTTGGTGAGAAGCATTGAGTGAAGTCCCTATCAAACCTGTTTAAAGCAGCCCCAGTTGTCTCGATGGACTTGAAAGAAATACTTAAAAACCTTCTAGTTAATACCATAAGGCTTGGAACTTGTTGTGTAATACATCTAGTGTTCCTCTACCAAGATTGATCATTTATACCCATAGGGTCAAAATTTGCTCCGCACACATGTTCACTTGTTTTACATAGACTTCTATAAGGAAATACTTTCAAATACTTTCCTCTTAAGTCATTAAGCCCAGCGTTTAGATATATTTTGTGTAGAATCACCTAGTAATTATCCATCAGGATTGTTCAGACTATTTACCTGGAGTTACAATTGGTCCCGCCCTCGGGGTCGCTTGTTTTATTTAGACTTAAATAATTCGGAGCATGAAATTTTTTCTTGTCCAAGATCATTCAGTACGGAGTTCATTACTTTACAAAGATTTATGGTAAAAAACTTTTGAAAATCTTCTCCATAATGGCACGGTCTTGGGCTAAGATATGTGTATGTAAAATTGTCCAGTGATCCCCTCCCACAATTTTCTAATCATGCCCCTGTGGTCAAAATAGACACCATCCTTAGACATACTTTCTTGTTTTTGAAGCTACAGTAATAGAGTTAAGACTATGTGTTAAAGTTTACATACATATTTTAACGCTTACCTTGAATGACCCTGACCTTTTTAATTGTTTTTTTTTAAGTTACAGCAATGATTTTAGGACTACGTGTACAGTCTTGCAAACAAAATTCAATATTTAACCTGGATGACATTGGCAATGACCTTTTAACCTTATTTTTGTGTGTGAAACTATAGTCATGAATTTGGACCATGTATACAGTTTTGTTAACGAGATTCAAAGTTTCTTTACATCTTTGATGACCTTGAATTTGATGTGTTTTGTCCGAGTCAAACAACACATATAACATTTACATTAACTTGAAAACTGAACACTCACCGTACTTTTACTTTATTTTTGGCAAACCTATTGTTGACATTGTAAAATGGCCAGTTTGTACCCAGGTGAGCGATATGGAGCCATCGTCACCCTACTTGTTTCTTTTTTCAATTACTCAAATAGACAGTCGATTGTTTATTCATGTATTTACTTTGTTATATATAATTATTTACAAGTTATTTATTATTTTTGCAACCTTTGCTGCCACTTTACAGAAACAGAGCTTGTCTTTTTTGAGTTTTAAGAGAACTATTACAATATTTATAAACCTCTTTGTGAAAAGGGAAAACGGCACGACATTGAATAACATAGTATGGTCGACACTTGTAGGGTTTGTTTTTGTTTAAAAATAATTGTTTTCAATAGTACTAAGAGTATGATGTTAAAGGAAAATTGCAACGGCTTAAAGAACTAATCGTATTTAAGATTTTAAATCAGCGTTTTTATTATTTTGCACAATGCGTTACATGTTTGGACAAATCTGTTAATTAAAAAATGATCTTTGTAAGCCCGTCTACTTTTTTATATTTGTTCGATTAGTTGTGACATTATATCTGTCTGCTATTCTTTAATGTTCGCGTATATTAATAAATTAATTTGCCGTTGGGGAGGCTCAAATGGATGGATTTTATCTCATTGTCGATATGTACTGTGGTTGCTCTTCAGATATTTTCATACTATAAATATTACTACAGAACAGTGTACTTTGTCTACAAAAATCAGTAAGCATTTCTATGTAAATTTTGATTTTAATTTTTGACCTTGAATGTAGTATGCAACGTTAACTTGCAGATGTAGAGATTGTGTGGCAGGAAACTGGAAATGTAAATGGTGCACGTACACTAACCAGTGTATTGAAAGAGATAGAGGCTGTGAACCAAACGTAAGATAGTAAATGTTTTTTTTTCTCTATATAACTAACTTGGTCATAAAGTGCTATTTGTGATATTTCAAGATGTAAGGATATCCGTCGACCGACGGTTGTCAACCGGTTTCTTCACATGGCATCCTTTCAGTACTACTTGCTTAATTTCCACAAAGCCTCCGAGGAATTCGATGGTTCTCTTGAACCAGAACTGTTAAACTGATTCCGCTAGATGCAGAACTCAATAGCAACCAAACGATACACCTTTAATTAAAGAAACTTTTGAAAATCTATTCATTCTACACTCCAAGGTCGAGAGCCCAGATATGGTGTGTGTTTTGTTGTGTAGGAACAATATTGACCATGCATGGAGGTAATTTATTTTTCCTAGACTTATGCAGGACCAAAGGTTCTTTCAGTAATGGCAAAGACCAGTGCTAAGAATTTCATGTTAAACCATTGCACAGCGCTCTCTTTCCAAGGGTATCCAAATTAGCGCCTCGGGCCTAAATCACCCGCCTTCGGCAAGGAGTATTAATTTTTTTAGGAAACTCTTTCAAAATCTTCTTGTCAGATATAAGCGGCCAGATTTCATAACAAGTCCATAACAAGTGCTAAGCCACATTAGTCCGATGATTTTTAAGTGATTATATTAAGAACGATTCTTGCTGGCTTTTAACCAAGATGAGGCGTTTAATCATAAAACACATGGCATGCTGAGTGTAAGGCTCATGTACCCATATGGTTATATTTTTTTATTTGTTTATACGAAAATTCCTTAAACGACTGTTTACCAAATTTAGAAAGAGATGTTGACTCATTTAAAACTTGAATTCCTCAAGTGATTTTGTGTGTCAGAATATACCTTAAAGTAATGTGGCAACATTGTGGAAATGAATGTGTCCAGGTGATGCCCTGGAACTCAGATGTGATATATAGGATCAATATGACCTCCCTTTTATCATAATAATACACACAGGAAACCTTTAAAGTACACTTTAGATAAGTACTTTATTGTTTCGTTTATTTACACTTAACTATCTTTATAACTTGGCACCTATGAATTCGTTGTCAACAGTTGGAACGAGTACGTTGTTTCTACGTGCTTAATTTTATTGCTCTTATCTTTATCACCACGAAAATAAGTTTACTTTGTAATGGTCTCGGAAAATTTGATCAGTTGCATTGAAGTATTGAAGAGCTTAATTGTTTAATAATTAGTCAACCCAAACATACGCTATCAGGAATAGCTTTTTATTTCTTCATAGTATTACCTTTTATGTTCGTCATTTCTTTTTAATTTGAACAAAGATCTAAATCATCATCACTAATTTGTACATAATTTACTAGACACGATACAGAAAATTACTTCATTAACATAGTTTTTTTATAGTCTTTTATTTTCTATCAATACTTAATTCAGAATCGACCTAGCAATATTATCTTAATTTTGACCTTTTTATGTTATAGGTACATGTATGTTTGCTTTGGTGCATGAATACTTTAATTAACTTTTCACCATGCCTATTTCAGGATATTGAAGTTAGATCTGGTAACAAATGTCCTCAAGTTACAGGCTATACTGTAGTTAACGATGACGACAGTGTCAGAGATCCTAGTGGCACCATGTATCTTTCTCGGGACGGGAACTATGAGATCAACGTCACAGGCAGAAACCTACCACAGGTATATTATAAATTCACAAACTTCTTTACTGCTGCGTTAGAGTTGAACTTTTATCTTACTTATTTCAGTGTTGTGTGTATTTTGTGATGAATATATTTTGTATTATTAGTTATATATTGAATAATTATAGTACGTTCATATAGTAATATTTGTTTGTGAATCAACATTACATTAAGAAGACAATATAATTATGTCACTATGATTTGTAATTATAATTTCATTAAAGCCACGGACAGGTCCAATGATGTACAAATGTAAGATAGATGTATCTGGAACAGACACTTTATTGTTTGGTACGAGGTTTGACCCAGCAGGAGGCGGCAGCTTTGTTTGCATGATTAAGAAGGTATGTTGCTGAATATTGTCTTTTACCCTACTAGTGTCATGTGACTTTGCCCTTGTGATCAGTGCAGATCATCAACAGTCTACTCATACGTACAACCTGATCATGATCTGCACTGTTCACTAATTATGTCAATAACTCTTCAGAAAGTACCCTTTTGGAACTTTGGAAAACTTTAAGTACATGTACTGCCTAAATTGAAAAAAATGGAAACGCCGAATCTTTTTTGATTTAGCAGGGTAATGGTAAAGGTAAGTGTGTTAGTCGCAAAAGCTGCCTTTTAAAGAAAATGACTTCATGACACATATGTATGCTTTTGTGTTGCCTGCATATCAAAGCGGACGCACCCTGTCTGTCCTCGTCGTTCCGCGTCCTTGTCCAACGTGTCCGTGCCTGTTCGGACGCGCCTCGTCACACTTTGTAGTTAAAGTTTACTACCGAGGCCATATATCAATAATCATACAAATATATTGAATTAAAAACTTCACAGAATGTTTCCCAGTCACCAACGCTACTTAAATATGCACAGGTTTGATAACTTTGGATTGAATTAAATGCAAGCTTAGGCCTTTTTCACTTAGAAAAGTTTGGTTCAAATATTGCTAACAGTAACCACTAATGGGAATGACTTGAAACTTCGTCAATGTCTTCAGGGGTATCAAAAACAAAGTTAGGTAACTCTTAATTGAAATTGACACAAATCATTGGCCTTGTCTGACTCGGAAATTTGATTAAAGTTTTACATGCAACTACTTTAAAGCACATACCACTAATGAGAAGGATTTGAAACTTTACTAATGTCTTGAGGCGTATCAAACAATCAAGTAAGGAAACTCTTAAATGAACTTATTATAAATTATGGCCCATGTCTAATTTTATTTAAAGTTTTAAGTTCAGCATATTTCGATAACAACAAATCATAATTATTTGAAACTCTCCTAGTGTTATGGGGCTGCCGATCAATAAAGTTCGATAACTTTTCATTTAATTTGTCACAAATTATGCCCCTTGTCAAAGTTGTTTGTTTAAAGTTGTGCGTGCATCTTTGAAATAATTTACTAAGGGTTTGGAATTTTCAACACTATTGAAACAATTATTTCTAAGCATGTAATATTTATGAAAAGGTAATTCTCTATTTGTTTACCACAAAGGGTAAGGTACGTTTAGGTTAACATATGTCAACTAAAAATGCTTGGAATGTAAAATCTACACCATAATTATTCAGTATTTCATTTCTCACAGAAAGAAACAATTATCCAAATTTTGCTATGCTTCAAATCAGGCAATTCCTTCATACTCTCATTTATAACTATTGTTTGACAAAATGCTATATCCAAACGTTATAGCAGGCGCCATACAATTCTAGCTAAATCTAGCCTTTTTGATATGTGACTATTGGCGCTGTCATAAATGCCCTCACTTTTACAAACTGCTTACGATATGTTGATGCTTTATACTAAGAACGTTTTCACAAAATTGCATATCTACTCTGCTGATGAACATTTCTTGGTATTTCAGGGAGAAATGTCAGCTATACCAGCAACGTTAAGCAGATTAGAGGCAAATATGCAGGTGATGTGGGGACTATCCCCCGTAGATGGCGATACAATGTCAGGTATTCGTAATGAATTTACTCATAACTCGTACAGATCAACGTCAGTTAATGAACCATAACATGCACGTTCTCCTCGGCATTTTAAAGTCTGACTTTATTTTGTTTGGAGGCTGACTTTATTTTGTTGAAAGTCTAACTTTACTGGAACGTATATCTTATAGGCTTTGTGAATCGTATGTAAATATCCCAACAGAAAAAGTAGAGAGTTAAACATGTCCAGTTACCACTACAGTTTGACATTCCAATCAGGTTTCTAAGATCTTTACTTCTGATTTAAGGTCAGAAAAAGTTTCGTCTGACTCTATGTTGTTGAAGTTGCACATTCAACAAAATAAAGCACAGTTATTGATAACAAATGACACTGCGAGTTTTATTTGTTATTTCATATCATTTACTGTCACTGTGTATATAATGTGTATAAAAATTTAGTATAACATGCAGGTTAAACTATGAATTCGGGACCGTCAAATTTTGTATCTATTTTCTCTATTGACAAATGTCAAGAACAATAGTAAGGTAAGACAGCAAATTTTCAAAACACAAGACAACAAACTATCAAAACTAAATCGCTTTAGGATCTTTGAAATGTGTCTTCAGTTATGCCTTTTTTAGACGATGCACTCTTATTAAATCATTTTGATTTGAATGTTTTTACTTTAAGAAGTTTCGTTGTATTCATACAATTTTGAAACACTTTTATGAATTTAAGAACACTATTTAAGAAACTAAAACTTATAAATATGCAAAGTACAGAATTCATTTAATCTCATGATTTTTTATTTATGCGTATTTCAGTTATAATATATCAGTGTGAAAACCTTGTCCAGCCATCCAGCAACTGCGGACGATGCAAAAGTTTCGCCATTTTTCAACCACATTTACACTGTCGGTGGTGTGTGAACAGTTGTATTGACAGTGGGATTATCTGTAGTAGTACATCGTCTGAATGTGGGGATCCAGAAATTACTTACGTAAGAAATACAACTGAACCTGTGTTAGTGGTCATCTAAATTAGACATCAGTTGATTAAAGCAACCAGTACTAATACACCGCAAATAGTAATGGTTTAGGAAAAGTTTTGCTTGTTTCTGGTCAGCTCCTCGTCAAGTGTTTTGGTTTCTATTTTGTCTTTTTTGCTACAAAATCCTTAATTTGGTCTTTCTGATCATGTTTTGTTTCTAAAGATTTTTGAAGTTGGCAGTAAAAAGTTGAGGTCGGTCAGAAACTCCGAATCATACACACATACATTGCCTTATAAAAATCATAACACCTGTTCTAAGAAGTCGTATCCTTAAATTAGTCATTTTTTATATAAGTTCTATAGCTATGTGCTAATTGCCTGTTTAAGCTGTATTTACTTTGAAGCGAGGTCGTCGAGGAGAGCCAATATAAGTTTCACAAACTAATTAAGGCATTAAAGTCTACAGTTGTTAAACAGAGCAGCATGAAATAGATTAAAGGAAACATTTCGTTATCACCACCATTTATCATTATTTTCGTACCAGGTGTATCCACTGAGTGCTCATATGAATGCTACAACCCGGATTGTAATAAAAGGTTCTAATTTTGGTTCTGTTTTCAATGAGACAATTGGTGCGGTGACCATAGCTGGCATACAATGTACATCAATTGAAAATTCCTATCATCCAGGAAATAAGTAAGTGTACTTTAAAGCTCTATTTTATGTCGTGCTTTCTCATTCAATTTGCATTGCTGGAAAGGATATCGAAATATTTAATTATTGAATGACTCAAATGAATCAAACAAATTCTTAGTAATTTAATATAGGTTTATGACTTGGACCGAGAAATTACAGAATGGTTTCGCCTGCGGTATGTATTTCCACATATGCCTGGGTTTTTTTTTTTTTTTTTTTTTTTTTTTTTTTGTTTTTTTTTTTTTGGGTTTTTTTTTTTTTTTTTTTTTTTTTTTTTTTTTTTTTTTTTTTTTTTTTTTTTTTTTTTTTTTTTTTTTTTTTTTTTTTTTTTTTTTTTTTTTTTTTTTTTTTTTTTTTTTTTTTTTTTTTTTTTTTTTTTTTTTTTTTTTTTTTTTTTTTTTTTTTTTTTTTTTTTTTTTTTTTTTTTTTTTTTTTTTTTTTTTTTTTTTTTTTTTTTTTTTTTTTTTTTTTTTTTTTTTTTTTTTTTTTTTTTTTTTTTTTTTTTTTTTTTTTGTGTGTTTTTTTGGGGTTTTTTTTTTTTTTTTTTTTTTTTTTTTTTTTTTTTGATTAACATCTGTCCACAGAGGGCAGTAAAACCAATGAATTCATAAAATGTAAAAATAAGGGTAATCTATGTACAATGTGCACTGTGTGCCAACACTTAAATACAAATTGAAAGAAAAATCTATTATTGCATAAAGTGTTATTTTCCTTCAAAGAGATCACCTTATTTTAAAAACATAAACCAATCATTGATTTATATTACTTGCAAAATGAACATTGCCAAACTCATATCCAAAATATATGATTATGTAATACAGTTTTATTTTTAGTGATTATAGAGGAAATCAGTAAGTGTTTTGAAAATCGTAGTTAGAAATGGAGACGGCACCCTTTTTATTAGGTGTATTTTTATTCATATATGTAAAGAACATATTTCTTATATGTTTTCAAAGCATTTACTAAGTTTTCTGCATCGTCTTTGACCATAACTCAATGTGGAAATTTTAAAGGGTAGCATTTATAACCATGATTAAAAGTAATTACATGTACTTACTATCTCCCAAATTGGATAAAGTCAAAGATAATACATTTGCAAGTTGGTCCGACAGACGATCCAATTTGGCCGTAAAGAAGGATGCCATGACTTCAAAAGTCTTGCCGATAGGTCTTTAGTTTTGCTAAATTTATTTCATTTGCGAAAGAAAGAAGGTAAACATTTCACGTCAAAAATATTTTTTTTACTATGACTAGCCATTCTGCTGCTGGTGACAATTGATTCTATCTTTGCGACCAATAGTGATCATCTGCGCTAATTGAATATAGAACCAATTTGTCTTTTTTGTTGCAAACTAAACTAAAACAATGTTCTTGCTAGAAAATAAGTATTACAGAAAAATATGATTGAAAATAAAATCTTGCCATTTTAAATGTATTCGAAAACATTCACTATGTTCGACTATATACCGGAATTGCATGATTAAAGTTGTAGATTTTTTAAACTGTAAAATATTTCGTTTCAACATCCTAAAACTACTAACTGAAAGGAAAAGTTGACTTTAATATGAGTTTTTGTTTATATTGAAGAAGTGTCAGCAAATATATCTATATTCTTTGTGACATAGATGTGTTAAAAAATATTACATATGTGTCTCATAGTAGGGATAACTTTTAATAATTTTTATAATAATTAACATTTTTCTGAATGTATTTTTAAAGTTACTCTAATGATTTTATAAAGAATACATTTAAAGTGACATTATGCGCATTTTTTTCAAGTAAAAATCCAGCTGAAAATGGTCTGTGTACAAAAAGTGTAGAGGAAATAATAACTTTTAACCCAATACACCAAACTCTTCCCGCTACCAGTATGAAAAAATAACTTTCCAAATATTGATTTTCTTATTTGACTGGGAGAGTCAATTTAAGAAAAGAACAACTGCATGCCGGAGTTGCCTCCCTTCCACTGCCAAAATCTCTACCAACATCAATAACGACACATTCAACTATCATTTTATCAGTCCGATTTTTTTATTTCTAAAGCACCAACTTCAAATACTAATGCGGCATAATCATAAATTTTACACATTTAAATGCACAGCAACCAAAAATTGCGTTTATAAAACTGTCACCAAAAATACACTTTGTGCAGTAATATGCGCATAATGTCACTTTAAACATTTACCTTGTTTCTATTAACTGGGTTATAATATTTTTGTTATTTTTTTAAATATTTTGTCTCTGTAAGTATATTTGCCAAAAAGCAATCAGTGGTAATATTTTCTTAAAACTAAAGTCATTCAAAAATGATCCCATATTGATATCTCATCTGATTATGCGTCTCCTGAGGTAGTTGTCCAAGGGAGACAATCCTATCAGGCATGAATTGTAGATAATCAAGGGAGACTATCTGATAAACTATATTAAAAGATCTGGTAATTTCACGAATAAAATACAAATGACTTACACAGAAACTCTGGTTTAACCCATGAAAATTCAACTCCGTTAAATCATTCAGCGTAAAAAGTTTGCGTTTTATGACCTTGGTGTGTGTGTGTGTGCTGTGGGGGGGGTGGCTGGGGGGGGGGTGTCTGTGTGGGTGTGGGTGGCTGGGTGGGTGGGTGTGTGTGTGTGTGTGTGTGTGTGTGTGTGTGTGTGTGTGTGTGTGTGTGTGTGTGTGTGTGTGTGTGTGTGTCCATATAGGAATTATGAAATTGCTATATTTCAAAAAAAAAATTATGAAAATTAAACATTATATAATTGGATAAAACGAATATGTTTCAAAGTAAATACTGGAAGAAGTACATATATATGATGCAAGAATAAAACACGCAATTTTAAATTGTAAGTACAATGCAGTTAATTCTTATATAAGTTTTGGTAACAATAAGTTTTACATATTTTCAGGATAGTGTGTAAGCTAGCGCCAAGTTACAACGTAATGGAAGGTAGCATTGTTATAACACTTGGTAAAAACGCCACGGGACATTACTCCAAGCCTTTCCAATTTCAGGTAAACACATATTTATAATATATAGATAAGCCCCTGAAGTTTTGAGAAATGCATTTTTGTATAGGTATTGCTGCTTTCTTATTTTTTGGAATATGGTTATATTCAGTAATTACGAGTAGTCTTCCTATAGCCTCATTTAAACACACTTATATGGAAAAGGTACCATGAGTCTTCTGTATCTATATGCTCTTGTTACCTTTTTGTTTTAACCCCTCGAGTTCTAGACAGAACAAATTTGTGTCAATCGCTTGAACTATTATATGCTTATCATTCTGCAATAACCCAAAATATAAGTAGATCTAGATTTATTCAGATTTATATATCCGTGTTTTCCTCAGCGTTAAAATCTTTCCCCATCGTTTATGTAATCAACGCCTAGACATGCGAATTTTCGTAATGGTGATTTGTTTCTCGGAAAAATGTGTAACCTAAATCTATCAACATAGATTTCTATGTATGAAATTATTAAAATGGCTATGTGAACAGTCAGAAATGCAAATAATAGCATTAAAACGTGTTGAAATAAGTGAATCCATGAACTTGAAAGACAAATAGTTTAAACTATGCATGTACTTGATACATTCCAATTATCAAAAAGAAACAACCAAACTGTTAATCAAAAGAATGTAGGTTACTTAAGTATTGATATTGATACCTCAGTTCTCCTTAATTTCCGTGATTCGACAATAGATTCTGTCAGAAAGATACCTTTTATCAGTTTGCTATAACATTTGGTTTGCCTTTGTTTTCGCTTCTTTTTTCATTGTCAGAAAGTCAAGAGTGCAGTGTAATTTCCAGGTGTCAACTAACAACTTTATTTTGTAATGTTTGTTAGCATACCATCACTATATGTTTGGAGAAGTAAACTTAGTTACCTTGGTAGACTTTTTTGAGAGGCGGGGGTTAAAAAGTTATTCTTAGTTGAATATGTAATTTGCCTTAAGAAGGTATATTAAGGGCATGCCTTACGGCAAACACAAAACAATCATTGTGTTGCACACCATATTGATTTTGGCAGAAAATAAATGCCAATCTTTTAGACGTACTACAATCCTTAGAGAAGAAAGAATATTAAAGGCATGACACAAAATAATCATAGTGTAATATCGAATTTTGCCTTTGGCATTTTTGGTCTGCAAGATTCGATATTACACTATGATTTTTTTGTGTTTGCCGAAATCATGCCTTTAATATTCTTCTTTAAGGATTGTAGTCATGTCTTATAACAGAACTTTAAGTAAATCTTCTAATGAATTACTTTATGTTATGATGCTGGACTCATTCAGGAATATAACTCTTTCTGTGAAGGTTCTGTAGGCATCTTTTTAATTCATGATATCTTTTGATATTATATTCGAAATATAGGTAAATATGAAAGAAATCTATTAACATTTGTTTTGGTAATAAATTGTCAGATGTTGTGAAATATTTTCACCGTGCTAACTCAGATGAGTGATTTAGGGCATTCATGGCCAGTTTTTCTAGTAAATGGTCATCGTAATTGAGACATACTGGAGTGGTAGTTAAGTACATGTTACAGTTTGTAGTGTTCTTCATCATTATCAGTCGCTACAGTATGATGGGTTGATAAGTGGATAAGTGGATCCTTTCCGTTCACCTTGTTTCATAATCATGTGAATCATCTGGTATTACACCGAAATAACATTAATATTTAGTACTTATAGATCAACAACAATATATAGGAGTTCCTGAAATGTTCCGGGCCTTGGCATTTATCTCAGTATTTCAATAAACTAAAAGTGCAGAAAACGGTTAAAAGAACGATCTTTCCATGGCGTATGTGGTATTCCTTGTTTAATGTTAAACATTTCGCAATTATGACATTAATAAAAATGAGAAGTGTTGATATAAAAGGAACGTACTTGTCTTAGTGATTTTGGTCTAAAGAACGCTTCCATATTTTCTTATCTTATAAGCGGGCCGAATAAGCGGGCCGAATAGCTTTTACAAATGAAGCAACACACAGTAACATACATAAGGAACAACATTTTTACTGGTAACTGGAGAAGTTGGAAACCATATGACCCATACGTTTATTGTAAGGAAGATGTCACTGCTTCAAGAACTCTCTACCATGATATATACAACAAAAACAATGTGTTAGGGAAAAGGCTATGACTATTTTCTTTTAAAAAATACAATTCATTACGACATATTCTGCGCTAAATGGGAAAAATAGATTGAGAGACACGTTCCAGCTGAAATACATGCAAAAGAATTAGCACCGCGGATATGAAGAAGAAATATTTAAAGTGATATTACCGTTCAAAGTGACTATCAAAATTTTTAATCAAATATTGATCAGTGATTTATAGATAGATAGATAGATTTATTTCAACATAAAATGTACAATTTACATGGCAACTTATAATTAAAACATACAATAAAACAATAAACAAACATGTATGAATTAATATAGCCATGCCAATCAACATTATATGTTAAGGATAACACAAAAAAGAGCTAAAGCAAACTCTTATTTCCATTGTGGTCCTTAAGATATAGTATTGTATGACATATGAAGATACAAGTTATCACAGTAAAAAATCACAGCAAAATGCCTTAAGAGAAGTTTATATAAAAACCCTAATTGAATGACATTAAAAAAGTCAAGTTAAGCTTAAAAAATGTTCCTTAACCTTGCATTTAAATGAATACATAGTAGTTGCATCCCTCACATTTTGTGGCAGACTGTTCCATAGACAACAACCATTGTATGCAAATGATTTTTTTCCAAAACTTTTGACCACAGGGAGAGCATATCTCTTACTATCTGACATAGAAAAACCTGTACCATCAAAGGAGGGATATGCCTTTGCTCTAAACCTTGTGGGATAATCATGAACAGTATTGATAGGGGTAAAGTGTTCACTTAAATATGAAGGGGCAACATTAGAATTAATTTTATAAACATGACAGAGAGTTATCTGATTAACTCTACTTGAACTGGTAACCAGTTCAGACGTGAAAAATGCTCAATTCCAATATGTGACATTGGATGTAAATTCAACACAAAGCGTATAAGTTTATTTTGTGTGACCTGTAACTTGTTTTTTAATTCCTGTGTTAAACTATTAAACCAGGTAGAAGAGGCATAGTCAAAATGACATTGTATAAGTGATGTAACTAACAGTTTGTTGTATGCAGAGTGAGAAATTCACTTTTACGGTACAGGAATTTTAACCGAGCATTGGATTTCTTAATTACAGACCTAGCCATAGACTCAAAAGACAGATTTTGATCAATGGTAGCACCAAGATATTTAACTGAAGATTTGGATTCAATGGATTGACCATTGCAATTTATTTCAAGATTTGCTTGTTTTTTTAACCTTTGCGTTGACCCAAATAAAATAGATTCTGTCTTACCAAGATGAAGAGATAATTTATTACATATGAGCCATTGACTGACAATATTCAGGTCCTGACTTAAGAAATTTTCAATATCATACTTGTTTTTGGCAGACACAAGAATTGCTGAGTCATCAGCATAGAGAAGCAGTTTGTTTTTTTACAACAGCTGACATGTCATTCACATAAATAAAAAAAAGCAGAGGACCTAATATAGATCCCTGGGGCACACCACATATTATATTGGCAGATGAAGACAAAGTACATGATATTTCAACCAACTGACGTCTATCAGACAAATAGGAAGAAAACCATCTGATAGAGGATTCTGTGAGACCCAATGCTCTTAGTTTCATTAAAAGAATTGAGTGATTGACGGTATCAAATGCTTTTTGGAGATCTAATAGAACCATACCCACAAGATGACCTTTATCCATCTGAAAACGAATATAGTCTGTGAGGTGAATAAGGCATGTATCAGTTGAAAACCCATGTCTAAAACCTGACTGATATTCATACAAAAGACTATTTTGGACAAGGTACTGTTCTAATTGATCATAAATGACTCGTTCAATGACCACTCTGTTCCTTTAATTGTTCGTTTTGTCCTCGTGTGTTTGCTTTGTATGCTAGTGTGTGTTGGTAGTGTATATGTGTGTGTGTACATGATTGTGTGTGTGTGCCGTGTGTGTGTGCGTGTGTGTGTGTGTGTGTGTGTTGGTGGTGTGCACTTCTGGGTGCTGTGGGGCTCGTTTTGGGGAGGCTGCGTTTTTGGTACGTGGCATTCCCTGTTTGATATTATTTTTGTTTTTAGATACAATACTAAGGATAGAAACTGGACGATAATTCCCGACATCGGTTTTATCATTCTTCTTGTATAAAGGCACCACACGAGCAGACTTAAGTTCATCTGGGACAGTACCTTGTATAATTGACAGGTTTATAACATGTGAAAGTGGACCAGCAATAATAGAGGCTGAGTCTTAAGCAAAACGTGAGGGAATCCCATCTAAACCTGTCGCCTTATTTGGACAAAGATTGTTTAGGTACTTCAGAACCTGACTTTCAGAAACAATTGAAAATGTAAAACTATCAGGCTTTACACCTTTAGAAGAATACAAATTAAAAGCAAAATTCCTACCAAAATTATTAACACAATTAGGTAATTTGCTCACAAGTTTATCTGCAACAGAGGTGTAAAATGAGTTAATTTTTTCTGCCACCTTGAGTTTATCAAAACAAATGTTACCATCAATGGTCAGTCCAATATTACTTGAGCACTGATTATTCTTACTTGGTAAACCTAGATCTTTTAGCCTTTTCCATAAAGACTTAGAGTCATTTTTATTGTTTTCTAGAGAAGATTTAAAAAAAATCTTTTTCGCATTCCTAATAACAGTATTTGCCTTGTTTCTTGAGGACTTGAAAAGATTAAAATTTTCTTCAGATTTGTCATTATTATAATTATAAAAAGCCTTATCCCTAGCCTTAATACATTCTAAAACTTCAGAGTCTACCCATTCTTCAGTTCTTTGTTTAATGCGAACAGATTTGAGGGGAGCAATAGTATCTAAAGTAGAGACAAAAATTGATTTAAAATTGTTCCAAGCACTGTTTACATTATCACAATATAAAACTGATGACCAGTCTGAACCTAGTAGAGATTGCTGAAAACTTCCTTTATTATAGTGCTTTAAAGAACGAACAGTAGCAGTATTGTGTTTTCCAATAAATTATTTATATTACAAGAAGAATAAACATTGCCATAGTTATAATCCAAAAATAGTTATCTGTATAACAGTTTCATTCACATTGAATATAGAGGAAAGATGTAAAAATCTTTTTTGACTATCCTAGTCAAAAATAAAAATTCCACCTGTTCCATTATGTATATCTTAATCTGTATTTGCCAATAACAGAAATAACTTTGTAAAACTTATCTCTTATATGTCTTAAAGGCATCCACTGTGGTTTGAGCATCATTCTTAACTACATGTATAAACCTATGTGACCATTTTGAAGGGTAATATAACTTTAAAAACAAAAATGCACTTCCATGTACGACCGGCAATTACAGACAGTGACAACTGTTCAACACTACATGTATATACAATGTAGTGAAATTCTTCGATCAATATCATATTCTTGTCATACACCATATCATTTATTATGCCCCAAAATGTAGGCACAATTATAGTTTGAATGTAACGGAATCCTGAAAACATGGTAATGCTTTCATGGATGGAAGGATTTTGAAATTAAAAGGCACTATTGTTGAGCCAAACCATCTTTAATCAAAATAGCAATTAGGTAGCAGATGTCGTATGTACATGGTACTAAATATTTTGAAAACGAGGTAAGTTCATGCTGAACTTAAACCATTTGATTTGATAGGACCACTTTTAAAAAGGCTATTAATAACGATTCTCAGTTTTATTATGATACTATCTATCAGTTTTATCTTGTCTTCTTTTTGTTGAAGAAAAACTCTGTGACAACATACGACTGAATAGAAATAATATTCATTTTGTAGAAGGATATGTTCTGGACAATGTACTTCTATGTAAAACACGCGTCCTTTGTGTGAAGAGTACAAGACAATGTACTTCTATGTAAAATACGCGTCTTTTGTGTGAATAGTGTTCAGGACAATGTACGTCTATGTAAAACATAGTGAGCAAGACAATGTTCTTCTACGTCTAGCGTGTCCTTTGTACATATTATGTTTGTAGTGCGCAGAATAATGTACTTCTATGTAAAACACGTGTTTTTGTGTGTATAGTGTACAAGACAATGTACTTCTATGTAAAAAATATGTTTTTTGTGCGTATAGTGTGTAACGATTAAAGTCCCTTGATCACTAGGTTGCTAATTTACTATCATGTATATTACCATGCGGGTGTCTTACCGACGAATTTAGTAATTCACTTTTAAAGCATAAAATTGTTCGTACCATTTAGGTTTAAAACTTCTTTCTTATTGAATATTTAAGAACCCTACGGTGAGGTCAATTGAACCCAAATATGGACCTCGTTCAGGTGGAACCTATGTTACTATTAGAGGAACATACTTAGATACAGGCAGGAGAAAAAAAGTTACTATTGGAGGAAAACCATGCAGACTGCCCAGACAATCGAAACCAAAGAGACCACAGAGTTCCTATGAGACGTTTTATAATGGTTCTCATGTGATTTCAATGTAAGTAGTTCCCCTGTAATATCTCGGAACTAGAGAATTTGTATGAAATGTTTTATATTGGCTCTCATGTGATTATGACGTAAGTATTCCCGCTGTAATGTCTAAGAACCAGGGACTCTGTATGAGATTTATAAAATAGTTCTCATGTGATAATAAAGTAAATATTCCGGCTGTAATATCTCAGAACCATGGACTTTGTATAAGATGTTTGATAAAAGTTGATGTGATAAAGAAGTTAATATTCCGGCTGTAATATCTTAGAACCAGGAACTTTGTTTGAGCTGATTTATAATGGTACTGATGTGAAAAAGAAGTTAATATTCCGGCTGTAATATCTTAGAACCAGGGACTTTGTCTGAACTGATTTATAATGGTACTAATGTGAAAAAGAAATTAATATTCCGGCTGTAATATCTTAGAACCAGAGACTTTGTATGAGGTGATTTATAATGGTACTGATGCGAAAAAGAAGTTAATATTCCGGCTGTAATATCTTAGAACCAGGAACTTTGTATGAGGTGATTTATAATGGTTTTGGTGTGAAAAAGAAATTAATATTTCTGCTGTAATATCTTAGAACCAGGGACTTTGTATGAGATGTTTGATAATGATTCCCGTGGATAGTGTAGTAGGTATTTCTGCTGATTCATTTCGTTGTGTAGGTACAAATGAACCTATGATTATTGTTGTAACTTCAATGAAGCGGCCAATAATAAAGTATCCCAATTCGTCATTTCATATTAAATACACATGCAACAGCAGTCACCGGCCATTGCCATCTATGATGCATTCCCTCACTGGTTGTATAAAGAAAGTTTGACTGTCGTGGATTTCGTCAGTATCCTATACACGTGTATAACAAATCTCTGTGTATGACTAAGTTTTTCTCCCGAATTATCTTTCGACTTATTATTTTCTATATGTATTTAAGGAAAGTGTCAGCAAAACTTGTCTGCAAAACCACATCCGGGGATCCTCAGAAACTGGGTACACGTCTTGGAATTAGCGTACACTTCGATGGTGCTGATGTGATTGTTAAGGAGAACGTTAGCTACAAATATGTTGTAGATCCAAACATCACAGCTATAAATCCGAGACAAAGCTTCAAGTGGTAAATGTTTCATGTAACCTCTGCAACAGAAGAACAAACCACGCTGTAGTCCAATCGTTATGGCACTCTATGTTTAGGCGATTCCTTTTTTTCTTAGCAACAATTTAATTCATACAGGGAGATTAGTAGTCCGATATTACAAACTACACCACATGCTCCATGATAGAGCTGTATGTATGTAGTCATTATCCCTTTGTGTTTCATAACGGGTAGACTATTTGAGTCTTAGACTATTCTATTTGATAGCTTTTTCAAGAATTATTTATTTTAGATCTAAATACATTGGAATATTGTTTCTAATGTCTTTCTTTAATTTCAGTAACTTATTTATTGTTAATATGATAAGAAATTCCATGGCTAAACATGACAGTTTTGTTAATTATTTACTATTAAAACGTTTATCATTTAGTAAGTATATGTGTTATGTTTATTTCAGTGGAGGACGGAAATTGACCATAGAGGGGAAAAACCTAGATGCTATACAGAAACCCATGATTTATGCACTTGTAGGTGATGAGAGGCTGGAATCTGAGGTATATTGATATCATTAAAAAGAGATTCCTTTGTTCGTGGACCAAAATGTCATTGATGGTTAAAATTATAACGTCCTACAATAAACTTCATTTGTTTCAAGGTTATATTTTTTGAAAAGGTTTGTTTAATTTTTTTTAAATGTTGCCTTCTACTTGCATTTCTCTAATATTTGAGCTACGACATGAAGATCAAGTTAATTCCCTTCACCAATCTGTGCAATCCATGACATATGCGATGAAAAAGGAGTTAGTGACCCTGACTTCTTATAACTTCGATTATCTTTTTAAAATGGATCATAATCTGATTATGAAGCTGCTCAGTAAATTAAGATTTTACAGACTTGTTTTTCTACCTTTGAAATGTATAACGTTTGGGGTTTATCACCAGTCAGGACTGTAAAACCTTTTTGAGTTCTTACAGAGTTCGCCTATTCATAAATATACTTAAGGGGGGGGTCACTGCTGAAATCCAAAATAACAAGAAATTTTATTGACCCTGTGTTTTATGGAGACTAACATATAGCTAGTTAATTTCTAGAAAAATAAGGATGGGTCAATGACTTAACTTTTTCGCAATATTAATCTTTAGTGATACACTATCAGATAAGGTGCTTAATGCAGAATTAGCTAGAATTTTCGTATTGTAAACGTTTATGTATGTGGTGTATGTTTCAGAATGGGTATCAATTTTTAATCTCTTCTAATGTAGTATGTCATACTTTAGGATGAAAAATTAGAGATAGTGGTATTTCTGTCATCATCTGAATAAATATTACGCTCCTTATTATTACCCCTACCACTGTACTAAAATTCATTTTTTCAATTTTTGATAAATGAATATTTCATGATAGAAGAATAAAAGGTTTATCAGATATTTTGCCTACAGTTTGATTAAAACCTTTGTTTTAGAATGCAAAAATAAAAATGGGGGTCAATGTGCATATAAGAAAGAAATTCAATAAAAACTGACAAAAATGTGTATTTTAGATTTCGACGAGCTTTGAGATATGACGGCATAGGTCTGTAACAAAGAACTGTAAAAGGAACTAGTTATTAATGAATTTTTATATCCTAACAATTTTTCTTGTAATACAGTTTGAATAAAGTAAATATCTTAAACGGGATTTGAGAAATGATTATTTTTGTACCCCTACCCCCATTTTGGCATATGACAAAATTTGTCAATTTAGTCACAAATTATGAGGTCAAAATATTTTTCAATTTTTTTACACTAAAATATTCCTATTGTGCCTAAGTTAACTACTAAACAATTGTTTTTTTCCAGTTAACTCATCATTTTTGAAATATCACAAATGTAAATTTCCGGAAGTGCAAAAATCCAAAACCTCACCAGTGACCCCCCCTTAAGCCGTCATTTTTACATACATGTACTAACAAGTTCTTAGAAAAAGTTTGTCTGAGTGTTTGTTTCAACAAAGTATTCAGAGACATTCTATCATCATTTTTGTCTACAGACGGACGAGAACTTAACAACTTAATCTAAAACTAAAATCTACCGATTTCAAAACTGAGTTCATTTTTTATTTGGTTAAACAAGAATTTAAAGTTGTTTAAAACTTCTAGCTAGCGTTTCTCATAAATATCTGGATATCCAGGATGACACAAATTTTGCCCTGTCTTTCTGTTTTTCTTTATAATGACGTTAACAATCGCTGTACTGTTTTGGTAATTAGACTGTGTACGGGAGAAAGCTGTACTTCACATTATTACTTTGAAAAAGTCATATACAAAACAATGAATTTTTGATAGAATAATGAGAACTGTGTTCTATTTTCTCTGAAACAATGTTGACATAAACCTTTCTTTCCTATTTTTTGTCGAGCCTTAACGAAAAGGCGTTGTCAGAAGCATTTTTTCTCTTTTTTGTAATATCATTAAAAGAATACTGTTCTTTATTGATAGCATAATACTAGTTATTGATTTAAAACAACCTCGTACAAATACCGATCAATTTCGTTGGTTTCGCATCTTTCGTGATAAATAGCTGAACAAATTTTTATATCTTAGGTGACCATTGGACTAAGCTACGTCTTTTGTAAAACTGTCCCTGTTAGCTTTACTTTCAAAACGCTTGGTTTTCTTTTTATGCAGGCTTGCGAAAGAGATGACGCACTAAAGCGCATTTACTGTCCAAGCCCCCGATACAATCAATCAAGGGAAAGGAGAAAAAGAAGTACTGACACTGTGCTAGCAAGGTTTGTATAACCACAACATTTATTTCAGTTTAGAGCTGCCTGAATTATGTCAGAATGCAACTGACAAATAAAGTAAATATGTGCTGTGTTCATTTTTCGCATACGTGCAGTTTCTTTTCTTGCACCGTGAGAAACTCTCCATGTCTTTTAAAAGCCTGAATGGCCGTCAATGATCAGTACAATGAACGTGCATTCTGCGAGATTTGCTGTTGATTTATGTCTCTCCACCCCAGATAAATGGGGAGAGATTGATTTTATTGATTTTAGCAGGGTTGTCCGTCCATCTGCTCTTTTGTCTGTCCATCAAAATTTTTTGTCGCACGAATCTCCAAACCTTTTTGGAGTTAATGTCGTGTAAATTTACAGGAATATGTATCTGCATATGAAGCTGTGCACCTTGAGGGTTTGATGCAGATTCATCCAGTGTTGGTAGAGTTGTGGCTCTTATGTTGCCCGCATCTCCAAAAGTTGATTTTAATTTTACTTTTCCAACACCTGATAACGTGCAGTGATTGTATGGGGGTGAAGAGACATACATCTTAGGATAAAACAACCTTCTAGTTGTATACTGCAAGTTTGAGCACAAGGGTTTTTAAAACATAAATGTCAAAACAAAGTACTGTTTGTATCCAGTTTATAGTCGCTTATATTTATTTTTCAACGATATTGAATACAATCTATTAATTCATTTAAAAACTGTTGTTGCTGGCATTTATTATTTAATTATTTTCTTGATATTTATCTCATTGCAACAATAGTTGAGTAATACAATTCCAATTAAAACAGTTCAACTAAAGACAAAATGAAGTTTGAAACGACACCTCGTGTTCATGCTACATGTATTTAAGTAAGATAAAATGGTAAAATTAAGTCATTATTTGCATTTTGATATATACATGCAGAAGCTTAATGACATTCAATTACATATGATGTATTAGTATATTATACCTTTTTGTGTTATTAATTTTGTAAAATTAGTTGTCAACAGACGACACATTCACGATTATTTATTGCTTCACGAAGCGATCAGGGCTATATTTCAGATTCAAAGAGACTTTTGTTAAGAGTTCTAGCTCACCCGAATAAATATGCTCAGGATGAACTTTTTTGACCACTCACTGTCTGGCGTCTGTCTTACATCAGTCTTATTTTATTGTAACAATATCTCATCTCAATCCGATTGCTTGTTGGTGAAAATGTACTTCATCGCTTACTTGGCAAAACTCGGTTTGCCATTGCAACCGAAAAGAAAAAAACTTTAAAAATCTGTTTTTCCGAAACTTCAAGACCAAAAGCAAAGAATCAGTGATTTGAAGATAACATACCTTGACACTGTTATGATTATGATTACAGAATAGGATTTGAGATGGACGATGTATCTTCAGTAAGTGCTGTAAACTTACCAAGCAACTTGGCCGTTCTTATATACTTTCCTGACCCGATACTACAGAACTTCAGCGAGGTCAAGATTTACAAAGACCTACAAGGACTGCTTGTCATTAAGGTTTATGTCTCTTGACGTTTTCAGTCACTACAGGCTCATTAATATCACATAATGCTCTAATAAAATTATTAACCAATAACCCATGATATTAGAATTTGAAAAAATATGATATTAACTACTTTAGTATAGAGTAAATATATCCACGATTTTGAATACAGCACCGTAACTTACAATTTATAACGTTTACCTGTGGATTGAGAACAGAAATGCGGAAACTGACTTCTAGAGTAGAACGCAAAAAAGATAAAAAAGAAGTTGATTGATTCTGGACATATTTCATACTGTCGCAAGAATAATTCTGTAGCATTGACATAACAGGGTCAACGGCTGAGGGTTGCTGCGGATACAGAAGATACTCTGATAAAAATTGGATGCGGAACATGTAATGTCACATCTATGACGAATGAAGCAATCATTTGTGAACCTCCAGTTGAAGAGCCTGCATGTGGTAAAGCAAATGATCACAGGCAAGTTGTGCAGGTCAGTGCCAATGAAGCGCTCTGTGAGACAAATGTTAACATTTAAGGAATGAGATTAAAAATGAAAAATAAATATTTCCATTGCTGAATATTAAAGCTGCTGGCCCATAGTTTCTGGTGAAATTAAAATTTCTCCGAAATGGTATATCAAAACAAATATAAAAGTAAATGATAGAATCAACAGCACATTGCCAAGTGAAAGTCAATATAACGATTTAAGAAAATCTATTGAAAATGTTGGTGGGTTTGGTATGGAACAGTTTTGATGCAAAAGTTACATTGAGCCTTCTGACATCCCATCTTGCATTGTTACGTGTGTATTTATCCATCTGATATTACATGTTTCTTTTTTTATATGTTCTATGCTTAAAACTGGAGAAATTATTACACCTTTCTGAGAGATGAATTGTTGTATTCTACATTATTTCATATATCAGTGTTCTGTATTTGCTATTCAACTGAACTTAAATTTAAAGATGATTGAGTAAACGGTCGAAATTTAGTTGAACAACTTGACTGCATTGTTTTGCTTTCATTCATACCCTCATCATATCATTCTATAAATGATACTGGATCGAAATGTATTTCTTAATAACTGCGTTTGTCATACTTGAAATGTATTTAACGTCTTTTAACATATTAGCCAACTGCTAATATAGACCAATATAGCTACGTTATACTGACATAAGCATAATGAATCTAAGCTAAACAATGCATGCCAGTTGGACGAACAATGCATGTCATCACGCACTGTTGAAACGTGCACTCGCATCATTACACCAGATGGCGCGTTTGCATAATCATCGACAATTTTCGGCACCTACGACATAAATCCGTACTTTAAGGAGAATTATGTCTTGGGGAGATAAATTGATTTTGTCCTATCTGTCTGTCTGTCTGTCTGTCTGTCTGTCTGTCTGTCTGTCCGGTAAAATAGTGTCCGCTCCATATCTCCTAAGACCCTCGAAGGATTTTCATGAAAGTTGGGTCAAATGTTCACCTCAACTAGACGATGTGCAGAACGAACCCATGAACCAACCACACCTACTCAAAGTCACAATTCAGGGTCAAAGGTTTGGGCTTTGTATTTCGTGTCCGCTCCGTTGAGGGGTTTAGGAGATACGGAGCGGACACGAAATACAAGGCTCAAACCTTTGACCCTGAGCTGTGACTTTGAGTAGGCGTGGTTGGTTCATGGGTTCTGCACATCGTCTAGTTGAGGTGAACATTTGACCCAACTTTCATGAAAATCCTTCGAGGGTCTTAGGAGATATGGAGCGGACACTATTTTACCGGACAGACAGACAGACATGACAAAATCAATTTATCTCCCCATGACATAATTCTCCTTAAAGTACGGATTATGACATAGGTGCCGAAAATTGTCGATGATTATGCAAACGCGCCATCTGGTGTAATAATGCGAGTGCACGTTTCAACAGTGCGTGATGACATGCATTGTTCGTCCAACTGGCATGCGTTGTTTAGCTTAGATTCATTATGCTTATGTCAGTATAACGTAGCTATATTGGTCTATATTAGCAGTTGGCTAATATGTTAAAAGACGTTAAAATCATACATTTCAAGTATGACAAACGCAGTTATTAAGAAATACATTTCGATCCAGTATCATTTATAGAATGATATGATGAGGGTATGAATGAAAGCAAAACAATGCAGTCAAGTTGTTCAACTTAATTTCGACCGTTTACTCAATCATCTTTAAATATAAGTTCAGTTGAATAGCAAATACAGAACACTGATATATGAAATAATGTAGAATACAACAATTCATCTCTCAGAAAGGTGTAATAATTTCTCCAGTTTTAAGCATAGAACAAATAAAAAAGAAACATGTAATATCAGATGGACAAATACACACGTAACAATGCAAGATGGGATGTCAGAAAGCTCAATGTAATTTTTGCATCAAAACTGTTCCATAGTTTGGTTTGACGGCACTGCTACACGAATATGGTTGTATTTGGAATTTCTGAATTGCTACGCTTTTTAAAAAGGTGGCGAATAATTTCATAAATACAAATGAAATTTCAAGGAATTTATACCAAAACCTTTGTAGTTGATGATTCAGTCTATAATATATTTATTTCAAACAGTTCGAAAAATCTGAATTTTTCACCAAAATTTGAGAGGGAGCAGCTTTAAAGCTATCTTTTGTTTTCAGCTTATAAGTAGTTCATATTATGACGTAAAAGAAATGCGACAACAGTTTAAACAATTCTCTTCCATCGTTGATGGAAGATTTGTTGGTAAAGCACGGGGCCAGTTTGAAATGTAAAGATATACTTTAGAGAACGAGTTTAGAGTACTGAAAGACGATACCGGTATACTGTCTTCCATGAAATAAGATCCAGTTGCAAATTTTTACATGTTTGATTTAAATTAAAACACGTTTGTTTTTTGTTTCATTTGAAAGTAAATATTCGCTTTTGTAAAAGATGTTTAGTTTTGGTGTGATTTGAGTGGTAATTACTATTACTAACATTATTAACACGTTTTGTGTTTTATCCTTCGAATGGCAAATATTGGCTTTAATGACGTTTTTGTGTCTTTTTGCACGGTAACTATTGGCTTTCTTAAATGACGTTTATTTTTGAGTTCTTGCAATGGAGATATTGGCTTTTCTAATAAATGACGTTTGGTTTTTGTATCTTTTGCAAGGTAAATATTGGCTTTCTACAAAGGGATGTTGGAGTTCTCGAATACAAGGCTTCTAATTCACCCGGAGATGACGGGGTAACGAAGTCTGAATACATTGTTGCTGCAATTGTGGTAGGGCTTCTTGTTTTGTGTCTCCTGGCTATGTTCATAGTCATTTATGTCATGTGGAGAAAACGTAAATACACGAAGAAAGAGAAAAAGGGACTAGAATATAAAATGGACAAACTAGAAGCAAAAGTCCGGATACAATGCAGAGGTTTCTTTATTAAATGTCTTATACTATACTTCAAGATAAGTGTGTTACAGTATACATTGTTCTTACAATAAGCGCTCGAAATGCGCGTATTTTTTTTAAAAAAGATAGCAATAAAAAAGTATTGGCTAAGACATTTAAGGTAAAACGAACAAGATTTAAAGAAATATTGTACATTTAGCCACTGCAAGGGTAAGTAAGGATTCGACTTGCTTATTCTCAGCCAGTTGAAATCCTACAAATTCTTAACCTGTCCTTTCATAAAAATGTTCACTATTCTGCTTGAAACAAACCTATTCTATTTGTAATTTTCTCGGTGTTCTTCATATAATTCTTAGATCTCAGTTTATTTACCTTATTATGGACCGAGTTATAATCTAAACATTACAGATGGATACATTTTTCATTAAAAAGAACTGCTGGTGTAGAGTATTAATTTAGTTTCATCATTAGTTGTTTTGGTGCTGTTTACAGAATCCAAAACAAAAATCCCATCCTAAAGCTCAGGAGAATGCGGTAAGGAAATCGGGACAGAAATAAATATGTTTATGCAAAGGAAGAAAATAAGATGTAAAGTAATGTTTATTTTATATTTTTAATCATATATATGGTATATTTGTAGAGTTTACTGCACTGCAAACTGCAGTATCAGATCCTTCAAGTGACCTTGAAGGGGGCAATGTGTTGTTCCTAGATTATGATGACTACGCTTGTAAAACGCTATTCACATCTCATAAATCGGACTCATTGATGTCTCCACCTGCACCTGTTGTATGTGTAACATGCTGACCATAGCATGTATAATTTACTTTTTAGCACACCTAGCACACAGTGCCAGGATGAGCTATAAGGATCACTTACCGTCCGGGGTCCGTCGTACGTCGTCCGTCCGTCTACCATTTCCTTCAAACGACATTTCCTCTGAAATCACTGGGCCAATTTTGATAAAACTTTGCAGTGATGTTTCTTGCATGAAGCTGTATCAAAGTTGTTCAAAGAATTATATCCCATGCAGATCTCTGGTTGCTATGGCAACAAATAGGAAAAAACTTTAAAAATCTTAAGATATTTAGCATGTTTCATTGCCTAGTGGACCTATAACAAGATTGTTCAAATCATGACCCCTGGGAAAAATATAGGGAAAAAACACAAGGCCCACAGGCAGAGCTTAGATAATTTGAATTTTACCATTGTGTTGTGGTCCTCTACGAAATATGTTTAAATCATGACCGCTTGTATTACAGGTGAGCGATATAGTGCCATTTTGGCCCTCTTGGTTATTGTGTCAACTATTCTACATATTTTTTAGCATATTCATTTTACATAAATAATACACTTTTGTTGGCACTTTGAACTGTGAAAAAAAGCAATCACTAATAAATTCTCTGTTTCAGTACTTTATTGATGGTTAAACATGTACTGGACAGAGAGGCATGCTTATCTCAATTCCATGTCCTACACATTCGTTCTAATTTCAGACTGCCCCATCGCAGCAAGCTATGGACACATTTAAGGGGTTGCTACGCAACAGACAATTCTTAATGATGCTAATAAAGACACTGGAGAAGCAAAATTCCTTCACCATATTTGATAAGTAAGAAAACAATATTATATAGCTATCTTTCATTATAAACAGAACTGGTAAATTCATATTGATGTTTCTTTAGGCAATGATTAGCTTTTAATCCGTATCAGAAACGTAAAACCAATTAGGTAGCACAATGTATATTGCTTTGTCCGGGTGTCCAGTATACGTCGAGGGTCTGAAAATTCGGCATACGGAGTCAATTTTTGTACGTTATTTACACTCGTATGCCCGCTCACGGAATAACCGAATTGTAGCGGGAGAACGCCGTTCGGGCGGGCCCCTATCCGAGCCCCCAACCCCCAGCCCCCGCCGCCCCGCCCCATATCATCAGTCTGTTCCGTTTCTTTGATTTTTAGAAAGAGTTGTTGCCTTTATACGATGTGTATGCTATTTCTCCTATACGACTTAATGGTTTTCAACCAAACTGCACATGAGTGATCAGTATGAGATCTAGTTCTGCACTTCGACACCATCTCCCTGTTGGTGATTTTTTTATCACAATTGTTGACCTTCAACTTTTATGCAGTCTGGTCATACCACTGGGTGACTTTCAACCATAATTGACGTGCCTGATCAGCGGTATAGTTTGCACATATGTGCTGGTTTAGTGTGTCTCTCGTTTTCTGTATCGAAAACATACAATTTTACAATCATTTCAATATATACCCTAATGATATTGTGAAGTTCCATGCGGGGGTGGACACATGTTTTGTCAAAAAAAACAACCTCCAGTTCAGTTGTGTGATCAGTATTTTCTCAAAAGAAATAAATTGTGAAAGGTATTTTGGTATTTGAGACGAAATTAATTTACCTTTTTCAGTATATCTCAATGCTATATTGTACCTCATATGAACTTTTAAAAAGTGCCTTATCGCTGAGCATTATTTGCTTAAGACGGTACTTGTTTCAGTAACCGTAACAAGTAGCTACGTTGTTTAAGAAATAGCACAATAACTTTATTGATTAGAATATTGGAAAGGAAAATGTGTTTTAAATGAAATTGATTTATTCTTATACGTACGTACTTTTAAATACTTCAAGCAAATCTGATAAGTAATCAAGCATTCGTCTAATTGCGTTTGAAGATTTGATGAGATATTTAATAAAAATCGCGATATTATTAATTTTTTAAACAATCCTAATTTATTTGCTTCAGCTTTGTTTCCCGGAGCACAAAGTCAAGAAAACTAGTTATATGCACACCTTTTTTCGAGTAATTTATGTAATGGTTTTCTGTTTACAAAATCATTATTGTTCAAAAGTTTAAAGGTCTGTCTTTATGCCCAATAGCATGACTATTACATACAATATATTTATAAATAACAGGTCAAATGTAGCTACTATCTTGATGGTCCTGAATCATGACAATATGGAATATATTACTGGGTGAGTACAACATAATGACATCGTGAAATATATTACTGGGTGAGTACAACATAATAGAAGCATGGAATAAGTGCACTAACATGACAGTGTGCATTGGAAACATTAATGTGTATGGAAAACAAACATCATGACAACATAGAATACATCGTTTGATTAGTACAATGACATGACGACATGTAAATATAACTAAGTAAGTACACGTACATGAGAACAAAGAAAATATTACTGGGTAAGTACAATAATTTGACAACATGGGAATATAATATAGTTCATAGACAATCGGTCTTGATGAAAATGTGACAGTATGTACAAGCACTAAACTATAAGTTCTATCATCAGCGAATTTTATAAGGATTTCTGCTACTACCCATTTGGAAAATCCCGTGCTTAAAGATCAGATGCATATTTGTTTATAATATTTCAGGTTATGATGCATCTATAATTATTGTTGCAAAGGAAACCTCTATGTATTATATCGAGCATACACTTTGTTGTCTATTTTTAGCATACTGACGTCATTGTTGAATGAAATTATAGACAAGAACATTGCTTCAGGAACTCCTAAACTGCTGCTTAGAAGGTAAAACCATTTTGAAAAAGGCTAAAATAAAGATAGTTTTCGTTCGTAATTGCATATTTGTTCAGCTGCTCATCAGCTCTCTACATTAGCTGTGTTGCTCTACTACCTTCAACAGCATGCCCACAATCTGGATAGAAGCTCTTTGCTTTTCCATTTTATGTTAAGAGCGCTTCCATAGTTACAGTGCTAGGTAACCTATATTCAATTTTATTATTCAACTTTACAATATTATACACTGTATTAGATCAATTGCGCACATGATATGAAACAGGTAGAGCTAATAAAAAGCATAACTGAGCAAATATGAGAAAAGTGGGGCCAATACGGGAAAACAGGACCAATATGGATTCAACCATTCTGATTGGTTTAAAATAGAAGACCAATACGGAGGAGTCACTTCCGTTAGAATTTTAAACGACGCCATTTTGTTTTTAGACTCCTGCTGATATCTTATTTTACTAAGTTAAATACAAATAAAATTGCTATTGTTACAAGAACATTTATATTCTTGTTTATTCGGCCTTGGGCCGATACGACCACCCTCAGACAAAGAAACAAGGCCAATATGAAATCATTTGATTAATAACATTAAAGTATTCTTGCTTTGCAGATCGGAATGTGTGGCTGAAAAGCTTCTGACCCGTTGGCTGTCCATTTGCCTGTATCATTATTTGAAGGACTGCTCAGGCTCAGCCCTTTATATACTATACAAAGCGATAAAGATCCAAACAGAGAAAGGCCCTATTGACTTTATATTTAACTGTGGAAAATACACTCTTTCGGAAGATACACTGTTCACTTCAGCAGACACAGAGATGCATCCTGTCACACTAGTAAGCTTTAAAAGCTATTTAAATAATTTTTCAATAAATTTAAGATACTAGTATTCGTATTTGAAACTTTATCTTACTAAAACAAGACTTTGCCAATACCACTCGAACCCGTCTTAAGCAGCCGTTCGATGCATGTATCAAAAGGGCCATACAAAGGAAGTGGTTGCTTAATACATGTATTTGAATATGAAAATGGTAAATCATCAAACATCGGTATGGTGTGCTTAAATCGGGTTACTATGTTGTACTTTCGTTTCAGACCTTGGAGGTAAAACACTTTGATTACATTGATAAGAAGGAAAAGCAGATACGTGTTCAGGTGCTAGACTGTGACACTATTACGCAGGCTAAAAACAAGATGCTTGAGAAACTGTACAAGAATGTTCCGTACTCACAGAGACCGGCTGTACACAGTACCAGTCTAGGTAAATAAAACCTGAACTTTATAAAAAAAATTATATGGTAAGCAATGGGGCCACTTAGTGTTACATATGCTTATATTGGAAAAATCTTCTTCTCTGAAACCACAGGGCCTAGAGCTGAGATATTTGGCATGGAGCATGGTCAAGTGGACCTCTACCAAGATCTTTCAAATTTTGAGCCCCGGATCAAAATTGACCCAGCCTGGGGGGTCACTTAGTTTTACATAACTTATATAAGAAAAACTTTAAAAGTTTCTTCTTTGAAACCACAGGGCCTAGAGCTGAGCTATTTGGAATGTAGCATTGCCTTGTAGACCTCTACCAAGTTTGATCAAATCATGACCCCTGGGTCAAAATTGACCCCGCCCGGGATCTCTTGATTTTACATAGCAAAAACTTTAGAAGTCTTCTCTGAAACCACAAGGCCTATAACTTAGATATTGAGAATGTTGCATTGCCTGGGGGACCTTTACGCAGATTGTTCAAATCGTTACCCCCGGTTGAAAATTAACCCTTCCCGGGAGGGGGGATCGCTTAATTTCGCATAGGCTTATATAGTGGACTTCTATGAATTATGTTTTTGTCATGACCCCTTGTAACATTGGCAATTGATATACAGGTGAGCGCTATATGAACATCTTGGCATCTTGGCCCTCTTGTTACATTATGGACCAAAATGCTGCAAGAGCGGTTTAATTGGAGATAACTCAATAAAGTACATACTATTGTGTTTATGTTTAGAAATGGTAGAAGGTGATGGAGGAAGTAAGCGTTTATTAAATGATGAAGATGCGTCCAGTGTCAAAGAAGGACTTTGGAAGAGGATAAACACCCTCCAGCACTACAGTGTTCACGATGAGTCAAAGGTCAATCTATATTTAGACAGGGAAATGGAGGCATCCTGTAGCTCTCTAGCTGGTGGTATGTAAAGAAGTTTGCATGCAAATTGTATGCAAATGCAAAATTTACAACTCATTTAGTATACAGCAGCTTAACAAGTTTAGGGTTATAGGTAGTTGTTTTCATTATTCAATTTATCCTTACATAAATTTAAAGTCTGTACTTTTAATATGCTACCACTGTGCAAGGAACAGATTGAACGAGTCTTTTCTTTTATAGCTTCGCCAGATGCCTTCATTGTTGGCAGTTTTAGAAGGTCAAAGCCTATTGAGAGGACTACAATTGGGTCAAAAGTCTGGCATTTGGTAATTGCGAAATAAAAATGAATATGCATGAAAATTGTAACTGTCCTTCGTAAAAGATTTAGCATGGTACAATATCTGCAAAACTATGCCTCTAAATTAAATTCCTTCCTTTACATCTCTCTCCAAGAGATTGATTCTTTACTTTCCGCATACTAAACTACCTTCTGAAGCAGGCATGTTCTTGAGTTCGTTCACAATTAAGGCAAAATCAGTTAGCATATTCTGTAATTCTGTAATACAAACACAATCAACATATATTGCTTGCTTGGAAACCTGCAGTCATTATCATTATCTGTGATGCACAACTATCAAATATCTCTCTTAAAGACTTAAAGACAGTACCATAAATTGTTTATCGATGCATTCAGTGAAAATGCATTGACCGGGTATATAACAGTGGAGATCATGTTTAGACTACATGGATATTCAGGCTGATCATGATCTACACTGGTTTCAAAGGCAGGATCATTTACAGCAAGCAGGATAAAGGTTAATTGCATTCATTGTAACATAAATTAACATTTATTATTGAATAAATACATAACAATGAAACTTCAGTTGGGATGTAACATGTATTAACAATCTGCACAATATGAAAGGGTTTTGGTTCATTTCCTGAGCATATGTTTACTGGAATTTTAACTAAAATCCATTCTTTAGTTATCAATTTCTCTGACAGGACACTTCCCATAGGCTTAATTATAGCAAACATTTAACAAAAATCTTCTTGTCTAAAACCACAAGGCCTGGTATTTAAAATGAAGCATTGTGTAGTGGACAGCTACGTAGATATTACCAATCAGGACCCCATGTCATTTTTTCCCTTTCTGCAACGCCATTGTTGACCTTGTATTGTAACAAGTGGAAGCCAGGTGAGCGATAAAGGGCCATCTTTGCCCTCCTGTTTTACATAGGCTTTTATAAGAAAAACTGTAATCTTTTCCTCTGAAATCACAAAGCCTAGAGCTTAGATATTTAGTATGTCCCATGCCTAGTTGTCTTCAAATCATGACCCCCAGGTCAAAATTGACCCTTTCTGCTATTGATGACTTTGTATTTTAGCCAATGGTAGCCAGGTGAGCAATATAGGGCCATCTTGGTCCTCTTGTTAATTATTTCATCAGATTTCGACATTCTTAGATTAGGCTGAAGAATTCCGTTTGTAACACGTACCGTTTTATCAACCAAATAAAAACCAGTAACTTTGTTTACCGTGTTCTTTATGCCCCCGAAACGAAGTTTACAGGATATAGGAGTCACCGGGTGGTTAGTCGTTTTGTTGGTCGGTCGGTCGGGCGGGCGGGCGGGCAAGCGTTCCGTTGCATTTTCCTTGTCCGAAGGATAACTTGAAAACTACTAGTTGGTATTTACTATAACTTCATACAATGGTCAAACGCATTGAGAGGAAGTGCAGTACACAGTAATCATACCTCTATCTTGACTAACTACATAGTTATTGCCCTTTGAATCTTTTCCTTATCCGGAGCATAACTAAAAAGCTACTGGTTGGAATTCAATACAACTTCATACAATGGTCAAGCACAATAAGAAGAAGTGTAGTGTACAATAATCATTACTCTATCTTGAGTAATTACAGAGGTATTGCCCTTTGTCACTTTTCCTTGTCCGGAGCATAATTTGAAAACTACTGGTTCGAATTCAGTACAACTTCATACAATGGTCAAGCACATTGAGAGGAAGTGCAGTGCACAAGAACCATTACTCCATCTCGATTAATTACAGAGTTATTGTCCTTTGTTATTTTTCCTTGTCCGGAGCATAACTTGAAAACTACTTGGAATTTATTACAACTTCATACAATGGTCAAGCACAATGAGAGTAAGTGCAGTGTACAAGAACCATTACACTATCTGAAGTAATAACCCTTTGTTACTGTTCCTTGTCCAGAGCATAACTTGAAAACTACTGGTTGGAGTTCAATAAAACTTCATACAATCGTCAAGTACAATGAGGGAAAGTACAGTGTAAAATAATCATACATCTATCTTGACAAATGGCAGAGTTATTGCCAAGAACAATATCTCTATTTTAATTTTTTTTTGCCAGGGAGCGACCCCACGACCTCCCGCACTCGAAGCGGACGCTCTACCACTAAGCTATCACCATTAATCATTACAAAGAATACGCTGCCATTCCCGTTAGACAGATTCGTGTGCATTGTCAACTTAAAACGCCTGTATCTCTTTTAAAACGGAATATTGCAAGATGACACTCGGCAGACTTTATAGAGAAATGGTTGAAGTTTGTCCCCGGCTTTTCAATTTTTTTCATATCAGAATATTAGCACTCATTACTAATGCCAAATGCAAAAACATTATATTTTTGGCAAAACTTTCATATTTACGAGTATTTCTCCTCAAATGCGGTACCTGTTGGGACATGATATCACGTGTTGATTCCTTGATTTATGCTGAAACAATAAATATTAGCCCTTACTCACAAAAACAACTGAGAAGGCAAGAACATTCACAAATACTTAACCTCCGTAAAATTACGCGTTTGGATTTTGAACCGCTGTCAACGCCGGAGGTTGTACACTCTGTTTCTATATACTCTATACATTCCTATATGTATTCATAAATTTTTGATATAATATTTTAACCATGTACATTTGTTAAATAAAACTATGATTTCAGACAAAGAAACATCAGACGGAAGATGAGGTGCAACTGGCAAGCGATCTATTCCTTCACTGGCTTCTCAATACAAAGGTAATAATAAATGAAAGATTGTATAATTATCATCACCGCGTTATTTTCAGATCTGTATTTTAGATAATCAGTCTGAATATTCATTATGTGAGAGTCGATTCTAATATTCGAACATTTTATTCTTTTTATTCCGTACTTTTGGGCGTTTTGTACATTTAATAAATAATCTTCTAGTTAAAGCACTCTCCTATTAATAAAGTATTTGACACTAATTGTATAGTATTTTTATAAAATTGATTCGTACTTTATTTAAGGAAACTCTTCAGCCGTACATAGACGATCTGTTTGATGCAATCCTCTGTGTAGGAGAAGAGCCCCCACTTATTGTCAAGTATCTCTTTGACTTACTCGATAGTGCGGCTTCCAGGTGTAATATGACAGATCCTGATGTGTTGCATACCTGGAAATGTAACAGGTAAGTACTTGAGGTTCAATCTTTGATCACTGAAACACTTATTAATGTGGGACCATTTTATACAAAAAAAATACAAATACGTTAGCCGTTTTTGAGACAAAAAATATTTTGAATTAATTTTTTTTGACATTTAAGAAATAACAGTTTTATTCGTAGAACTGTTTACTGAGTTTAATTTGTTAAAAATATTCTCTTTCACAAATTTATTGTTAGATGTTGAGCTTCCGTGTGACGTTTTATGTAGTTTTGTATTGTTAATTAATTTAGAGTAATGAAATGTCAACTCGTTAATTACAGAGCTATGTTTTAGCTCACTAAAACAATGTGCTCAATGTTAGCTATTGTGATCGCCTGGTGTCCGTCCTTTGTCATCACTTAATATAGTTAACATTCTAGAAGCCACATAAGAACCCCGTCATCATAAAAATTGATCAGAATGTTTGTTTTAATGATTTCTAGACCAAATGTTAAACCGGGTTACATGGAATCGAAAATGAGGTCATTAGGTCAAATCAAGGGAGTAACTTTAACACTCTCGAAGCCACATTTGATACTCACTATGCAATAAAAACCGATTGTTTATCTTGATGATTTCTATGGATAGTTCAAATCTTGGCCACCTTTTGTCAGAACTAATTTGCAGGGTCAAATAATAGAAAAACCTTGTGAACACTCTCAAAGCTACATTTTGCTCCCAGTCATCCTGAAAACTGATCAGACTGTTTGTATTGATAAACCATAGGTCAAGTTTGAAACAAGGTCGAACAAGTAGGACACAGGATGCAGTCATAGAGAAAGCTTATGAACACTTTAGGGGCAACACTTGGCATCCAATCATCATGAATTAGTCAGACTGTTTGTCAAGTCTAGGTCAAGTTTGAAACTGGGTCATGTTGGATCAAAAACTAGGTCATCAGGTCAAGTAATGGCCATTGATCTCTGGTGAGCGATCCAAGGCCATCATTGCCTTTTTATTTTTAGCGGTTTTATACAATCGCGAAAAAGATGAAATGTCGTCATCATCTACTATGTTTAAAGAATTTTATTAAATATCTGCTGACAAATGATACATTTTAGTTTGCTGTTGCTTTTCTGGGTAAACATTATCAAGAATCCAGAATTTGTGTTCGATATTCACAAACCACACATAGTGGACTCGTGTCTTTCTGTTGTTGCTCAAACATTGATGGACAGTTGTTCCACTGCAGACTTAGCTCTAGGTCCGGTAAGTGCATTTTCTAGATTATACTTCTAAACATGTAAGCCATGAAGTCTATATAATTTCTTATTCTCAGAGTTTTGTATTTTGTTTTATCTCATATATCAGTCATTCTATAATAGCTGAATATACGTATATATTTTGAGAAGTGCATTTGTTTTATGACATCTTTAGTTTGATTTAAATTACACCCTTTTAAAACTAGGGTTATTTTTAGTATACTGTTTTTTTCCCAGTTGCACAATTTTGTTGAAACTGTCTGTAGACACATATTTAGAATCCGTTGTGTTCTGTAACTGTTGCCCTAAACTTTTAGAGCTCACCATCGAACAAGTCATTGTTTGCGAAGGACATACCCCGTTACAAAACAAAGGTGCGTCAGTACTTCCAGGAGATGAAACAAAAGCCAGCAGTCAGTGACCAGGACCTGAACTCATATCTCACACAAAACGTTTCTCAGGTATAGCTTGAGATACTCTCGAATGTCACTAACGTGTTTTATCAGCATTTTGATGCCCAATTTTGAAAAGAAAGTTCTGTTATTCTACGAACTCCAGTACTTTATATGCGAGTAATACAATGTTGCAAGCAAACTGAAAGACGTAGTGTAATAAACCCCAAGTGATTTCATATCTTAGAAAGAGCATTATTCGTTTTTCGTTCATTATTCGTACCAATTTACAGCTTGGGCACAATGTCAACAGTCGCCTTGTTAACGGACACGCTTAAATTGCCTGATCTTTGATCAAACATAGATGCCATAGAGCTCGAGTTTTATTATTATCTTATTATCTTAAGCGCTTATTGATACCATATAATAATTTTTGTGTAATATGAGTTATCTTTATAGAAGTTTTCTGGCAAGTTTAACCAAGCCGCAGCTTTGCTAGAAATGTACAAGTATACAGAACGGTACAGAAACAAGGTGAGTATAGTCGGCATAGTCATATAGGTAGTATCAATTAATTTGCTAAATGTTTATAACTTAATATGCAGTTTGTACATGTTTTTGTTAAAAAGGGTGACTTTCATACTGTTTCTCTTTTTTTCTGAAGTTGTGAAAGTTTGCTCAAATGTTATGTAGAGACATATTTAGAATCCGTTGTATTCTGTTGTTGTTGTCTTGAACTTTTAGAGTTCACCGTCGAACAAGATTTTGTTTGCGAAAAATATCAATATTAGTTCATTTATAAGTATCACGGAGGAAGGGAAATGTTACTGAGTTTAACATTAGATTTTTTGTCAAGAAATGCAACATATGTAACCACTTTTTCTAAAAGCACTACTTAGTATTCTCACTGTGATTATTTCATTACATATTTTACAGATTTGCGATGAAATGGACAACCTTGAGGCCTCCTCACCGGGAACATTCTCTCCTCTGACATCAAACCTTCAATATATTTTTAGGTGTATGGATATGAAGTCAAAATGATGACTATTGACTGAATCTGAATGAAAAGATTCACGTCACGTGTGCGTACATGTACTGATGCCTTACTGCTGACTTATATTCACTCTGTAGTGCCAAAGATATGCAAAACAATGGTTAATAAATGCTTTTATTTCTTTTGTATATGTTTTTACACACCTGGATATTTTCATTTACAGTGTGAGTAGAAACGTGAGTGTTATCTTCATTGGAATGTAGGTGTTTACTTACTGGTGAATAAATAGTTTTAAATAAATCGAAGTACAGTGTCCAAGATGTACATGTGCACGGAACAATTTGATGGTGTGCGTCATTCTAGGATATTAACCAGTTTCATACTTTAACTGATTGTCATAGTTATTTCATAGAAACATATTGATAGTTTTCTCTATCTGTTTGTTTTATTATCCATCATGCATTTTTGAATGAGAATGTCATAGAATTGTTGACTTTCTTTAATTGTTCGTTTTGTCCTCGTGTGTTTGCTTTGTATGCTAGTGTGTGTTGGTAGTGTATATGTGTGTGTGTGTACATGATTGTGTGTGTGTGTCGTGTGTGTTTGGTGATGTGCACTTCTGGGTGCTGTGGGGTTCGTTTTGGGGAGGCTGCGTTTTTGGTACGTGGCATTCCCTGTTTGATATTATTTTTGTTTCAATATCAATATTGTTTTCTGAGAGAGATAGTTTCAGCTTTATGTGTTGGTCACGGTGTGCTATATAAAATGTTATCTTTATATACTTCGGAGTAAAATGTACACACTTATTTTCTCTTTTTATCAAATGTCATATTCCCCGAAATTACATATACCCCCAAATATTACATATACTTTGAGGTAAAATCTACACATTTGTTCTCTTTTCGTTCAATTACATATTCCCCGAAATTGTATATGCCTCGAATTTAATATACCGTGAAATATACATATACATCGAAGTAAAATCTACACACTTATTCTCTTTTTATCAAATTACATATACCCCGGAATAAAGCGTGACGTTTTAATTTCTCTGCCTACTTCCATGCTGAAAAGTATCGTTCGAGCACGTTTACAACAGGAACTAAGAAAATTCAATAAATATTTGAAATAAACATACCAGGACTGGCGCTGTACAACGTATTCGTGGGAACCAAAAACAAGAACAAACTTTATAAGGTAATACTAACCAGTTCTTGTTCCAAGCGCAATTTTCTAACAATAAACCGCTTCTATATATGTTTTGTTATGGCAGGATCATGTTTTAAGGCAGTGGATGTCTTTTAGAGCTGGTATATTCAACTTCGGCCAAATAATTCTTAGACTGATAGCATATACATATAAAAAAGAGATTCTTATATACGTCAAATTCAACTTCCGTTTGACACATTTCCTCTTTTTATATAGAAAACACAATTGAAACACAAATAACTCAACGTTTTGCAAATACAACTTTTAATGAAAATTATATAAGTGTCCGATGTCGACGTATGTTATCTCTACCGAAGCAAGGCTTCTGGTAGAATTTTGCAACAGAACTATTTCTGCAGTGCTGTTGCCCATACTTTTTGTCAGTGTTCTCATGTTTTATGCTCGTGAATATGGGCATATTAAAATTGCACCATCGGTCCGTCCGTGCGTCCGTCCTTACATTTTTTCGTGTCCGTGCTGCAACTTTATCAAGCATTGAAGGATTTTGAAATAATTTGGCACAAATGTTCAGCACATCAAGACGACATGTGCAATACCCACGTCCCTACTTTAAAGGTAAAGGTCACACTTAGAGTTTGAAAGTAATAGACTCCTGTATTATGCACACATTCGTGTCCGGACTGTAACTTTGTCATGCATTGATTTTAAAATTACATGGCACAAATGTTGAGCATATGGAGAGTTCACAGACCGTGAGACACCTCTTTCGGGGCCATTCGTCATTTACTAGGGACAGCTCTTGTTCATATATGCTTTGTTTCGGAAGTTTGCATTGCGTCTAATATGCTAAACCATGGTACCAAAATTTACGGCCGTGAATTTGCTTTAAACAAAGTATATGCGTTATTTGTGCAGCTAAAAGGCCATAAAAAGATCCCCTTTGCTTATAGGTCAGTGCTGTCATGTATTGTATAAACGCTTTGTTCCGGGGTATGTTTTAGAGTAGATGTAGACATACGGAACTTGTTGAATCCTGCATGGCGTCTCCCTCGACAAAAAGCTGTCATTACCTAAAAGTGCTATTTGTGCAGTAAGGTGGCCGTATAAATTAAGCCCGTGCTTATCAGAAGTCAGTGTTGTCGTGTAGTTTATAATAATGTCTGAAGATATTACAAGATATTGGTTATTTGTGCAACCTTTTCGGAGTTGTTGCTGTAGCCGTTACTTGAAGTATGGTATAGGATTTGTTTTTGAAAATTTAATTATACCAACTGTTTTTAAAAATTTTAGGTAGGTGTACCGAAGAAACCAAACATAAGTGATTGACGGAAAAAATAAAACTCTTTGTTAATAGTGTAATTTTAGTCATTTCCAGAAATTCATCTCTCTGTGTAAGAACGCCTTCCATAATGAAGTTGTCATCACACCGGTACAAAATATAGTGCTACATATCATTACACAAGCTATAATATGAAGATACATATAAGCAATCATTAAAATACAGCTCTTACTCTCATCAGACTTCGTTGAACTTAAAAAATTGATTGCATTAATTAACATATAAACACGCACAGTATTGGTGATATTGTGGTGCCTAATGGCTGTCTATCACTACATCAATTGAAATAAAAAGATACTCATTTAAAACTTTTCAAGCACTGAAAATCATGTTGACATTGTATGTAACAAAACTCCTGAAAAACTACTCGTCGCGTACTTTCCGTTTTCCCACAGGTTATCAGTGGAGACACAACTGTTCGAACACTTTACCGACACTTGTTCCCCTTAGCTACTGCTACAATAGCATCACCGCATGCACAACTTTCCCAAGTATAGTCCGCGCTCAATAGTCCCGAAATCAAGCGTCCGCCCAGAGAGATGCCGAAGTATGACCAGGCCGCGGCACTGATACAAATCTTGGCTGTGAAATGATAAATGCCTTCAACTGGTGCCACAAAAATTCCTATTCTGCTGTTGTAAGCGTCACCGATATTGAGAAGATTTTCGCTGAAAACGATGATTTTGTTGTTGCTAATACTTATGTCTGGAGTCCTGCTTGCTGTGAAGGCGATCACGGGAGTCACATGAGTGGTAGCTGCAGATGAATGTAATAGAATTAAAGAAATTTAATATCACTGCTTGACAAGTTGAGCTAATGAAACTAAATTTTCTGTACTAGTATTGACATTTGAAAAGAAACAAATATAGGTATCCTCTTTTCATTTAGATACTAGAAGTGATGTATAAGAAATACGTCCTTATTTAATTTAAACATATGATATTGCAAATATACTGTATACATCCTTATAAATCGCCCTCGTAAATTTACGAACTGATGTGATGATAGGACTGTTACAGTGTACAACAAAATAAATAATTATCATAAAATTAGACAAATAAATCTATAGAAGATAATTCAAGCATTGATGGGAGAAAAATAGTCTGAAAGATTGATGACGCTTTCTATTTAAAGTCATATTTCTTTCCTAAAATTAACATACAACTTGGTCAAGAAATGTGCTTAAACAACCAAAGGAAAGCTTTCGAAGAACGTGCGACATAGGTTTTACTGGATAAGTTCACTTTTTGACAAAAAGAAGTGAAAATATATCTTACAAATAGAGTAGATATGCAAGTTTTCACTATGACAGTATAAAAAAAGACTCACGGATTTACAATATATTTTAACTGAAATAAAACTTTTGTACAGACTCAAATATTTTAGTTGCAACTTAGGAAATATTATTTTGTAAGGAGTAAAATAAACTCTGATATATGCCCTTCTAAAACTGCTCACGGTCTGGTTGAATAGTAATATATAGGTAAACAATTAATTTCATGAAAGCAATACACTGTTAAATACTTATTTAAGTCACTCACAATGAATTCTGGTCATACCTTTAATCTTGTCCATTTCTGCCGAAAATGACAAGATGTTTTTAGTAGAAGAACAGTAATAAAAGAAACCTTAAAGCGTCTAAAATTTCGCACTTCCCGTCAACGTAGAAATCTCCAGATAGCATCTCTAGACCACTTCTATTAGTGTTTGCAACAGAATGTTTTTTTTACCTCAACATTGTAACTAAGGTTCTTTTTGCAATAGCTGAAGAGGAGTGAGATTGCTGACTGGTAACAGGGTATGATACAAAAAGAGAACAAAAATCAAGGCGACTCCGAGATTTTTTCCATGTTTTGATGTGTCTCTCGTTTTGTCTCGTATCTTGTTATCTGTCGGTAAAGTCCAAGCTCATTACTCTGATCTGGCTTATCGTATGACACTACAAAAACTATTTAAACACAATTCTTAAGGCAAAGTTATTCAAAACTACATGCACTTAGAGAGCTCATTTTAAAAGTGTTTAACTATCTAGAATCAGCCAATCAAAATCAAGCCACTATGATTTCTGCATATCGAACAACCAAAGACTTCCTTATTCTTGTTTTCTAACCTATGAGACACATATTTCCGCGCATTTACCGGTGATAGATAAAGTGAATAATCGAGAAATGACTGTAAAATTATTACTTTTGAAATAAACAAAAGGTTATGGGTATTCATTTTCTTAGTTAGACCATTTTCTATCTATTTATAGCAATTTCGAAGTAAATTTCGAAAAAACAGCTGACTTCTGTTTTTTCATCCCAATCCTTAATTTACACTTATTTCTTCTAACTTGTGTGAAAATGCGATTAAAACGGTGAGAAAATAAATCTACCATGTCCATTGAGTTGTGGATAAGGAAATCCGCCCTCGGGTTGAGATACGTCAAAAAAAAAAATAAAATTGGCAGAGCCTCGTTTTTGGGACGTATCTCAACCCCCGGGCATGATTTCTTTATCCACAACGAATGAACATGTTACATTCAATTTATCTTAAACGAAAAACTTTAACATATAATACATGTATACTTTTAAATTTTATAATGATGATACAAGTTATATCAATTTAGAAAATCTGATTTAACATGAAGATACAAAGGGTAAAGCAAAGACCTTCTGATTAGTGTTATGGAACCCGACTTCGTAAATAACCATAAATAGACTTGACTTCAAATTACTTGAGCAGGATTTTGTGCTGAGCGTGAAATTGTGCTCAAGAAACGATTATAAGCACAGGGCTTGATCTTTACAGTATAAATAGAGATTTCATATCAGACATTGCAGTCATACAGAATGGATAAAATTACGTCTGAACAGAACACATTCTTGCAGAAAATAACCAAACCTGTTCCACAGTCTATAGCTGAAATCCTTTATGATTCATTCTTCGCATTAACTTAAAATAGTGGTGACGACTCACAGGTCACAATGAGAGCACTTAGATCAGGAAACAATGATTACAGCGATTACTGTTGTTGGGTGAGCAATGAATCTTGTGCAGAGATAACGCATTTAAATCTTTAAAAGGTTTTGTGTCAGCAACTGCTGACCCTCCTCAAAAATATCACTTCACTTCAGTCTAGTATACGTTCACTATATATAAAGTTTCCAAGTAGGCAACACGGCACGGCTTCTTTTCCTCTGAAATGACTATGCTGCTCCTTTTATAAAAACGTACAGATGTACCTTAAAAAATGACACACTAATGTAGATACTATTATTATTATTACCATAATACCAAACTTATATAGCACTCTTTCCATATCAAAAATATGTTCAAAAGTGCTTTACATATTTCAGCATTTTTATTTATATATTTCATATAACATTGGGCAATATTTAGTATGAACTGATTAAATAACAGGAAAGTAACACAATTTTTTTTGGTCAGATCTTCCTAGATCATTGGAAACAAACCCGTCATCGCTTTTTTTGCTGCACCTGTTTATCGGTAATTGCGAAACTTTCCCAGATTTTGTTGCTGTAAAACCTGCTCATTCACTGATGATTTATAAGCTTGTTTATAAATTTGTATGACTGCTCTATTAATTAATGTAGCGTCTGGCAAGCAAGAATTGCATTTGCCAAAATCTTTAAACATTTTAATTTTTTATGTTGTGTTTTGAAAGTATGTAAACTTGTTCTTATCATGCCCTACCTTAAACACTGCGGATGAACGACCACCGGATATTGGCTGGAAATTGAGCACAGATAATTAGTTTTCGCGAGGATCGTGTTATAACTGGGGTAAGTTAAAACCTCATTTTCACTCTGATGTATATTAGTTTGTGTTTATTTGTGTGTATTTAGAAACTTTAATGACTATCCAAGCCGAATGTATTCTTGAGGTGCCACAGATATATGTTGAAATGTTGAACATATCCAAAAAAGTTGGCGTGCTCACTCGAAAAATCTCGACCGTTGGCAAATTCTGCCGTTATATTTAGGAAATCATTAATATGTGAATAATCTGAATCGGGCGATTCATTTGCCCTAAGACAACATATTAATGTTACAAATTTCATCAATTTCGATGAAAGTATAACAAAGATACGGTTCCTGAAACATATCAATTACTCTACTGGGTATTGGATAAACGTGTACTGAGTATTGACAGAATGAGCGAATCACTGTACTGAGTATTGCATCAAGAAATGTGTAAAACATTAAATATTCGAGTCTTTATTTGTTATCAATTCAAGATATACAATCAGGAAGTGTGGTTTTTTTTGCACAAGTTTTATTCAATGTAAATAATTTATACTATTTAAGTGAATAATAAACTGTTTTGTCCGGTGTTTTGAGTATTGGACACACATGTAACAATTGCAATTATACTTAAAATTGTTCATCAAATAATCAGCAATATCGCATATAAATGCATATGCTGTGCAGTAATGCACTACCCGTTCAATGAAACAGACATAAAGTGACTTTTAATGTTATCTACAACTAGTAAATATTTGTCTAAAATACAAATAAGTGGTAAAATAAAATGCGGTGTTTTGATCTGGATAATGAAAATTGCAGAACTCACTGCCACATCTGCTATCCAAATATCTCCGTTACTAGTAAGTTTAAAGATTGTAGCTTATTTTATTATGTCGGAAAATCAAATCGAAGCAAGTAAAGGATAGAATCTTGGGATATGTGTTACCAACAAGATCAAACAGAGGGACAAGATGGCCCTATATCGAGACCTACTTAAGACCAAACTGTAATCCTAAACTATATATCATAAACACAAGCATTCTCTTTGACCATGACAAGACAAACCTTCTGACCAATTTACATGATGATTGGGTTGTGAATGTCACCTGTATGGCATACACAAAGCTTTTAAGACTCAGTCACACATTCATGATTTTTACTGCCGTCCTTGATAGGACCATTCCCGATTAAAATTTGTCAAAAGTCTGATCAAGATCCTGTGATTCGTGGCTGCATATTCAAACTTTATTAACAACATTTGTAAAAACATTTATTTAATCACTACAACAGTCAGATATTTTTCAGGAATCGTTCCGATTCAGCCGTTTCCAGCCGAAATAGTCCCAACCATCCCGTTCACATTCCGATTCTGTATCTTTCGCATGGTAAAAATCGACCGAATATGTCCTGAATGTGACCCGACAGTGATCAGACACTTCCACAGGAAAATTAATCCGACTAGACAAAGTCGGCTGAGTTTCCCGAATGTTACGGGACGCACCTAACTGTCGGAAGTGCTTGGCCGACCTCTCCTGACCATTCCCGATCCCGCTGCACTCTGTTACGAACGTAAACGACTGTACTCAGACAATCCAGATAATTGAGGATGACTGGGTGACCTAGTTTTTGACCCCAGATTACCTACATTTGAACTCGACCTAAATGTAATTAGGACAATCAAACTGACCAAGTTTCATGAAGATACAAAGAAAATGACAAACACAAGGTTTTCTATTTGACCCTCTGACCTAATATTTGACTTCATGATCCATATTTATACTCGACCTAGATTTCATCTTCACAGTTATTCTTCCTACATGTAGTTTCATGACGATCCAATAGAAAATGTAACCTCTATTGCATATACAATGTTTTTCTATGATTTGACCCCGTGACCTAGTTTTTAACCCCAGATGACCCATATTCGAACTCGACTTCGATTTAATCAAGGCAATCATACTGACAAACTTCAATGAAAAATGCAGCCTCTATTGCATACACAAGATTTTTCCATGATTTGACCCCGTGATCTAGTTTTTGGAAACCAGATGACTCATATTTGAACGACTAAAGGCAGTCATTCTGACGAAGTTTCATTAAGATCGAGTGCAAAATGGAGCCTCTATTGCAAACACAAGGTTAAATATGTACAGACAATTGACGACAGGCAGACGACGGGCAGTCGACAGACAGAGGGTTGAAGGACACAAGGCGACCAATAACTCACATTGGGCACTCCGTGCTCAGATGAGCTAATAAAACGCTTGCAAAAGCAGCAGAATAGTTTGATTACTCACTTTTAATGTGCAATACTCAGTACACGTTAGTTTCAATACTCCAGTACACCAACAAGCAAAATAAACAATACCCAGTACACTAACTCCAGTTATATATTTATCAATATTTTGGTCCAGAAATAACGTTTGTTGATAAAATTTTGAACACCTATGCCTGGTACATGCGCAAATAAATCGCTCGATTCAGATTATTCACATCTAAGCACATTTGCGAAATAAAACGGTAAACGTAAGCAACAGTCAAAATTTTCAAGTGAGAAGGCCATCTTTTTTGTGGTATTTTAACATAGTAACCTACATCATTTACAGCTCGGGAATACACTGGACTTAGATAGTCATTGAAGTATCCAAAAACACACAAATAAACACAAAATGGTTTGTATCAGGGTAAAAATCGGATTCTAACTTACCCCAATTGTAACACGTTCCTCGCGAAAACTAATTATCTGTGCTCAATTTAGAGCCAATATCCGGTGGTCGTCCATCCGCAGTGTTAAAGTGAACGTTATTATTTAATCATTTAAACTATCAGCATGCTGTGATACATGTATAAAACATCGAATCTGTAGTTATATAATAGATATTGTTAAAATTTATTTTAAGTATTTTCTTCAAGCAAATATAGAAATGTACATGTATAAAAATACGTATTGGTTATAGGTCTATATTACGGGAATAAACAAATTTATTGCGAGGGAGCGTCAGCGAACTGATGCACTAATATAATGTTATTAATCAAGTGATTTCATATTGGCCTTGTTATTGTTCCGAGAGTGGTCGTATTGGCCCAAGGCCGAAGGCCGAGTGCCAATACGACTGGCCGGGGGAAAATAACAAGGCCAATATGAAATCACTTGATAAATGATAATTTTATTATTCAACTTTACAATGTTGGCTAAAAAAGTAAATCTAACATGTTCATGAGTTGTGGATAAGGAAATCCCACCCGAGGTTTTTGTTTTTGACGTATCTCAACCGGAGGGTGGGATTTCCTTATCCACAACTCAATGCACATGGTAAATTTATTTTCTCGCCGTTTGAATCGCATTTTCACACAAGTAAGAAGAAATAATTGTAAATACAGGACGCAGTTGAACAAATGAAAATCAACTTTTTCTCGAATTTTGCTTCGAAAATGATATAGATGAATAGAAAATGATCTGATTAAGAAAATGAATACCCATAACCCTATGTTTATTTCAAAAACAAAAATGTGACAGTCGTTTTTCGATTTTTAAGCAGATCGCACGCGGAGTGTTGGGTAACCCTATGTGAGATAAGATTTTCCGTCACTGCTAGAAATACAGATTTTTCTGTATTGAATATTTGTATTGAAACTTACAGTTTGCCCTACTTTCCAATCCAATCAAGGCCCTATTTCATTCAAAAAAGCTTATTGTATTCTCCATATTGGCTCAATATCTCCAATATGAAAATAATGATTTCACTTATTTTTCCAGTAAGTAAGACTGTGACATCTTAGAGCTAAGCTCCGCCTTAAATCTCTATATATTTCAATACAAATATTGTCTGTAGATGGGAAAACTGTAAGCCGGTTATAGGTCCATATTACAGAAATAAAAAAACTTATTGCATCGGTTTGCTAACGCTCCCCCAAATAAATTTTTTTTTCTGCAATATAGACGTATAACCTATACATATAGAGATTAAGGGCGGAGCTTAGCTCTGTGATGTAAATAATTATTTTCATATTGGAGATATTGAGTCAATATGGAGAATACAATTAGCTTCTTGGAATGAAATAGGGGCATTTGATTGGATTGGAACTCTTGGCACTCTTCAGGCAGCTGCCCAAGGTTATTCTAATTCATTTAGAGGGAAATGACATGACAAAACATTATGTCAAGTGTATTTTTGAAATATTGAGCGATTCTTTCAACTGTTTTTGGATGTTACTATAGTGTGGATAAGCATTCTACCAAGGTCAGACTGGGGCGTCCCGGAGAAGAAAGTCACAAAGTGCCAATGTGAGCTATTATGATCGCTCAACCACCGGCATCTGTCGCATGTTGTATGTCGTACTTCCATTCACATTAACTTTTCCTTTAAAGAACATGTCCTCTGAAACCACTGGGACAAACTTCCATGCAGTGGCATCTGAAAAGAAACGCTTTAAAAATCTTCTTCGTAAGAATAAAAAGGCACAGAGCTTAGATATTTGGCATTTTCTTCTCTGGAACAACAGTGTCTAGATATTTAGCATGTAGCATTGCCTAGTGGACCTCTTAATAGATTATTCAAACCTTGACCCCATCCGGATGTCACTTCATTTTTCCATATGCCTATAGAGGGAATCTTCAAAAACCAGAAGGCCTAGAACTTAAACATTCAGCATGTAGCATTACTTGGTGGACCTTCAACAAGATTGTTTAAATAATGACCCCTTGGTCAAAATTAAACCCACCTGGGATGTCACGCGATTTTGCATTTGCTTATATAGGGAAACTTTTTAATTTTTCTTCTTTGAAACAACAATGCCTAGAGCTTAGTTATTTGACATTTAGCATTGTCTAGTTGACCTCTATCACGGTTGTTCAAATTAAGACCCCCATGTCAAAACTGACCTTGCCCAGGGGCTCACTTTATTTAATACATGCTTATGAAAGGAAAACTTTAAAAACATTCTTGTCTAAAACAACAAGGCCCATGATTTATCTGTTTGGAATATAGCATTATGTAGTGGTTCTCTATGAATATTTCACAGGTCAAAATTGATACTTTCTGTTATTGAGGAACTTGGTTTTATAGCCAATGGTTCCCAGGTGAGTGAAATAAGGCCATATTGGCCCTCTGGTTCATGTAATATTTTCAATCTTTTTGTGTCCTTAAGAAGTCCGTCCTGAAGAGATCTGTGTTAGTTTGTTCTATACAGTACGTTTTTAAATATATCAGTCCATGTTTCTTGATATTGGTCTTAGCAATCAAATTTATAAAAATCAAGTTTTTTTTACAGTCTTGCTCAAACAGAGCTTATGCCATGGTGGTTTGTATGTCATTTGTCCTTGATAACACTCATTTGACTTTGAAATTTATGAAACTTGCTCATACGGTGGCCCGCAATGTGTCGATGAACCCGAAGGTTTAGGTCACGGTAACCTCAAATAGTGTTTCCTCGTTAATACTCTAAAGGTCACAATTTTAATCTAACTGTCATCAAACTTGCTCAGAAGTGACCTGCACATGTAGATGTTCCTTACTGCTTTTGAGGTCATGAATGTGACCTCTGTTTGCTTTTTCTTGATAACATTCCAAAAGATTTTCACAAAACTTACTCAGAACAGTCCAGTCAGTCCAGTGGAGCCATACTGGCCCTTTTGGGCCTCTTGTGTCAAGTTCAGCATTGTCATGGTGACAGTCCTAACAACAATTTCCCATTCTTGAAGTTCAGAAAATAATTTAAAAAAACTTGGGTATGGGTTTGCCAAGTAGGACTGTATTCAGAAATCATATTATAGCATTTCCTGATCTAAAAACAGAGTGTTATTTTGTTAGTGGCTAGACCTGTATACCTGAATATGACAAAATATTTTAAACGAAAGCACAGAGATAGCTTCTCTGTGTGTCACAGTGTGAGGTCACAGTGTGGCTATGCCACTTCCTTCTGGGCTAAATTTATCTGGAATAGCCTGATTAGTATCATATAATTACATTCAGCCATACATAGTTAATTTTAGTCACTTATCATGCTTCAGCACTTTGCTCACTTATGATTTCCGTTTTTGGTTCAGAAAGTTGAGGCAAGCCACTGTGGCGCTAATGGCAGCATGTTCATCCTGGGATTAGAGGATCCAGGGCTTGATCCCCATTGGTACCATGGTGGTAGTGAGAAAGACAAATTTCACATTGCCTTCTCTCTTTGTTTTAGAGGAAGATGCCATCTGGAGTGAGTCTCAAGTGTGATTTAAAGTAAATGTGAACATTTTCATTACAATGAAGAGAAAATGACTTCATATATGTTGTACAATTCAAAACTAAGATAATCATATATTGGATAATGTGTATATATTCCATAGTTTATCAAAAGGTTTACAATTAGATCTGTATTTCAAATGACACTTGATATATCTAATTAGGAACTGATAATTTATTGTACGCTATGAGATAAGCAGTTAATTGTCCTAGGACGACATCCCACTCAAGTGGACAAGGAGGTATCCCGTCCCTATTTACCACTTAGATGACACCTTTTTTAATGGTGGAGTGTTTAGACAATTTTCCACCAAAAATGCCACAACAAAACCAAAATACCACAATATGGTAGGAAATTTTGAACAGGACAGTGGCAAAAATATTTTCCAGTTAATTCCACCTTTTCTGCACTTAATGCCACCTTATGGTGGAAAGTTGGTGGAATGTTAAGACACTTTTCGACCATTATGCCACCATTGGAGTGCAATTCGTTTTCCACTAGATGCCACGTATGTCCACCAATTGCCACTAGAAGTGTGGCATTAAGTGGAGTATTTAGACAATTTTCCACTATTATGCCACCATTGGAGTGGCAAATTTGTTTTCCACTAGATGTCACCTATTTCCACCTATCGCCATCAAAAAGGTGGACATAGTTGGAAACTTGTGGTATTTATTGGAAATTGGTGGCAACTGCTTGAAAGTCATCATGTACTAAAGCTGTACCTGAAATGAGGAGCATTTCATATAAACAATGATAGTTGTTTTGTTAATTCGTCAAATTCTTAACAAAAATACAGTTCTTCAGAATGGTTGGTATTCTTTGTACTGACGGTGTCTTTAGTTGGTGTTGATTACCTCTATAGATATCCTGTTAGTTATTGACTAGTTCTCCACATAATCTTTCAAAACAAAAACAGTTTTATTTATTTATACTAGTACAGAAATGTAAATATGATATATCATAATTCCAGCATATACACATAAAAGCTTGAGGTGTTGTTGCTTTTTTCAATATTTTAGGTTAAATCTTGATTTTCTGCTTAATTTAACCAATTAGATGTACTAAGAAACCAGCTTTGAGACCTTAGACTGCAAATTCCCAAAATGAATTAAAAATAATATGTTTTTAACATGCACAACTTACACTTAGTAATCTTGCAATGATTTATGTTCCATCATATTTTATTCCTCCATCATGTCCATCCTAAAGTTCAAGCACAAGTTACATAATATATCATACAGTATATGACTGAGTTTGAGTTATTTCATTAATTGCAGAATGAATTAAGGAACTCCTTACTGAAAACTATTCCATTTATATTCTTAAGTAACATAAGCATACAAGTTACAAGTGCATCTGTATTAATTTATACTTTATTGCAATGCATTGTACTTGCTTTCTGTTCTATATTTCTAATTACCTCTGCTAGTGTCTATAAGTTAACTGTTGTGACCTTAATATTGTACATGTATGACCCTCTGATATATAAGAACACTTGGAGTTTACATAATTTTGAAAAGTCACAACTAATGTGACCTTTTCATTGAACAATATTAACAAATGATCTCATCAGATAAAATCAACAAGTGCTACATACATGCTTTAAAACAAAATCTTTGTCTAAAATTACCTGTGCATCAACTTGCTGCCTTATTCCCGTCTCATTTGTTGCTAAACAATCCATTGGTCTTATCAGTGTCCAGAAACTATACAAGTGTCATTATCATAAGAATTCAAATGATACTGTTCTGTTCTATAAATAAATGAAGCTAAAAACATATCAACAAAATATTTCTCTAGAGGTACACATTATAATGCAATTGTCTGCTTTGAATCAACCAACCAAGGCTAACAGTCTGTTCTATACAATTTGTGCTGGACACAGGTGTTTCTACCAGAGATTCTTATAGACATAATACTGAATGTTATCTGCTCCCGTTTTGCTGTAAAATGCACAAACTAGGCAAACACTAAATACTTAAACATAATTGTACATGGGTTGGAGTACTTAATGGTATTAATCAGCATTAATGATCTTTATTCTGTTCTAGGTTTTTTTCACATAGACTTTGTAAGTTAAGAGTGCCATGTAGCTACATGTTTATTGTATGAGTGTGTGTTTGAAAGTAAATTCTCAAAAGCACATAACTTAAAAACAAAGGGTATTTCCCTAATTGAATTGGAATGATACAATAAAGATATCTATATTTGTGTTAAAACCTATATGAATTTAAAGTATCTTTTAATATAAATTGAATTCATTTATAAATAAGATGCTAGGTCAGACCAGACTTGCTTGCTGTATTAACTACCTATGATATAATTTCACGCTAAAATATCTATAATAATGTTTAGTCTTATGGCACAGTACTATTTATTGAAATATTATTAAAGATAAGCTATAATTAATCATATACGCTTTTTAAAGTGAAAATCTAAATTAAGTAGTACTGTTTCTTAATTTCTGGATAGTAAAAGTTTTAATATTTCACTTTCAATAACAGAAGAAAAAATAAATTCATCTCTTCAGCTGTGGGAATAGAATATTTTCAAAGAACATTAAGAAGAAATGTTCAAAGGTATCTTTATTTTTCTAGTGTCATTCATACAGAACAATCACCTGTAATTTGCACCTGTGATTTTGGCACTGACTACAAACTGGTCCCACGATTTGTACACATAGTAAAAGAGTCAAATAGTTCCATATAAAATCGAACTTATAGATACCATTAGTCAACATCACCAACTGCAGAAATTGTTTAAAGTTTTTTTTCCAATATGCCACTCAGAAAAAGTTAATTTTCTCCACCATATGCTACCTATTTTCCATCCTTAAAATAGTCTAAGTTCTATTTTACACCAGTTTCCACCTATTTGCCACCACACTGTTAAAGTTTCCACTAAATACGACCAAAATGCCACTCAAACAAGGTAACATTTGGTGGTAGATTAACCACTTAAGTGGAAAAAGTGGGCTGGAAAGGTGGCATTCCATCAATTACCAGCTAATGCCACCTATTTCCAGTCTGATCATGATGTCCACTGTTCGCTATGCAGTCAGTAAATTTTCAGTTACCACCCACTTGAACAACTAATGGTATTGTTTAAATTCAAAGATAGACTGGTTCATTTTGGCATTTTAAGCCAGGTAAGAGTTAATCCCAAAACATCTAGAAATATAGCTTGTTACCCAAAATTCTTAAAGTCCCATTAGCACTCTGGATGTAAAATTGTGAACAGCAACCTGACCAATGCATTAACTTGATATCGAAAGATCAATCTGAACAATGTATAGACCTAGAGTCTGATGACCAAGGACAACAAAGATGTTCTAGCGAACAGTCAGCAAATGTTACAGCAGGTGTTCAAATACAAGACCATGACGATACAGCCACTGAGATCAGTCACCCATAAAAACACATAGTAGAACGCAGTCTCTAAATACTGGTGATAGTGACTCTTTACGAAGAACTGATGACAACCAACGAAAAAATGTCATACAAGCACACAGATATGATCATAGTATTCAGTCTACAAGTATAACTCTTGAAGATGATACCATGCATTGAGTAAACAACAGTAATCAGCAGTGCAATGTTTTTAATGCACATCAACAAGTCACAGTAGTAATAACAACTACTTTGATAATACAGACACTATGGATACTCCACCCAAGGGGAACACGAAGAAAACTCACGTAAAAAGTATTTTTTTGTGCCAGGGCCAAGCTGCAAAAACAACATCGAAACCATGAAAATTTGGCAGTATCAATATTCAAAACAATAAAGGAAATCTGTGCAACCTCAAACATGTATTCCATCAGTTTGATATACTTTGCGTGCAAGAACACTGGATGTTTACCCATGACAAGCCCTTTCTAGAAACAGTAGACTCAAAGTACTTAGTCACCGCAAAAAGTATTGATGATGACATACTAAAACTTGATTTTAGAAACATAAGAGAATGAGAATTTCTCATTGTGATGTAAAAACGTAATTTTCTTTTTCACCTTCCCTGTTGATAATGAGTGTTCTTCAATGAATTTCTGGAAAACAACATCTCTTGGTTTTTATCTGTACAAGGAAGCATTCATATCTCCAGCAAAGACTATTTTGCATGTGGGACTGTATTTACGAAGTAATTCTGTCATTTGGTCTAGCATGTCTCTATATTCCTCATCTCCGCATACGACACTTGAAAGCATGTAAACATTCACAATAAGTAGGTTACCAGTATTAATGTTAACACGGATTACATTAATTATTGTTTTTTTAGTCGCAATCAGTAGTTGTTATTACTACAGTGACTTGTGGATGTGCATTAAAGGCATTGCACTGTTGATAACTGTTTATTCAATGGTACGGTGGTGTATGCATTTTCTACAAAAAATCCCTATCACCGAGCGTACAGGCGATAAAAAATATCAAATCACGGCAGCTGCTGCTAGTGAAGACATATATGTCATTATGTAAAACTGCAGAACCACCCCATTGAAGAAAAAGAGACTATTCAGGGACAGCCAATAAAGAAAGCAACTATATAGGAAGTTCAAGAAGGCATCAAGAAGCTGAATTCTGGAAAATCTGCAGACCAAAATGGAATATCTGCTTAACACACAAAAGTAGCCCACAACTTGCGCCGGTTATTACCAATATTATAAATAGCATTTTTAATAAGCATGATGTACCAACAGAGATGAAAGGGGGAATTCTGACACCAGTGCACAAAAAAGGCAAAGATAAAACACGCACAGGAAATTACAGAGGCATAGTAGTCGCAGATACAATTCTGAAAATTCTGGAAAGCATACTAAAAGAAAGAATAGACAAACTAATTGATATTCAGCAAAACCCTCTCCAAAGAGGCTTCACCTCTTAAAATTCATGAATAAATGCTGCTTACATAATATCAGAATCAATATCAAATGCAAACCAGTCCGATAACTTAATTATGGCTAGCCTCGATGCTCAAAGGGCATTCGATACAGTTGACCATGATGTGCTATTCAATAATCTATACAACCAAGGCATCAATCGACACCTGTGGATACTATTAAGAAATCTTTCCAAAAAAGCTTATGTCAGAGTTAAGTGGAGTGGAAAAGTCTCAGAAGAATTCACCGTGCTACAGGGTACCAAGCAAGGGGCAAAATTGTCAACAACCTTGTATAAATGATACAATAAGAGCACACATTACTGTTTAGTAAAAAAGTAACCTAGGGTCATACATAGGAAACATCCCAGTTGTGGCACCGACATGTGCAGATGACATCGCACTCCTAGCTAACTCACAGGAAATCCTGCAATCCATGCTTAATATAGTAGAATTCTGTTCCAAGAAGGTCAAGGTTACCATCAATCCTGAGAAGTCAGAAATTGTACCAATTAAAGCAAAGCATCTTGACCAAGTGTTCTTAAGCGGAAAAGAAATTAACCAAACGGACAGTCTTAAACATCTCGGTATAATAAGCACTTCCAAAACACCTTAAACACAGCAGATCGCTTAAAAACAGCACGGCAAACTACCAACGCACTATTAGGACCTGGACTACATGCCAGAACAGGTATGTCTCGAAAAGTGGCAGTCAAACTTTGGAAAGTCAAGTCAAGTCAAGTCAAAAGTTTATTAAATGTAGCAAAGGCCTCCGGCCCAAAATACACAAAACATATTTATGATACATGTTATCAAATCAAATAGTTGTAATCCCATAAAATATACACTCACTGGAGTTATAATACCCTAAACGTTGTTTAAAGCTTCTCTGGATACACAGCTGTTTTGTATAATAACTTTTAATTATCTGAACCAAGTATGTCATAAAAGCTCTGTATACTACTATCAGTTGTATACCAATTTAAGAGATGCTAATTCCGGATATCACTGAATTTTTCACAATGAAAAAATACGTGATATTCACATTCAACAATATTAGTGTTACTGCTGTTAAAACAAAATTGACGTGTACGAGATTCGAAAGGAGTGTTGCTGTGCCTTCCAGTTTCAACATGTAAATTATGGCTGGAACAACGAAATTTTGACATTGCTCGGTTATTTTTAAACGGCAGATTTATTGTGAGGTAACGTTCAGTATTTAATAAAGTTTTAAAATATTTATAATGGTGACGTCTGCCTGATTCATCGATAGACAGTTTCTAGTTTTGAGTATGACAATCTACATGTCGCTGACGAAAAGTACTTATGAAAAGATCAATATCTCCAACGTCATGTGAAACCCAGACGTAACCAAATCCATATAAAAATAACAACTGTTTTACCTGGAAGGCCAGGTGGTTCTACTTACATTATCCAAGTTTTTTAACATGTAATAACATCGTTTAGGGTATCTCGAGTTTTCCATCCGTATAAGTTTACACCAGTAATTAACACAGTTTGAAAAGTATGTTATACACATTGGTAGTCTACCACATTCTCCCAAAACAATGTCATTATTGGTCGAGGTTTTTACTCCAAGAAATGTTTTACAAAAATTAATGTGGATGGTTTCTATTTCGGGCGAATATTTATATCCCCAGATCTGAGATCCATAACAGAGTACTGGTTTTACCATAGCGTCAAATAACTGAAACAACTGCTTGATATTAAAATATCCAAATGGCCTTTGGTAATTATACAAAGCAAATATTGACTTTTGTGCCTGTGACGCTAACTTTTCTTTAGCTGTTGTCCATGATAAGGTTGGCGTAAATAAAATACCCATATACTTGTAAACTGACGTAACCCTAACTAACTGGCCTTGAAAATAACATCTTTCAGTAAATCTTAAGGGTCCACCATTTCTAAATACAATTATTTCCGTTTTAATGAGGTTGAGTTCCATCCCTGTTGAATTACAAAATGGTTCTATTACATTTAGTTGTTGTTGTAGCTTGGCTACAGTTTATGCACAGTTTGTAATGTCGTCTGCAAACATCAAACATAATATGTCTGGTATCGAGTTATCAATGAAGATACCTGAACGCAGTAAAGAGGATAACTGGTCAATGAATAGAGAAAAAATCACAGGGCTACTTATGTCCCCTTGTTTTGTACCAATGTTACACGAATAGTAATCCGTTAATTTCCCGCTGATGTTTTAACACATGGTTGTTAAGTTTGATACATTTGAGCAAGGATTCTGACAAAATTACCATTTACACCTTTAGATTGCAGACTTTCAAAAAGTAGTTTATGGTTGATCTTGTCAACATACAGACAGTAAAAACGACTACCAGGTCTAGATAAATATTTCTGAGCCATGGCTTGTTAACAAAACACATTATCAATTGCAGAATAACCACGTCTAAAATCTGAATGGACTTCATAAATTTTCTGATTGTCTTCAGCCCAAAAATATAACCGCGAGTTCATTATATTGGAAAAGATTTTGTACAATGTGGTAGTTATAGATATACCCCGCTTATGAAAACCTTAATTAATAGAGTGCATAGTACAGGAGCTATTACATCGGATGTATATTTATAAAATTCAGCATTCATTCCGTCATTACCTAGGCTTTTATCTGCTGCTAATTTTAAGATGGAGTTTTTTGTTACCTCTGTAGCAATTTCAGAATTCAGAAATTGGTCGCCAGGATATTATTATATTATTATCAACGCTCTGTTTGGGTCTGGATTTCTTAAGTATTTTCCATAAAAGATTTATATTTTTACAACAGTCAACGAGTCTCATGCGTTCCCCATCTTGAAAGGTGTATTCATTCTGGTTAACCGCATTTTTAAAAAATATTTTCTTCCATTTATAATAATCAAGGTCTTGATTACAATTAGATACTCTAAACTGCCACAAAGCCCTATATTTGGTGAGTTTTAATATATCGCACTGTTCATCCCACCATTTAGGTTGAGTTATTAATACTGTAGTATTGTTCGACCTAGAACACATTCGCATATGTAATGCAGCCTCTTGATATACCGTAATTAATTTACTAACTGCCCTGTTGATATCTGTATTTATAAGATTGAGAATGGAGTCTCTGTGATATTCAAAAAGATTGCCAGGAGCAATGAAAAAGGTCTGGCACTTATTATGATCCTATTTAAATTTTGGATACACCCTTCCAGATGTACTGTCTGAAGCCAATGCGTGTGTTTTATGGTGCATGTAAATACTAAACTGCAGTCTGCATGCTATAGGGAAGTGGTCAGATTCATCCCTTTTCAAAACATCGAAATAGTTGATATGATTAAAAAGATCTTCACATGCGATCATATAGTCTACCACTTTTGTTTGTTTGTAATTGTGCTTATTGGGTCCACCATCCTCTAAAGAGGATATCATCGGTACGACCCGTATAGTCTACCACGTTACCTCCATCCCCAGATAAGTAAGTAAAATTACCCTGGGAATCTTTAAAACGACCGTTTAAAACATGCATGTCGTGTGTACAACAAAAATTTGTAAGTGTTCGACCAAAATTATTACACCGATTGTCTTTGCTTTGCCTTGGTACTTCAAAGAAGCTATTATTATATTCGGTATCACCAAATACATAAAAAAGGGTTATATGCCGGTATATAATCTAACAGATCTTTAATCCTAGCATTTAAATCTCCAGCCCAGAAATACATAGAAAGCTTTGTTGTAGATTATCAATATTTTCTTGCATAAGAATAATACCATTTACTTCACTATCATTATACAGTGATGACCCTTCGGGTGATATGTATGAAAAATACATGATAACATCCTTACAATCGCTAATCAGCGAAAATTTAAATTGCAGCACTATGCAATCATTAAATTCTTTTTTGATTCTAATAATACTGACATGTTGAAACAATGAATTTTTAACAAATACGGATACTCCGCCACTATTTCGAATTAAATTTACATTGAGCCTCCGGACATTATCAAAATGCACATAATTAGATCTACTCCTAAAATGGTCAAATTCACTTGTGAATCTCGACCAAGTCTCACATAGACATATAATATCGAACTTCTCTAAAAAGGATTTTAAACTACAGTCCCCAACATATTAAGTACATACTAAGTCTTTGAATATTCCAGGTAATAATATTTACATTCTGTTAATAACATTCATTGTTTGGCACGTCTTGACCGACTTCCTTTTCGAAAGCATATGTGCTACCAAGATCACTGTATGGAATTGAAGTCTTGCAAAACAGAAAAACTGACATCGAAAAGTTAGAGAAACAACAACGACAAATGCTCAAGCATTTCCAGGGACTCCCTGAAAGAACAGCAACAGTAGGAGTACACATTCTCTTTGGTGCAGAACCAATTGAATCGATCATAGACAAACAAAATTGTCCCTTTTAATGAATATATGTAGACTGAGTGATTCAACAGAGTACAAAGTTCTATCACGGCAGCTAGTAATGTCTAAACCAACTTACCGGTCATTCGCATCAAACATCAAGGATACCCTACATAAGTACTCTCTACCAAGTGCTAGGTCCTTGATAAACAATCCGGCGAACAAACCTAGATGGGAAACAGATGGTGGACAAAGCTTTCTCTTAACTATTGGTATCATGAATGGGTTACTTAACTACAAGAAAAAATCATCCACATTAAAATACTTACAAATATAAGACAGTCCAATACAGAAAGTACACAATATATTGAATGCAGTACATCCGTATGAGCATGATGTAAAACAGGCGGAAGTAAAGGCAAGACTAGTCACAGGGACATACATCTTACAGACAAATGCTGCAAAATTCAATCAAGCAGAAATATCCGGTACATTTCAATTATGTCAAAAAACAGACGAAAATTTACAGCATTTCCTTTTGGACTGTCATGAACAACTTAAGGGCAGCAGCTCCTCAAGGCCACACTGGATAAGATTCACCCTTAGGGCTATAATAAAGTGAAAGAACCTATAAAATGCTTCAGGTAATCTTGGACTGCACACATAAAGATATTGCACAATGGATTTGCCTAAAAGAAAAAGATCTATATGATATAGAAAGAGCTACCGTACACGAGCCTACTGCTTCCACCTACACACCCAAAGAGTGCTCAAACTTACAACTAGCTCAATTAGTTAAACCCCAATAATTTATTAATTTATTAGTTGATTAAAAACCACCTGAAAATACTCAGACCAATAAATTATGAAAATACATTGTACATAAATCATAAAACTATATAATATTGTAAAGCTATCAATTTTAGTAGTAAGAAATACACTATAAAACTATATTGAAACAGGCTATAGATAACCTTGAATGAAAATATATTTATAAATAAATGCTAGCTACACAAAGCAAAGACAAGGTGTACATAGACTACAAAGTGCTAATATTATCGGTTTATGCATGAACCAAGTTGGATTATAGTGATATAGTGTATTCTGTTGGACTTATTATCTCGGCAGTAAAGCTGGGAGTGCCACTATTTAAGAGTGGGGATTTACCTATACAACAACAACAACATAGCACTGCGCTATCGAGGATTAGTAATACGTATAAGGATAAATTCGTAGTTTAGCGAAAGAGTCATTTGTTTCGGAATTACTGTACACTTGTATGTAAACAAACGAATTTAACTTCCCAGACACTTAAAATAAGAAGTGGACACATCATAAACTTGGTAGTTTCGTAAAGTATTGTCAAATTCCTGCTTGAAAAAAATTGTATGCGTGTTAAAAAAACATTCAAAGTCCGTTTTAAAGGTTATTTTCAGCCGCTACCCGGCGACAGAATCTCAGTTGCTCCGATGAGTCTCTGAACTTTATAATGCTCGTAAACTATTAATCATCGGTCAATTTTTATCATATTTCTTTTATTTTATTTATTATAACTATTCAATCAAAAACCGTCAAGTTGTCTTACATGGAAGAAAACTGTTAAACGTTGCGAGCTTTGCAAACGGAGATATGTCGATTTCCACCGTGCAACAGCGCGCTTACCGTAATTCTAATATTGTGGTTCATTTGCATAATTTATTCATAAACGCAGGAGCATAGAACTTTGTTGGTGGTCAAAATGCTATAATTTCCTCTTGTTCAGGTGATACACGCTGAATTATATTTTAGCTTCAACTGAATGTTATAAATATTTGGTTCTTTTTAGCTTGACTATTTGATTAATAAGGAGGCTATTGCACTTGCCCCGAGTCATCAAACTTTGAGACTGTTTGCTTATGACGACAGGGTTGTGATGCTGCCAAAACCTTTGGGTCAAGGTCACATTTGACAAAGTTATGCTCCCTTATGCACTAAGATTTGGTCAAGATTACAGTTGACTTTAATTCTAACATTTCTTAATACTTCTTCATCAAACTTTCAAATTATATTGCTTATGACAGTTTGGTCATGATGTTAACCCGCCACTACACCCACCTCTAAAAAGAAATCGATTTTTAAAAATTAGTTTGACCTTAATTTTTACACATTTACAAAATATATTCCCCCAATACTACCGCGCCTCCAATTTTTGTTTTGAATTTTTTTATAAGTTTGTCCTATATTATTACACATTATACTTATTTCCCCTTCCACTCCCATCACGAAAAACTATTTCTCAATTTTTGTTTTTTAAGTTTCACCTTAATTCTTACACAATAACACAATATCACTATTTTTAGACAAAAACATATTTTACTGACATGCCCTAGAATAATCGAGCGTGCTGTCATGAGACAGCTCTTGTTTGTATTGTTTTCCAACCACTGACTTTGTTTTGTTTCTTTTAATACTGTAAAAAACATGCATAAACATGCATAAAACAAAACAAAAAATTGTTTTGCCAAAAATGTAAAAAAATGTCTACTTCTTGTTACTTCAAGGCATATCATTACATTATATTAGGATGTTATGAACATGCAAAGAATTTAGATACATGCAAACTTACATGTGTTTACAGTAAAATCATATGAAGGAGACCTCTAACTACAAAGATAAAAATATATGTTTGTAATATTTACACCATTACAAATGTGTGCCCACCTCTGAAATTTTTCCTTGTTTCAAGAGGACCGTTACGTTTGTATAGTGTTTAAGAAATTATAAGACGGACTACTCGCACAGGGGGAAATAAACCCTGATTTGCAATGGGACATTGACCGTTTATTCTATGCAACTTTCAGAGAGGTGTGAGAAAAAAAGAGAAGGTAAATGTCTTTTTGAATTTATATAATCATTTATGCCACTTCCTGTTTGTAAAATCGTTTATAATAATAAAAGTTTTTATTGTTATTGAAACTTGCAGGCATACTGATTTGTATAAATATAATTAACTTAAAAGAAATTAAGATTATTGTCAAAGAAAAAGCTGATTTCCTTATAGCAAAGGATGTTTATCCCTATATAATATAAACTATGTCTTGATGCTATCTACCATGTACAGTAAACTCCATTTTTAACGAACTCATTGGGGCCATTTAAATTTGTTCCTTATATCCGGTTTGTTATATCTATATATCATTTTCATATAATATAAAAATTTGTTCCTTATTAATTATGCGGAATTTCGCTATATTCGGAATCTGGATATTCGGAGTTTACTGTAATAATTTTGAGAGAATACTATATAAAAAATCTGAAAATATAGAGCAATAACAAATTTGCTGAATTTTGTCAAATTTCAAACTTTATGCTCTAAATCTTATCAATTGTTCTGTTAAGTATGCAAGGCAAAGTGTCTTACACCAACAGAAGACCATACCCGTTTATTCAACTATCACCGTCTAATATTGTAGCAAGTGAAATAAAGTGAGCCTTTGTTCATCTATCATAATCACTAAGGTAAAACACCTGTATCAAGCTGTCTATTTGTTGTCACCAAAAGAAGATCACATGTCTAATTCCATCTGCCTGTTATCACAAAGAGAAAACCTCAAACCTTTTAAATCAGTCGAAGAGAATACCGTGCTTTTGTCCATCTGCCATAGTCACCAAAAGAATACCATGAACATTTATGCATCTGCCATAGTAGCCAAGAGACCAGCATGCCATTTTTTATGTGCCATAATCAGCAAGGCAATACCATGAGCGTTAATGCATTTTCCATAGTTAGAGCAAGAGAGCATCATGCTTTTGTCCATTAGCCATACTCACCAAGATAATACCATGAGCTTTAATGCATCTGTCATAGTAATCAACAGTACACCATGCCTCTGCCATAATCAATAAGAGAAAACCATGAGCGTTATGCATCTGTCATAGTAACCAAGAGAACACTATGTCTTTGACTATCTACCATATACATCTGCCTTAGAGACAACCATGCCTTTGTCGATTTGTTACAATCAACAAAAAAACTACGATCATTTATGCATCAGTCATAGCAACCGTACAAAGATCGTACCTTTATCCAACTGCAATAATCACCAAAAGAAAACTATGGCCGTTTATGTATCTATGCCCTTGAACAGTTGCCAGTACCAAAAACAAATGACCACAGCCGTTTGTATATCTCCTATAGTAAGTACCATGTCATTTTCCATCTGTCACACTAAGCTAGAAAAAGCTAGGAACGTTTATGCATCTGTCATTGAAAAGAAGAGAGTCCACCTGCAAAGACCTTGAACCGTTCTCCATATATTCAACTGCCTTTATTACCACTCTTCATAAGCACCATGAGAATATCACATTTAAAGACTGTGAGCCTCTGTCCATTCGCTATACTCACACTGAGATAACCATGAGCTTTGCTCCATTTCAAACTACGACATTCACCAATTTGCCATTTGCCAAGGAACTATTTGTCCCACAGCAATACTCACAAATACAATGTAGTAGAAAATATGTATTTGTTCATCTACCATGATCATTAAGGGAAACCTTGAGCATATATAGATATGTTATAGTCACCAAGAAAATCCTATGAGCAAAAACAGTTTGTACGTCTGTATAATTCCCATGTTCACTATCTGTCTGTAACTGCCAAGACAAGTCCATCTGCTGTCAATAGAATTACCAGTCATGATAACCAAGAGCAGCCCAATACCATTTGTCCAGCTGTAATAGACACCATTTACCATAATCGCCATGAAAATTTCACAAGCCTTTTTCCTTTTGCTAAAATCACCAATAGAAAACCATTGGTCTATTTCCATCTGTCCAGCTATTATGAACACCATTGACCACCATCCCAAAAAGAAGTCCATGAGCATTTTCCATTAGCTAATTTCACCAAAAGAAGAAATCCATTAGCCGTTATCCATCAGCTATATAATCACTAAGAAAAACAATGAGCTTTAAACCCTCAGCTATAAAATCACTTTACAGTAACAACGAGAGCGTTTGTCCATTTGCCAAGCTGTCATTAATACAATGAGGCATCTGCTAAAATCACAAAAGTCCACTACCGTTGACCATCTGGCATAAATACCAAAGGAAGATTATCTGCCTGTACCCCTCTGTCCATCTGTCATTAACATCATCTGTCATAATAATCAAGAAATATATAATTATGATCCTTTGTTGCATTTGCCATAATCACAGAGAGGACAAGCCCTGCGCAAGACATATCACTACACTAACAGATACTTAATTATAAGTTACCACCCTTTATTTCATTATTTTCTAAGATACATTACAAAAATGATGAAGAGAATTCATTTTGAATACATATCATGACAATAGACAGTGGGAAAGTGCAGTTTATGTAAATGTATATTGATTTTATTTTACTGTTTTCCTTGTAACATGCATTCCGGTAACCAAATGACTCTGAACAGAATTTATAAAAACTGCATGCAAAGTAAGAGAACAATAAAGCAGAAAAGTTCATGGTATAATAGAATTATCATGTTTCTGAATTTCTGGAAAGGTTTGCCTGGAGACCAATGTGTATCATAGAGACAGCTTCAAGTTATACCCGCATTTCTAGATAATGCAGGTAAAATACTTATAAGTCGAGATAAAACATGTGCATGAAACTGAAAATATGATTAATTCTAATATGCCTACGGTATAATATGATTAAAGCACTCGGAAAAGTAGGCGGAGTTTCGGACATGGAAATAGCTCCTTCAGACTTTTCTAATTTACTCCCGCTCAAAAATAAAATATAGAAATGGAAACAATATCAGTATAAATACACCAGTCGCATGAAAAAGATTTGTTTAAGAACCTAAATATTATTTTTGATTACGTCAAGTAAGCCTTAGAATACCCTCACCTTGCTTTCCTTAAAAAAGGCCAAGAAATTCAGGATTAACAGTCATACAATGTTTTGATTCCGGGAGACAAAACTGTGAATGAAAACGTTTACGTCATCACACTGACGTCATTACTCCACGTTAAAACGTTGTACAGTTCAAATTAACGGTACGCATTTAAATCGATTGGCTGCTTTGTTAGGTTCTGAATCTGACGTCTTCTGCATAATTTCAGTCAGGTAATTCTTTTTATGTTTTATGTATTAGATGATTAAAATAAAATAAGTTTGTATAATATAGTTATGCTTGATATCTTGAATGGTTGCCCGAATAGGGGAGTGAATTCCAACAGCTACTATTTATGCTGTTTTACACATTACCGCCGAACTGAAAAAGGTCCGTAGTAGTAAAAAAATCGGCTTCTAAGAATCGAAATAATCTATGTCTTGGAGTGCTTTATCGAAATTGAAGCATTTCCCGTCGGTAATGTGCCTGCGTAATAATTCACTCGGGCTTCGCCCTCGTGAATTATTCCGCCAGGCACATCACCTCCGGGGAATGCTTCAATTTCGATAAAGCACTCCAAGCCATAGATTATTTCTTAAATAATCAATTCAAGTGAAATTTGTAACGAACTTTTCCCGTTAAGACCACCACAGCATTATGCTGAGGCAAAGCTCTTGTTCTTGCATACCAGATGGGGATATCTGCAGTTTTTACCAGTGCTGGAAAATCTCATCTTACACCCCCCGTGTAAGACGACTTACGTGAATTACATATGACGTAACGTTACAAACAATGTGACGTCATTTTCCCAAACATAGCATCTAAAGAACGTTTGTTTTTATATAAAAAGGCATCATTTCGATAAGTTTGTTTTTAAATATCCATTTCAAAGTGCAAGACGGTATGCAAGAAAAAGTTGAAGAACACGTTGCTCAGTTGTAGGTTGAGCCTCTCTAAACTCGGATCAGTCTGACAACTTCCTATTAATTTTCCTCTTGTCTGATAAGGTTAAGCAGACTTTTCAAGATCTATGTGGCCTCAAACCTGAACGATTGCTTACCATAAGTTGTTGTTCTTGTTTTTGAAACTTCTAAAATATGTCTGTACCAAAAAGGATAAAATAGTTTTTTAAATATACCAAATCATTCAAATATGGTGGTGATATAAGTTTAAGACATTTCCAGGTTTCAATCGCTATTGTTCTAATCCTGCTTAGACAAAGCGTATGCATTTTCACTTTGTTTAGGAGATCTTCCTAACTCTAGCTAAAATTACATTCTTTATGCTCTATGTTGTATTTTTCTAGTACATTACATTCAGGTGTAAGAACTTTGCTTATTCTTAGAAGGACATACACGTGACTAGCTGCTTTTTTACACATTTTTGTAACTGGTTCATCTAAGTTTAAAAGAGAGGCTGTCAATGCCAAGTAGCGTAACACTATCTTCACATACATTATCTATGCCTTCAATGTTGAATCTATTCAGTTTGTTTTATTGTGGCTTTGTTTCCAAAGCCATGGCTTGAGACTTTTGCCAGGGAGAATACCACATTTCTCGCCTGCAATTTCGATAAAGCTTTTTTTACTAGCTGTATTGTTAAACATTATACTATGTGGACCTGTGACGAAGTTTGTAAAGCCCTTTCCTTTTTATTGAACAACATTTATATAAGGTTTGGGAATGCAGTTTTCAGACAAGTAATCGGTATTCCCATGGGAACAAATTGTGCACCCCTTGTCGCAGATTTGTTTTTATATTGTTATGAAAGAGACTTTATGTTGAGTCTTTCTCCAGATACGCAGGCAGACATTATCACTGCTTTTAATAATACATCACGCTATCTGGATGATATTCTTAATATGGATAACCCGTTTCTTGGTCAATTGGTGGACACTATTTATCCCCGGGAACTCCAGTTAATTAAAACTAACAATTTGGATACTGGTGCTTCATTTTTAGATTTACATCTCTCTATTTATAACAATATTATACATACCAAAATTTATGACAAGAGGGATGATTTTAATTTTAGTATTGTAAATTTCCCCCATTTGGATGGGGATGTACCTCATGCTACATCTTATGGGGTATACATTTCTCAGTTAATTCGGTTTGCCAGAGCGTGTAGTCATGTTGAGGATTTCAATGAACGTAATCAATATATTACAAATAAACTTCTTCAACAGGGCTACCGTTATTACAAATTGCGTAAATATTTTGCTAAATTTTACTATCGTAATTCTGATTTGGTTTTGAAATTCAATAGTAATCTAAAGACTCTTCTGCGAGAAGGTATTTCAAAACCCGATTTTTATGGGGATGTGGTTTACAAACTTCGTAAGATTTTGGGTCATGGCAATTTTCCAACTGTATTTGCTAAAATTATAAAACGTTTTGTTAAAAGAGGTTACGACCCAACTATTTTGAGACACACCGCATGTTTGGTGTTCAACCCGTTTACAGTTGGACGCTATGCTTCCCTCTTTGATTGTGTCTGACGGAAGAGGGGGAGGACTCTGTGATGGGCAGTTTTTAAATCCCACTGGGACGAAACTGTTTTGATTTCTGTCCTCTGGCCTGTTTCGTCGGGCCCTTAAGGGTGTTTCTCTTGGTGCTCTGCCTTCTGCAAAGGCATTGAGTACATACGTTTTTTGGTTCTCAAGGTTTGCTTTTTATATATTTATACACGAGTATTTTTGTGTTTTACATACCATGCCTTTTGTTTCCATTGCGTGTGTTAGAGATTCACCTAGCAGGGATTACTTTTATTTACACTGTCCTGTGACTTTGGAACATGGTAGTAAGAGTGAGGTTGGGTGCGCACCATAAACCGGTTTAAGCTCCCCAGTGGTGTTTTTGCCACTGACCGTTCCAAGGCGGTGCCCCACTGTGTTCCTTTAATTGTTCGTTTTGTCCTCGTGCTTTGTATGCTAGTGTGTGTTGGTAGTGTACGTGTGTGTGTGTACATGATTGTGTGTGTGTGTGTGTGTGTGTGTGTGTGTTGGTGGTGTGCACTTCTGGGTGCTGTGGGGCTCGTTTTGGGGAGGCTGCGTTTTTGGTACGTGGCTTTCCCTGTTTGATATTATTTTTGTTTTGAAACTTGTCTTGATTGGACTGCATATGAACCATTTAATAAGTGTTTTACTGTATTTTTCTGTGGTAGTTTTAATTCATTTATAGATGTATTTGGATGATTATAAGATAAGGTATTGTCATCAGCGTAATTGTAGAGTGTAAGATTGTTCAAATAAAATAAAATTAGTCATTCATGAAAATGTTGCATATCAAGGGACCAAGTAATGAGCCTTGGTGTACGCCTTTGGTTGACTTAAGCTATGAGCAGCGGGCATGTCCTGTTGTCACTCTCTGTTTCGTATTCGATAAGTAATTTTTCACAAGTGGACATGCGCTGTCAGTGCACTCAGCTTGAGGGCTATAAGACAATGTGGCAGGCAATCAAAAGCCTTTGATAGGTCCACGAGTATTGCCGCCACATGATCGTTCTTGTCAAGTGCAGTTTTCCAGTCCTCAACCAAGCACATAATAGTCTGACAACCGTTTTTGGCCTAAAGGCAGACAAGAATATTTATGAAATATATTTTCAAAGTAAGATGAAATGTGATCATTGATGTTTTTTTTTAAAAAGTTGGATGTTGATATATACTTACACGTCTACATATTTTCATTTTTTTTTTTTTTTCATAATGAATGGGTCGCCCTTTTTGAAAACTAGGGTAATTTGCGCTTTCTTTAGATTTTCAGGGAAACATTCTGTATCAATAATTTTGTTTATTATGCAGGAGAGTGGTTTATAAATTGATTCAGCTGAGCATTTTGATATTTTAGGTGGTATTGTCAATTCCTGTTGCCTCTTGGGATTGTGCTTTTTAGGAGTTAACTTATGTTTTTTTGCGGATACATGTTGGAAGTTAAATTGTTCAGAATTAATATTTGGGTTATGCTGTTCTGATTTTCACAGTACTTGGTTGACAAATATCTGTTTCCGTGTTTGAGTCGATTCCAATATATTTGGCAATGTTGACATAAAAATCATTAAGAAATTCACAAATTTTAGATTGTTCAGAAAATTTAATTAATTTATCATTTTCTTTAAGAATTGTTTTCACTTCAATTTTTTAGTAGTTATGTTTGCGACAGGAATGGTTCTTGATTGTCGGCCATAAATCTTTAGTTTACAGTACTTTAATTTTTAAATTCCTTAGTTTTCTACAAATATTACAATTCTTTGGGTTTTTATAATTCATAAATTAATTGTGTGCATGTCGAGTTGTATATACATGTATGACTTTCCATGCAGAGCTTTGATCGCCATGGCAATTAGTAGGAAAAAAAACTTTAAAAATTATTTTCACAAGGTCTAGGGCTAAGATACTTGGTGTGTAGCACTGTATAGTGGTCCTTTTAATCGTATCCGTAGTGTCAGGGTTTGTCCTGCCATGGGAGTCTCTTGTTTTACATGTGAATAAATAATAAAATCTCATCAAATCTTGTCAGAAACCAAAGAACCAAGGTAGCAGGTATTCAGTTATGTAGCATTGTGTACTTAGTCCTCTGCCAAATGTGTTTAAATCGTAAGTTTAGAATGATATGATTAGACAACATCTGTATCTATGGTTGACTGAGCTATGTGACCTTTACCATCCCTGGTCTTGTCATTATGGGCAGTTGTACCCTGGGTGTCCATGACCTTCTTATTACTTATAAAAATATAAATGATTCCATATGTTCAGAAGTAAAAAAAAGTTAAGGATAACTACAACGATTTTGAAACAGGTCTTTGTGAAAAGAGAATGCTGTTTACAAACTGAGTTTTCATATTTGAATAATAAATTTGATATTTTGCAAAATTATGTCAATTATACGAAAAACTCATGTAATGACATGAAAATGATTTATCACAAAGGCACCTGAAAGCCATTTTCTGATAAGAAACTTTACAAGTTAAGTGTAAGGGGATTTCATTAAAAATAAGGAACACATTGGTTTAGAAAATTTCAAATGTCTCTATAGCTAGGTTCAGAGAATCAGAAATGTTAATTCATTAAAAGATATTTTAAGCATTGCTTCGTTATCGAATTTGTTTAGTACTCATATTTAAAGCATTGAATTTTTAAAATTTGTTTCAGATTTATTGAAAATAATGACCCCATTACATAGACTGGTGGTCTGGTTTTGGTGTGTTTTGTGGGCTAGGTGCTTTGAAGGACAGCCTGTTTCATGGCCTTCTGACTCATCAGAAGAAAAAGGATTACATCGCATGCTGCTCGTCAATGATGGTCGTCAGTTGATTATATCGGGATTAAACGCTGTTTATAATCTTAACACATCAGATTTCTACATCTTGAACAGTGACGTAACAGGGCCATCGGATATTTCCACAACTGACGTCATTAAAATTATGATATACAACGGAACAGAAGTGGGTTATGGGACTTTCGTAACCACATGCACTAGTACACGTGATCGTTGTGACGTCAGGGAAATAGGTGATATTTCAAGAAGTGCTTATCATTTAAAACCTCCAATAAAGATTGACGGCGTTGCCGCAGTAATGACCGTGTACAGAGGAGATGACTTCCTGTTTGTTGGATGCCCGCATGTTTATGGTCAGGAGCAGTTGAATGGTAGATGTACAAAACCGGGAATAGCTTGGTACTTAAATAGTGGAGCTAGTAAAAGTAACCTATGGTATGGCTTTAAATCTTATGAGAGGACACCAGTTCTAACAACAAAATATGTTGATGCCTTTATTGTGGAGAACTTTAGACTATTTTTCAGTTTGCAAAGAGTAAAAGCATCAAATGAAAGAAGAAGTCGAATAGCCCAAGTGTGTCAGTACTGGTCTAATGAAGGCACGTACACTACGCCGTATACATATGCTGATATGTCACTCGAATGTGGAGAATTAAAGGTAATCCGAGCAGTGAAGAAAGTTACAATTGCAAACAAGTTGGTATTCTTAGCTGTGTTCTCTGAAGAATCAAAATCAGCAGTTTGTCTTTACGAAATGGATGACATTAAAAAACGGTGAGAAAACTTCAGCATCATTGAGTTCAAAATCTTTTATACATGTACATCGCTTTTCTCTGTACATACTGCTGTTTATTGGGAATATTTTGCTAGATTTTTATGTCTCAACCAATAAAGTGGAAAGGGAGACATTTTTGTGTTGTGATGTTCACCTGTCTGTCTATGTGCTTTGATGTCACAAAGTTTGTCTGCACTTGCTCTCCTAAACAATTGGTCTAATTGCAAAGAAACTTCACATTCATAATAGTGAATGATATGCATTCCGTTTATATTATTTGGAAACTGTTTAATACTGTTTAACTACTGATGGGTCTATCACATGCTGGTAATAAGCCTTCATCAGAAATAACACTTGAAACTTAAATTGTAGAAAATAGGTGTGCATTGTAATATGTAGGCCATATTTAGTAAATACTTGATTTGTTGTTTTTAAACTTCGCATATTAAGCTTCGGAGTCATCAACTCTACTATATAATAAAATTATTACTTAATAAAGAAAGACAACTGTTTCTTTAATTATTTGCAAAACTTGACCACTTTTTGACTACAAAAATCTACAAAATAGGATGATTAAGCTTGTGGTTTCAAGGTTGTATGTAAAAGTTTGGTTTTAATACTCACGCAATGCTTTCCGGTCAGCACACCTACTACAAACCAACGGACACATGATCCCTCTAAGTTATAAAAACATGTGGTAGGCGGAGACAAAGGTCATTTCGAGATGTAGAAAATTAATGGATATAAGAAGTGCAAAGAAGCTTATATCTTTTAAAGTTAGCTGTAAATCCTATTTTTTTAGATAAATCCCAGCAAAAATTTTGCTTGCATCATTTGGATGTTCACAATTTATACACATCTGTCGGTGAATGTATGAATGACGTATAGGTTTCTTAATCGTTTGATAGAATTAAATAGTTAAGCATATATCCTATGCATACATGTGATTTTGTAAATGTGATACTTCACTTGTTTTCTTTTTGAGAATTGTTTAAAGAAGGCCGTATTGTAAATGTTAATATGATGTTGTTATAAATTTCTGTATGATATCATAATGTGTTACCTTCTGAAAATAAAGATATTTCATTATTAATATTATTATTTACTATTGTTATTATTATCATTATTATTAAATTATTATTAGTATTGTTATTCTTCTTCTTCTTCTTCTTATTATTATTATTATTATTATTATTATTATTATTATTATTATTATTATTATTATTAAATATAAATAAGTGATTCGAAAGTTACTTCATTCTTTTTAGGTTTGTGGAAAATATAAAGACATGTTACAGGGGCATTCGTCCACGAGAATTTGATTACATTAGATTTCAGACGAGAAATGTGCCATGTAGTCAGCCAACGGTAGGTACTTAATTGTGTCAGATGTTTAAGTTAGTTTAAGTTAAAACAAAAATGTGAGTTATTTTACACAGAACATTTAGATTACTGAAATTTTCCTAGAAAAAAACACATTGCTTCAGTCCCAGGAAAATTAAAACCAAAGCAATAAATTCCAATCAGGCATGTTATTGAAATGTTTAAATAAGATTCACTATTACATCCTGTCACAGTTTAAACAATTTCAGAATTTCTTGAAAACATTCTTTAAGTTTGTAAATAGTTTGATCAAGATAAAAAGAGAATGAATACAATGCATCATAAGTTTGCATTTTTTCCAGTATGTCAATGAAACGTTCGATAACTCAGACGATTACTTTTTGTGTAACAAGGACAACCTGCCATCATATCACCAGGTTATTGGCACCAAAGCCCTGAATGCACGGCCCTCCGTTCAGTATAACTCTTCGCTGACATCTATAACAGTTACAGTTAAGAACGCAAACATTATTGCCTTCCTTGGAACAGAAAATGGAGACATTTTGAAGGTAAATTATTTACATGTAAACATGAAGAATCTTTTATTATTATTATTATTATCATTATTATTATCATTATTATTATTGTTATTACTCTTAAAAGATGCCCAATATCTCCATGGCATTCTTAAGAAATGCAGCGTTAATACCAGCAATCTGTCCATATGATTTTATGATTTTCCTGCATTACCAATTCAACTTAAGTCATCAACTATTTTTGCACTTTTAGGACGTGAATAATCATTTACCTTTATACTATGGCTGACCTGACAAAGCTATTTTTCGGAAAATTTGCATTCTGTTGATTTACGATTTGCCTTCATTAAACGAAATAGTTCAGAAGCCGATAAGAATGACGTCATCTATGTTATTTAAATAGTTTTATTACTATTGTTATATGTTGTAATAATACAAAAGTCATGTAGTTCATTTTAAATATCGTTTGTGATAATTCTTCGTATCGAAGGACTTACTGTTTATAAATAACAGTCTTATGCAGCAATGAAAAGATGACTTTACATGATTCCATGATCGCGGAAATGTATGACAATCTATTTCACTCAGTTGATAACACGTATAAAGTAGCCAAAAGGGGCTCTCGATAACTATAACAGTTTCTAAAACTTGTATACATCGTGTACCAGATCCTATTGCAGTCCGGCTCAGTGATTGGCTGAAAAAAGTACAGGGAAAACCGTAAGATTAAATGAGACATTACCTGATTGGTAGAAAAGGTTGTGTTTACAAATGCAAAAAACTCATTTGAAAAATAAAATGCAATGTCTTCTGCACGCGAATGAATATTTTAGGACTGGTTATCATAATAAATAACACTGAAATCGCCATATGAATAGAAGGTGTACACATGCGGTTTAGACCCCTAAATCTCACCTGACTGAGTGGGGTGGTTGTCTCCCTTGCCAAATTGTAAAAAACTGGGTTGGTCAACCCCATATAAAAACAGCATTTTCTGGTGCCTGAGAGACTAATCTGTTCGAAAAATGTAATTTCATTGGTCAACACCCTATAGGTGGGTATGATACAGGGTCCCCTTTTGACTAGAGTTATAATGTAAGTCAATGGGGAAAACAATAGGAGTATCTGACCTTTAGGTATGAGACGCCTAAATCGGTGAAAACCGGAAGCAGGTTATTTTGTCTAGGGAACATGCAGACCTACACTATGTGTTTGATTGCTGATTGGCTGAAACTAAGTGGATGCATACAAGAAAAAATATTTTGAAATAATCGCTGCATGATAGATCACAAATGAAATATGAAAAGGAAAATCTGGATATAAATTATAATCAAAATATTTGGTATTTGAAAATACTGACATATTTGGTCGGTGACCACTAAAACTGCCACAAAAATGGGGGTGGTGTCATTGAGCTCCAAATTACTGGCATAAAGTATTGGATCACATGTATAAATTTTGTTATTTTTATGTGGGACTAGGATGATTCTACAAAATAAAGTTCATTTCAGCAGTCGGTGAGATTTTGGGTAGTCGCACCGGAATTAAGAAACCCTTATAATGTAAGTCTATGGAAATGTATTTAGGCGTCTCATACCTAAATATAGCACAGATAATGATGTTTCTGTGTGTCCCCGAGTTCATATTAGACATTGCTTTGTATTCAAAATAGCTAATTTGGTAACAGTTACATTGAATGGAGGTCTGGAAGGAAACAAAACAGCTTTTTGAAATTTTTTTATGAAAATAAAGTTTCAAAATGTACCCCTCAGTCAGATTTAGGGGATTATCACTGTTTGATTTTGTTGTGCACACATGAATACGGAGTGTAGAGATGTGAGCACAAATCTGAATTTATTACTAGATGATTTTTTTTTTTTTTGAGGGCCCCATGATTGGGGTAACCCCGTTTATTTGCTCCGTCATGGGCGTGATAAGGGTCGGAGCGCATCCCCTACCAGCCGTACATTTATCAGACATAAATATGAAACTGCGAAAATCGTATTAAATTTTTACACTAATAATTTAACAGATAAATAGCATTAACAATTTCATTGGTGACAACATAATTTGAATTTAGGAAGAAGCATGTATTGCGAGGCTTATACAGAAACAAGAAAACCTTGCATTGAAACTTCTGTGTTTTAAATATACGCTGTTTATCAACCTCACTGAATGGAAAAACTCGAAAAATGAAGTGAGATTAATAAGCGTACAACTCAGATAGATTTGATACGGTCAATTGTACTTGTAATATTTTCCTTCCTAAATGTAGGTTGGTACATGAATACGTCTTTGATAATGTTCACAAATTTATTTTCATATGAATTGATAGATTTTCGTATAGTTGAAAAGTTTTTATCGTTTCTGAATTTCCAGATTAAGAATTTAGTTTCAAAAATGAAAGTGTTCACGATGTGGGGCTGTTTTGATGTAGTATTTTGTGTGCCTAACGCGACCAGAGGGTAATCAAGTTCAATATTTGTTTCAAGCACCCGTATCATTAGGAGATTTACACATTTCCAAAATTGTTGTATTTCCCCACATTCCCAGAAAAGATGTTTCAACGTTTCTCTGTTCTTTTTGCATATGTTACATAACCCGTCTGATACGTTCATCAGGGCTAATTTATGCTCTGTAAATAAAACATTGTGTATAAAGCGAAATTGGAAGTATTTAGTTTTCGGAAGACAGTATGATTTATAAATGTTTGACCAGACATTTCTCCACTTACTATTTATATTAAGCCCTAACTTAACCTCCCATTTTGACTCTGCATTTAAAGACGTATGATTATCCCATGCGTTTAATTGCGTTAGAATGTCGCGTGATCGCAAGTCTGAAACTTTGAGTTCTTTCCCTTGAATTGTATAAAGTTTTAGATTGCAGTCCGATTTAAAGATGTTTTGATTCCTTGCGCTTGATTCTTGTCCATATTTGAGGATTTTTATATATTCAGCTGGTATGCTACTTCTAACAATTGACCATTCCGAAATCCAATTAGTTTTCTTGGTTAAAAGGTTATATATGCAATTATTTGTTACAAATTGTCTGTTCTCAGTATCCCAGATATCGTTGATATTTGACAAATTACTTAGAAGAAATGATTTGATGAATATGGGTTTTTTGTTAAAAATAATTGTCTTATTATTAAAGATGTATGTATACAAAATATCTTTTTCCGTTATTGGCTTGATACTTCCGATAAATTTACTCCATTCAGCGATAGCATTTTTATAAAACGTTGAGACATTGTGATGATAAGAAATATTGATTAATGATGAACATCTACATAAGAAAAAAATATTTGTAGAAGTGTTGTCGTAAGACTGTAAATACATCTTGCCAATGGCATTCCATTTGTCGCGTTTCGAATGCATGATTTTATATATCATCTTAACGCACACAGCCGATTGCATGTCCGAAATACTGTTTAACTTTACCCCACCGTTGTGTTTATTTCTTTGTAGAGTTAATTTAGATATAAGAGGTTTTTTACAAAATTTATTGTTGAGAAAACATACGTTTTAATTATTAAAACTTTTCCTTGTAAAGACAGGTGTCGTGATTTCCATACCTGAAGCGAATTCTTAATTTTGTTAATTTTAGCCCTCCATATCGCATCGTTATCAACGTTATATCCGTAATGTATACCTAGCGTTTTCACATATGAATTGGTCCACTTAATTGTGTTAAATGTGGGGCGTTTGCCTTTGAGTTTTCCTATAAAAATACCAGAGGTTTTTTCTTTGTTTAATTTTGCCCCTGACGCTTTTTCGTAAAGAGACAGGACCTTAAATATCGGAACTAAAGAGTCTTCATTTTTCGCGAAAAGTTGGGTGTCGTCGACAAATTGGTTTATTTTTGCATACAAGTTCGACTCCGAAGAGGGCAGAGGTATACCCTGAATTTTTGAATTTAGGCGTATGCAGCAGGCCATCGGTTCTGCTTGAATTATATACAAAAAAGGGGCACAAGGACACCCTTGTTTAATAGAACGCGAACTTGAAAAATAGCTTGAAATAAACCCGTTGGTTATTATTGCGGTTTGAGATGATTTTAGCAGAGCGGTTATCCAGTTGCGAAATTTGTCACCAAAACCAAAAGTTTTCAAACACATATCGATCCAAGACCATTCGCATCTATCAAAGGTCTTTGTTTGATCTAAAAATATGATAAGCCCTTCCTTATCTTCGCGGTCGGAGTATTCTATTATATCCTGTATAAAACGATTTGCTTCATTAATATTTCTACCTTCAACGTATCCTTTCTGGTCTGAATTAATGATATTTGGTAAAATTGGTTTCAGTCTGTTCGACAAGCATTTAGCTATTATTTTGTAATCCACGTTGAGAAGGGTAATTGGTCTCCAGTTTTTTAAATTGTTGCGATCCCCGGATTTGTAAATGAGTGAGAGAAGACCTTTATATTGGGAATGACTGAGAGTGTTCAAGTCCAGAATTGATGTAACTAGTGAGTGAAATTCATGTTTAATTAAATACCAAAACTTTTTGTACCATTCGGCCGGTAAGCCGTCCTCACCCGGTGACTAGATGATTTGTTAGTCTAGAGTGCAGGTATGGTTACAAAGTTTCAATATACGGGACCAGCAGTGGAGAAAATGCTGAAAAGAAATGTGCAAGGGCAGTTAACATGTTGTCAATTGAAGGGTGAAATATGGTATATAATTCACAAATGATAATTTACAAAGTATATTCTCGAGCTGTTTATGCTCGGATTTTAGTACGTACTGTGATTTTATTGATGAAATTGTGTTATTTAGACCTGTAACTGAATCTCAAAATAACTAGACGGGTAAATATCACCTAAATGGCTACTGTTTTAGTAAATAAGTTTCGTCACCTTATGATTCTAGAGCTGAAAACATACCAAACAAGTGTACTGTTGTAATTAAAATGTGTTATATAGATCTAGTCGCCATGAAATTGCGTGAAAACAGTGCTAGCATTGTAATTTAACAAAAATCGACGTAATTCTTATCACAAAATGCGACAAAATATCCCGGAACGCATAGGGAAGGGCAATATAGATTTTGAATTACCTCCCTTTAATTACAAAAATGCCTTAAAACCCAATTTTTGAGAAAATCTGCTCAGTTTTTGTAGCTAATTGGTTGTTTTTCATTACATTAAATACGAATTTTGTTAAATATGCATCATTTCTTGTCGCTTCTGCAATCTCGGTCTCAGAAATACGAATTTTACTCTAAAATGGTATAAAAAGTACGCTTTTTTGGCCTCAGAGGAATGCATCGCGTCAGTTATCATCTATTTGAATTGAAAGTTCATGCATAGCCGTGACAATTCATATTTTAATGAGAAAGTGGCACTTAAGAAGCATTCGGTTCTTTACAATTCATGGTAAATGTGTTAGAAATTCAAATACTACGCAGATTACTCTTAATTTTGGGCACCCTGAACGTCCATCTAGATGTTTATTTTTTGTTTTTTACTGAACAAGCGTGTTTATACGGTGTGCGTATGTACAGCCTTAACTCTATTGTACTTCTTGATGTAATTTTTGATACTATCCTGCTTTTTAGAACACTATTTTGTGATAAATAAGGCAAAATTTCTTCAAAATATTTAGGCATCTCATACCTTACAGCGTGGTGACTCATTATTTTACAAGAAAAATATTTAAGTACCGACAAGTTGTTGCAACTCTATTATATCTGATATACCTCGAACTGTTTTTCTTTAAAACCAGTATTGTCTAGTCGTAACAGGATAACTATCTTCGATTCCTTAACGGATCTATATTTTACGACAGCTAGTGGAAGCTTACTGTGTTATGTCTCAACGGATTGATTTCATTGGTTAACGGATCCGTTGCTAATTCTGATTGGACAATGAGGAGTTTGAATGTAGCTGAACAGTACTAATCACCCACAGATATCATTACGCCGAAGGGTATATATTTGCCGTTTCCAGTGAAATGGCGGCTCTCTATTTCCGTTAACTCGGATCTGGTTAAAATGTAACTAATCCTGAAATCCGTTAACCATCAACAAGAAACATAACTTGTAATACAATAATATCCGTTAATCCGTCAACATTATTAATCAAACAGCTTTAGAAACCTACACGGAATCCGTCAATACGTTTATTATATATATTCCGTTTTTCCGTTAACACTTAGTCTTGAACATCCAAGTCAACGGATCGCGTATTTTGCGATATCTTCAAGTACATAGTGGACATTGTGACTACAACGTAGAACAGTTTCATCTTATATATTTACACAACTATCAACACATAACTTTTAATCATTGAAACATATAAATAATCCTGTTTATACATATTTTCCGTAATTTAAGGTATCACTATGTTGGTTCATCATTCAGTTATATGACATTTATCTGGTGTTATAACACCCAAATTAAATATCATCAATCGTTGCTGGTGTTTTTCAATCCTTTCCGCCCAAATATTCTTTCTTGGTTTTAACAAAATATAGTGGAACACTGTGCTTTAACAGAACAGACCTCGGTAGTGTAACACTATTATACATGTACCATACACGTACCATGATATCAATATTACCCTCAAAACAAGAGTTCGAGTTTTGTTTTCACTTGGCTATCAAGGGTAAATTAATCCAAAGTTTAAAAGACAGATTCGAGAGTGACAAATGCATATGTATCCTATCATCTTCAGCGAGTGGGGCATTGGTCTAGAAGAGAGAAACGCTCTGTTTTTGCATCAGGTACGACATCAAAGACAGTGGAATGTAATGCAGTGGAAAGAACATAGGTTATGTTACCCTGTTCAGCTCCGATATCAATTCGTTATTACAAAAAGGGGGCTTTTTTATTATGATGTTTGATTTGATTCGTTAATATTGAATTAATTATGGATGTTCCTTTTCTTTGATGTGATCCTCAGTCATAAGTTTCAGAGGATTCACTGTCTATAACTTGATAGATAATTAAAAGGTTTACATGGAAGAAAGGCAAAGTAACAGAAACATGAATGGTTTGCTTATTAAACACAAGAAACCAAAAAGTTGTCTTGAAGAGTACATTAGTCTACAAAGTAGTTAAAATCTTCGTCTGCAGAAAGACATTCATTGCCTACAAGATCAACTCTTGCCAGTGCTTTCTTTGCAGTACACAAAGTTCAACATTGACAAATATGGTTTTAAGTATTGACAAAGTAAAATCAGAGCAACGTATGAAAATATTGTGTGAAAGTTATAGCAGCTTTGAGAGGTCAGGAGGAACGAGTCTCTTTAACCTGAGATACAGTGAGACAGAAATTATTTCAATTTTGATTCCATCTTGTTGCATTTAATCTTGTCTAATGCAAAAAAGGTTTGGTTAATTTGGACAAATGCAACCGTGTTTAGATCTAAAGAAGATGCCATAGATGGTTTCTCATTGCGAACTGTCCTGGACTGAAAGGCACAAACATTTTGAGCATAATGCCAAAAGCTTTGCCATATTCCCTAATTGAAGTGTTTTGTAGATTTTGGGTCATGGCAATTTTCCAACTGTATTTGCTAAAATTATAAAACGTTTTGTTAAAAGAGGTTACGACCCAACTATTTTGAGACACACCGCATGTTTGGTGTTCAACCCGTTTACAGTTGGACGCTATGCTTCCCTCTTTGATTGTGTCTGACGGAAGAGGGGGAGGACTCTGTGATGGGCAGTTTTTAAATCCCACTGGGACGAAACTGTTTTGATTTCTGTCCTCTGGCCTGTTTCGTCGGGCCCTTAAGGGTTTCTCTTGGTGCTCTGCCTTCTGCAAAGGCATTGAGTACATACGTTTTTTGGTTCTCAAGGTTTGCTTTTTATATATTTATACACGAGTATTTTTGTGTTTTACATACCATGCCTTTTGTTTCCATTGCGTGTGTTAGAGATTCACCTAGCAGGGATTACTTTTATTTACACTGTCCTGTGACTTTGGAACATGGTGGGGGGTAAGATTGAGGTTGGGTGCGCACCATAAACCGGTTTAAGCTCCCCAGTGGTGTTTTTGCCACTGACCGTTCCAAGGCGGTGCCCCACTGTGTTCCTTTAATTGTTAGTTTTGTCCTCGTGCTTTGTATGCTAGTGTGTGTTGGTAGTGTACGTGTGCGTGTGTACATGATTGTGTGTATGTGTGTGTTGTGTGTGTGTGTGTGTGTGTGTGTGTGTGTGTGTGTGCACTTCTGGGTGCTGTGGGGCTCGTTTTGGGGAGGCTGCGTTTTTGGTACGTGGCTTTCCCTGTTTGATATTATTTTTGTTTTTTTGTACAGTACTATTTACAAATATATGGAAAGGAAAAATAATTGAGATTTTTTATTTCATGGCTTTTTAATGGTAGATAATAGGCGTACACTGTAATATCTAGGCCATATTTACAATGTAGTAAACACTTGATCTGTGTTTTAAAAATTCGCATATAAAGCTTCGTATAACAACAATATTAAAGAAAGCCAACTCTTGCTTGAATTATTTGCAAAACTATGACCCTTTTAAGACTACAAAACTCTAACAATAGGATAATTCATCTCGTGGTTTGGCCAGTCCGCAGGCATCTAAGGTAGCGTTTACCTTCAGTCAATGGTTGCTCCTTCACACCTCATCTCTCCTCCTTATTCTGGGTGGGTTTTTTAAAAAAATCAGTCCTATGACATTTCTATAATTAAGTTACATAATTCGAAAAATAATGAGAGTAGTAATTCATAATTAGATATATCAAAGCAAAGTCATCTGAATTCTGAATTTGTATGTGTGATGAACAGTATAAATAATTGCCAATTAACTTTGGTTTAATATAAAACAGGAGATTGTGACCGAGTTCTGTCGGTCAGTTCTGTTACACAGTAAATTAAAACAAGAATATGTGATCTATAATAATTATATGTAGTTATCAAAATAAATGATTTAAGTATCATTAGGTATTTGTTTTGAAAAACCATCAGTTCTGATCCCATGACTAAGTACATGTATGGACTGTCATGTTATGAAATATATGGACTTATCCTCAGATGTTCATGTTGTGTCATTTAAGGCTTTGCTCCGTTATCTGATTAACTAGAAACCGAACGAAGGTCAGAGAGACTGACGCTGTTGAATCATCTTTGATTGAATGGTTGCACTAAATTGCTAAGTGTCTGAAACTTACACATGTACTAAACATAAGTAACCACAGAATTCACTGCACCTCTACCCCCACCCTCCCCTTCCCCCACAAACAAAAAATTAAGTAGACAAACAGCTATATTGAACTTCTGCTGTATTCTGTGTTTATAATTCACTAATTTTATCTGCATTCCTTTCATATGTTTTATAGGCATTTGTGAGACCAAGTTCCCCAGCAAGTTCTGTCAAGCTGGGTAGAATATATAATGCAGGATACGGTATCCAGAAGGACATGTACACTTCAAAGGATGGAAAACACATCTTTTTCCTTACTGAGAGACAGGTATTTTTACACCATTAGTCCTACGTGAACTAGACGTTTGTGCTATATTGCGTCCTTATTTTTGATAGCGTGCCTTTAATTTCAATTGTCACTATATTAAAACAGGAAAATACAAGTAAAACGTGTTTAATGTTCATGTCAAAGAAGCCCCGAGTAAATCAGATATCTTTTTTATGGAATTGTAAAACTCATGTTCTCTGAAATAGTAAGCCTGTCTATGAATAAAGCTAGGCAAGAATATTAACTACTAGTACAATGAGGAAATATGGCCTTACAAGTATCATGGTGCTTTAGAAATATAACAGTTATGGTCCTTAGCACCTGTTCTTATGTATTGTATAAAATATGTCATAGTAAATAATTACCACAAGATTCAGGGTCTTTTTTAATATAGGCCTAAAAAAATAATATGTTTGTTTCAGGTTTCATGCCCCAAAAATAGGGTAGGTAGGTAGGGAATTTTTTTTTTTTTTTTTTGAAATTTTTTTATTCTCAGACAAACCAAATCCAACATAAATTTTAATGAATTTATGCTTAAAACTAATAACTCGCAAAAAATGTTCTAGGATCGGGGCAAAAAATAGGGTAGGTCGGGAAACCTGAAACAAACATATTTTTTTACGCCGTACATAAAATTGACGTAAAAGTTTACTTTGAAACCAGCGGTCAGAAATGAAATATGTTAACAGAAAATCAACCTCTTTACAATCAATAAGGCTTCTTGAGAAACTAATTGTTTTAAATTACCTTGTCATTTTCTTTTTATTGTCATGGTGAATTTAGGTTTTCAAAGAACCAGTGGAGACATGCTCCGGATTCTTATCATGCGACACCTGTTTAGGAAGTAAAGATCCGTACTGCGGCTGGTGCTTTTTGAAAAACAGGTATGTCTGAAATGTTTACACCATGACATCAAATTAATCTATAACACTGTTACATACAATCAATGTCAGTCTTGTAACAGTTCTTGGCAATTTTAAACAATGCGTTGAAATACATCTATATTAATGGAGCTGTTAAAACAATTCATGGTATCATAAAAACAATTTATAGCACGTCTTAAAAGCAATATATAGTACTTTTAAAAACAATCTATGACATTGTTAAAACCATCCATTGCACTGGTAATAACCCATGTTACTGTCAAAAACAATTCATTGCATTGCTAAACAATTCACGGCACTTTAAAAACAACCCAGAGCGCTATTTATCAATCCGCTATTCATAGCAGTATATAGTAAAATAATCCATGAAAACTCTGTTGTTTGCAGCAGCAGTAAGTATTTGCCGTTTACAGTATTTTAAGAAATTGTGTCCAGGGTACACTGTATCTATAAATATTTTAAGTAAAATCGTTGATTAGTGCTTATCAGAATATCATAGCGACTAATTGTCTCCTGCATTATTTTAATCAGTGAAGTCATAGTTTCTAGATAAGTCATCACATTTTACATGGAATATTGTTATATGGATCTTTCCAAATTCACATAAAATTGCTTTACTTTGATGTTCATAAAATCAAGTGCAATGAAATATGAGTCCTAATGTCAATTTTCTTATGAGCCATTTTCCTGGATTTTATTTTTTTCTGTGTAGCACCTTCTGCAGAAATTGATGAAAATGTACCTTTCGAGTCCCCCTATGCTCAGTACAGAAAATAAGCGTATTATCAAATAGCAAAAGCATTTGAATGAGTTCTTCTAAATGTTGGTTTTATAGGTAATAAATAAACCAAAACACAGCTAAAATAATTATTCTCTGCTTGGATTTTTTTTTTCAAAGTACTTGAGTGTAAAATGTAGTGCCTGTAAATAAATGTGTAATTGAATTATCAAAGACAACTATTTACAGATGTACTTTCTGAACGTCAAATATTAAACCTGAAAAAAACCAACAAAAGCAAGTATTTACAAATGCACTTTCTGAATTAAGACCACAAAAGAAGCTTTATTCAATTGGTAAGACTAAGCAAACATGGTAAAGAATGTACATCCTCCATGTCATAGAGAACTTATAGGATAGGGAAAGAAAAGTGTTAAATTGGCATATTTATATACAACTGACTAACTTTAAAGTGTCACTAAGAAGTGTTATTAAAGCAATTGTATAGATTTAAATCCTTCAAAATAAAAGTTTTATCAAATGTGTGAAGAAATGTTGGTATTTCTCCTGTAGATGTGGCATTAATGACACATGCGCAAGTAGTAAATGGATACCCGCCTCAGGCGAAGGGCAATGTCCACATGTGGTGAGCATCTCACCAGAAGTAATGTCAGACAAGAAAATACTAGCGGTAGGTATTATTTAAGTCCCATATTCACTTTGGATGTAAAATAACCTGCAGCTTTGATATCACCCGGCGAAATTGACCTTTATTTGTACATTGCTTTTTAAATCGACAGTACGTGTTATAAATGTATTGACGTGTTTTTAAAGGATATTTTAGGAATAGGAAAATAATCTCTTCTGCATCAAGAATCGACAAAAGTATTATGAAAGTAATTCTACGATAGTTTTTTCTGAGATCTTGAATGTTTTCCGAGCCTTTTCTGAACGCTTATTTTTCTGAGTAATTGCCAGTTATTGGTCGGTTAATACTGAAACTGAAATATTCCAGTTTAAGTATTTTCAAGGTAAGAAACCTTTACTATTCAAGCCACACTGAGAAACAAATTTATTTTTTTACAAATTGCTTTTCAGCTTAAAATGCGGGTTTCCCACGCACTGCCTCTTGTAGCTGTTTTATGTGACTTCCATAGTCATGAAATCGTTGAATTCAGGCATAGTGAACCAGCTAGGGTTTTTGGTGATGGAAGGAATGTTACATGCAGACCAAGGAATATAAGGGCAATTGAAGATAAAATGAAAGGTGAGAAAGTTCGTTATTCCTAGTGTCCGCTGAAATATATTTTAAGTAAAATGATGTTACACATTAATCTGAAATATAATTTAACGTATACTTCACAGACTCCCTAAAATAACAATACGCAAATCAAAATTTTGAAATTCCAATTAAAATGGACTTTTTCTTTGAAAAATAAATGCACGTGGGTAAGGTATGTTTTCATTGCCTCATAGTATGTACATGTGCCTCAAATTTAGTTTGTTTGCCTCATATCTTATTGGTTCCATCAAGGAAAGTGTGTAGAGTATCAGAGAATCAGGTGGTTTACTTGATAGATTCTCAGTGTGCCTCAAAGTGTATAAGTGTTCATCGTGGTTTGTCGGTTTGTGTTAAAGTATTGCTGTGCTCCTAAAAAATTGTTTATTCAATATATGTGTGTTTGCCCCAAAGTCTCTCAGTATGTCCAATAGTTTATCAGTTTGTCTCTTGCCGGTTCGTTTGCCATTTAGCCTATCTGTTTGCGTTATCATTGGCCGGTTTCAATCACTTTTTTGCTTTAAGAATGTATGGAATTGCCTCGTCACTGTTATCTTGTATACGTTGTGCTTCCTGCTTTGTAGGGTGAAACACTCTCTTTATACGATTGTTGTCAAACAGTTTGTCTAGACGTCGTGTTGCATGGCCACTAGCCTTAATTTATTCGGCTCATGGTTTGGCCCATGTTATGGTCTGACATTTGTATTGTCAAATACTAGTATTCCGAGTCATGAACGTAAAAGAGCGATCCTGAAACTGCTTCGCTAAGTAAAATATCAATTAGATGACTGAGCACTAGTTATTTTGATAGTGTATTGGGGTAACGAATTATATATAATTATTAGAAAGAGGTTTGAATATATGGTGAAGACTGAATGCAGGCTTGGTATGTTTAAAATGCCTTTTGAATGACAGGGATTGTGTGAAAAATGAAAGAAAAAATGTTTTAGATGAAAGAAGGTTGAAACTATGACAAGTGTGAAAAATGCTAAAAGTTTCTATAACTTTAATATCATAGTGTAAATATTATTATTCTCCGCCAATGGTCGTGACTTTGTCCGTCTGTTCGTCCGTCCGCAGCCATAACTAAAGAACCAGTGGATAGAATTTCATGAAAATTAAAATAAGTACATGTAAACAATTATGATATAATACCGCACACGCGCAACTTTCGTCAAGATTGGCTTAAGTATTATCAGAGTCATTGCCCTTTAATTTTAATTTTCTCAATATGACAACATTAATATTCTGTTTCTCTGGAACCGGTTATCGAAATTTAATCGTAATTGGCTCCAATATTCTAATGATCTCTTTAAATATCCGCACCCTTCCCCCTGGATTTTTGTTAAATGATGCCATCAAGGGGGATGTAGTGCTTTTCTTAAATATTCTATATATAAATATAGAAACTTAAGATTTTTTTT
>JAFMSR010000011.1:36069268-36087642 GCA_022818135.1 Saxidomus purpurata
ATTTTTAATGAAATCCCCTTACACTTAACTTGTAAAGTTTCTTATCAGAAAATGGCTTTCAGGTGCCTTTGTGATAAATCATTTTCATGTCATTACATGAGTTTTTCGTATAATTGACATAATTTTGCAAAATATCAAATTTATTATTCAAATATGAAAACTCAGTTTGTAAACAGCATTCTCTTTTCACAAAGACCTGTTTCAAAATCGTTGTAGTTATCCTTAACTTTTTTTTTACTTCTGAACATATGGAATCATTTATATTTTTATAAGTAATAAGAAGGTCATGGACACCAAGGGTACAACTGCCCATAATGACAAGACCAGGGATGGTAAAGGTCACATAGCTCAGTCAACCATAGATACAGATGTTGTCTAATCATATCATTCTAAACTTACGATTTAAACACATTTGGCAGATGACTAAGTACACAATGCTACATAACTGAATACCTGCTACCTTGGTTCTTTGGTTTCTGACAAGATTTGATTAGATTTTATTATTTATCTACATGTAAAACAAGAGACCCACATGGCAGAACAAACCCTGACACTAGGGATACGATTAAAAGGACCACTATACAGTGCTACACACCAAATATCTTAGCTCTAGACCTTGTGAAAATAATTTTAAAAGTTTTTTTCCTACTAATTGCCATGGCGATCAAAGCTCTGCATGGAAAGTCATACATGTATATACAACTCGACATGCACACAATAAATTTATGAATTATAAAAACCCAAAGAATTGTAATATTTGTAGAAAACTAAGGAATTTGAAAATTAAAGTGTACTGGATTCCTACCAGTTCTCGGGCGGAAAATGAACATTTTTGTCTTTAGTGTAGCAATAAATATAAGTAAATCCATGAAATTTTCACAGGATAAACTTTGATTTTCTGATGACATTATAAACGTGTCAGTTTATCGACTTCATCCACAGCTTGCTTATAAATGAGGCCAAAAAGGGGTACTATTTATCTGTTTAAAGCTACATTGGCCGACCAATTGTCGGACACTCTACTTTGTACAAAGCATTATTTCCAACAAAGGTGTTTAGTGCTTGTTTTACCATTTTAAATACATGTACGAACAAAAACCAATACATATAAGTATATTCAATTCAAGATACACATTACATGTATATAACTTGCATTATTAAAATTTATAAGTTACATGTACATAAGGATAAAATATGAACAGTAATTTTTTTTCTTGCTCATGCTGATCCTTAAAAAAAAAAAGGGGAAGCCAAAAAATATGTAAGCGTAGAATGAGCCTTGAACCCTGTCAGCGTGGGTGACAAACTATGATCGTAACCCCTGAACCGTTTCTGATACATTGTATTCTCTCTACGACAGTATTTAACTACTTATGTCATATCGATTTTACATGTATATTACGCCTAATCCGTTACACGGTCTTTTTATGTTTAAATCGTATTTCTTGAATATTCTTACTTTTAAACATTTTTATTCAAATAATTATATATCTGACATAGTTTCGTTCACATCGTCTGCAATATCGATATTCAGTGCATATTTACAAACTGAACCCCTGCTTTCATCTAAGCGCATGCGCAATAAAATCAGAAAACCCCCAACTGCTGACAGCTTAGATTATAAATAGTAACACAATAAAGAGGTGATTTAAGCGGGATGTTTTGAACATATAAGAAGTTTGAGTTAATTATTTAGGTACTTAAACCGAAAGAACAATTGTCCAAGCGACATGGTTCCGTAATCTAGGACCTTGAGTACGGTATAAAGCCTGTACGGTACGAAACATAAAATCGCCCGAAGATCTGGTAGCGCCCGGCAACTGGTAGGAATCCAGTAAACTAAAGATTTATGGCCGACAATCAAGAACCATTCCTGTCGCAAACATAACTACTCAAAAATTGAAGTGAAAACAATTCTTAAAGAAAATGATAAATTAATTAAATTTTCTGAACAATCTAAAATTTGTGAATTTCTTAATGATTTTTATGTCAACATTGCCAAATATATTGGAATCGACTCAAACACGGAAATAGATATTTGTCAACCAAGTACTGTGAAAATCAGAACAGCATAACCCAAATATTAATTCTGAACAATTTAACTTCCAACATGTATCCGCAAAAAAACATAAGTAAACTCCTAAAAAGCACAATCCCAAGAGGCAACAGGAATTGACGATACCACCTAAAATATCAAAATGCTCAGCTGAATCAATTTATAAACCACTCTCAAGCATAATAAACAAAATTATTGATACAGAATGTTTCCTTGAGAATCTTAAGAAAGCGCAAATTACCCTAGTTTTTAAAAAGGGCGACCCATTCATTATGAAAAAAAAGAAAATATATAGACGTGTAAGTATATATCAACATCTAACTTTTTAAAAAAAACATCAATGATCACATTTCATCTTACTTTGAAAATATATTTCATAAATATTCTTGTCTGCCTTTAGGCTAAAAACGGCTGTCAGACTATTATGTGCTTGGTTGAGGACTGGAAAACTGCACTTGACAAGAACGACAATGTGGCGGCAATACTCGTGGACCTATCAAAGGCTTTTGATTGCCTGCCACATGGTCTTATAGCCCTCAAGCTGAGTGCACTGACAGCGCTTGTCCACTTGTGAAAAATTACTTATCGAATACGAAAAAGAGAGTGACAACACGACATGCCCGCAGCTCATAGCTTAAGTCAATCAAAGGCGTGCACCAAGGCTCATTACTTGGTCCCTTGATATGCAACATTGTCATGAATGACAAATTTTATTTTATTTGAACAATCTTACACTCTACAATTACGCTGATGACAATACCTTATCTTATAATCATCCAAATACATCTATAAATGAATTAAAACTACCACAGAAAAATACAGTAAAACACTTATTAAATGGTTCAAATGCAGTCCAATCAAGACAAGTTTCAAGCCATGGCTTTGGAAACAAAGCCACAATAAAACAAACTGAATATATTCAACAGTGAAGGCATAGATATTGTATGTGAAGATAGTGTTACGCTACTTGGCATTGACAGCTTCTCTTTTAAACTTAGATGAACCAGTAACAAAAATGTGTAAAAAAGCAGCTAGTCACGTGTATGTCCTTCTAAGAATAAGCAAAGTTCTTACACCTGAATGTAAAGTACTAGAAAAATACAACATAGAGCATAAAGAATGTAATTTTAGCTAGAGTTAGGAAGATCTCCTAAACAAAGTGAAAATTCATACACTTTGTCTAAGCAGGATTAGAACAATAGCGATTGAAACCTGGAAATGTCTTAAACTTATATCACCACCATATTTGAATGATTTGGTATATTTAAAAAACTATTTTATCCTTTTTGGTACAGACATATTTTAGAAGTTTCAAAAACAAGAACAACAACTTACGGTAAGCAATCGTTCAGGTTTGAGGCCACATAGATCTTGAAAAGTCTGCTTAACCTTATCAGACAAGAGGAAAATTAATAGGAATTTGTCAGACTGATCCAAGTTTAGAGAGGCTCAGCCTACAACTGAGCAACGTGTTCTTCAACTTTTTCTTGCATACCGTCTTGCACTTTGAAATAGATATTTAAAAACAAACTTATCGAAATGATGCATTTTTATATAAAAACAAACGTTCTTTAGATGCTATGTTTGGGAAAATGACGTCACATTGTTTATAACGTTACGTCATAAGTAATTCACGTAAGTCGTCTTACACGGGAGGTGTAAGATGAGATTTTCAGGCACTGGTCAAAACTGCAGATATGCCCATCAGGTATGCAAGAACAAGAGCTTTGCCTCAGCATAATGCTGTGGTGGTCTTAACGGGAAAAGTTCGTTACAAATTTCACTTGAATTGATTATTTAATCTTATTTTCAGTTTGATGCACATGTTTTATCTCGACTTATAAGTATTTTACCTGCATTATCTAGAAATGCGGGTATAACTTGAAGCTGTCTCTATGATACACATTGGTCTCCAGGCAAACCCTTCCAGAAATTCAGAAACATGATAATTCTATTATACCATGAACTTTTCTGCTTTATTGTTCTCTTACTTTGCATGCATTTTTTATAAATTCTCTTCAGAGTCATTTGGTTACCGGAATGCATATTACAAGGAAAACAGTAAAATAAAATCAATATACATTTACATAAACTGCACTTTCCCACTGTCTATTGTCATGATATGTATTCAAAATGAATTCTCTTCATCATTTTTGCAACGTATCTTAGAAAATAATGTAATAAAGGGTGGTAACTTAAAATTAAATATCTGTTAGTGTAGTGATATGTCTTGCGCAGGGCTTGTCCTCTCGGTGATTATGGCAAATGCAACAAAGGATCATAATTATATATTTCTTGATTATTATGACAGATGATGTTAATGACAGATGCATAAATGATCGTAGTTTTTTTTTCTTGTTGATTATAACAAATCGACAAAGGCATGGTTGTCTCTAAGGCAGATGTATATGGTAGATAGTCAAAGACATAGTGTTTTCTTGGTTACTATGACAGATGAATAACGCTTATGGTTTTCTCTTATTGATTATGGCAGAGGCATGGTGTACCGTTGATTACTATGACAGATGCATTAAAGCTCATGGTATTATCTTGGTGAGTATGGCTAATGGACAAAAGCATGATGCTCCCTTGGTAACCTTGGTAAATTCATTAACGCTCATGGTATTGCCTTGCTGATTATGGCACATAAAAAATGGCATGCTGGTCTCTTGGCTACAATGGCAGATGCATAAATGTTCATGGTATTCTTTTGGTGACTATGGCAGATGGACAAAAGCACGGTATTCTCTTCGACTGATTTAAAAGGTTTGAGGTTTTCTCTTTGTGATTACAGGCAGATGGAATTAGACACTTGATCTTCTTTTGGTGACAACAAATAGACAGCTTGATACAGGTGTTTTACCTTAGTGATTACGATGAACAAAGGCTCATTTTATATCACTGGCTACAATATTAGACGGTGATAGTTGAATAAACGGGTATGGTCTTCTGTTGGTGTAAGACACTTTGCCTTGCATACTTAACAGAACGATTGATAAGATTTAGAGCATAAAGTTTGAAATTTGACAAAATTCAGCAAATTTGTTATTGCTTTATATTTTCAGATTTTTTTATATAGTATTCTCTTAAAACCGTTACAGTAAACACTGAATATCACGATTTCCGAATATAGCGAAATTCCGGATAATTTATAAGGAACAATTTTTTTTCTTTCTTTATTTTATATGAAGATGATATATAGATATAACAACCCTGATATAAGGAACAAATTTAAATGGCCCAATGAAGTCGTTAAAAATGGAGTTTACTGTACATGGTAGATAGCATCAAGACATAGTTTATATTTTATAGGGATAAACATCCTTTGCTAAAGATTAAGGAAATCAACTTTTTCTTTGACAATAATCTTAATTTCTTTTAAGTTAATTATATTTATACAAATCAGTATGCCAATACAATACATTAAAAACTTTTATTATTATAAACGATTTTACAAACAGGAAGTGACATAAATGATTACATGAATTCAAAAAGACATTTACCTTCTCTTTTTTTCTCACACCTCTCTGAAAGTTGCATAAAATAAACGGTTAATGTTCCATTGCAAATCAGAGTTTATTTCCCCCTGTGCGAGTAGTCCGTCTTATAATTTCTTAAACACTATACAAACGTAACTGTCCTCTTGAAACAAGGAAAAATTTCAGAGGTGGGCACACATTTGTAATGGTGTAAATATTACAAACATACATTTTTATCTGTGTAGTTAGAGGTCTCCTTCATATGATTTTACTATAAATACATATATTTTTGCATGTATCTAAATTCTTTGCATGTTCATAACATCCAAATATAATGTAATGATATGCTTTGAAATAACAAGAAGTAGACTTTTTACATTTTTGGCAAAACAATTTTTTGTTTTGTTTCACGCATGTTTATGCATGTTTTTACAGTATTATAAGAAACAAAACAAAGTCAGTGGTTGGAAAACAATACAAACAAGAGCTGTCTCATGACAGCACGCTCGACTATTCGAGGGCATGTCAGTAAAATATGTTTTTGTCTAAGAATAGTGATATTGTGTTATTGTGTAAGAATTAAGGTGAAACTTATAAAACAAAAATTGAGAAATAGTTTTTCGTGATGGGGGTGGAAGGGGAAATAAGTATAGTGTGTAATTGTGTAAGAATATAGGACAAACTTATAAAAAAATTCAAAACAAAAATTGGAGGCGAGGTAGTATTGGGGGAATATATTTTGTAAATGTGTAAAAATTAAGGTCAAACTAATTTTAAAAAATCGATTTCTTTTTAGAGGTGGGTGTAGTGGCGGGTTAACATCATGACCAAACTGTCAAAAGCAATATAATTTGAAAGTTTGATGAAGAAGTATTAAGAAAGGTTAAAATTAAAGTCAACTGTAATCTTGACCAAATCTTAGTGCAAAAGGGAGCATAACTTTGTCAAATGTGACCTTGACCCAAAGGTTTTGGCAGCATCACAACCCTGTTGTCATAAGCAAAAATTTCAAAGTTTGATGACTCGGGGCAAGTGCAATAGCCTCCTTATTAATCAAATAGTCAAGCTAGAAAGAAAGAACCAAATATTTATAACATTCAATTGAAGCTAAAATATAATTCAGCGTGTATCACCTGAACAAGAGGAAATTATAGCATTTTGACCACCAACAAAGTTCTATGCTCCTGCGTTTACGAATAAATTATGCAAATGAACCACAATATTAGAATTACGATAAGCGCGCTGTTGCACGGTGGAAATTGACAGATCTCCGTTTGCAAAGCTCGCAACGTTTAACAGTTTTCTTCCATGTAAGACAACTTGACGGTTTTGATTGAATAGTTTTAATAAATAAAATAAAAGAAATATGATAAAAATTGACCGATGATTAATAGTTCACGAACTTTATAAAGTTCAGAGACTCATCGGAGCAACTGAGATTCTGTCGCCGGGTAGCGGCTGAAAATAACCCTTTAAACGGACTTTGAATGTTTTTCTAACACGCAGACAATTTTTTTCAAACAGGAATTTGACAATACTTTACGAAACTACCAAGTTTATGATGTGTCCACTTCTTATTTTAAGTGTCTGGGAAGTTAAATTCGTTTGTTTACATACAAGTGTACAGTAATTCCGAAACAAATGACTCTTTCGCTAAACTACGAATTTATCCTTATACGTATTACTAATCCTCGATAGCGCAGTGCTATGTTGTTGTTGTTGTATAGGTAAATCCCCACTCTTAAATAGTGGCACTCCCAGCTTTACTGCCGAGATAATAAGTCCAACAGAATACACTGAATCACTATAATCCAACTTGAATCATGCATAAACCGATAATATTAGCACATTGTAGTCTATGTACACCCTGTCTTTGCTTTGTGTAGCTAGCATTTATTTAAAAATATATTTTCATTCAAGGTTATCTATAGCCTGTTTCAATATAGTTTTATAGTGTATTTCTCACTACTAAAATTGATAGCTTTACAATACTATATAGTTTTATGATTTATGTACAATGTATTTTCATAATTTATTGGTCTGAGTATTTTCAGGTGGTTTTTAATCAACTAATAAATTAATAAATTATTGGGGTTTAACTATTTGAGCTAGTTGTAAGTTTGAGCACTCTTTGGGTGTGTAGGTGGAAGCAGTAGGCTCGTGTAACTCTTTCTATATCATATAGATCTTTTTCTTTTAGGCAAATCCATTGTGCAATATCTTTATGTGTGCAGTCCAAGATTACCTGAAGCATTTTATAGGTTCTTTCACTTTATTATAGCCCTAAGAGTGAATTTTATCTAGTGTGGCATTGAGGAGCTGCTGCCCTAAAGTTCTTGAAGACGGGAGTTCATGACAGTCCAAAAGGAAATGCTGTAGATTTTCGTCTGTGTTTTGACATAATTGACATGTACCGGATATTTCTGCTTGATTGAATTTTGCAGCATTTGTCTGTAAGATATATGTCCCTGTGACTAGTCTTGCCTTTACTTCCGCCTGTTTTACATCAGGCTCATACAGGTGTACTGCATTCAATATATTGTGTACTTTCTGTATTGGACTGTCTTGTATTTTAATGTGGATGATTTTTTCTTGTAGTTGAGTAACCCATTCATGGTAGTAATAGTTAAGAGAAAGCTTTGTCCACCATCTGTTTCCCATCTAGGTTTGTTCGCCGGATTGTTTATCAAGGACCTAGCACTTGGTAGAGAGTACTTATGTAGTGTATCCTTGATGTTTGATGCGAATGACCGGTTGGTTTAGACATTACTAGCTGCCGAGATAGAACTTTGTACTCTGTTGAATCACTCAGTCTACATATATTCATTAAAAGGGACAATTTTGTTTGTCTATGATCGATTCAATTGGTTCTGCACCAAAGAGAATGTGTACTCCTACTGTTGCTGTTCTTTCAGGGAGTCCCTGGAAGTGCTTAAGCATTTGTCGTTGTTGTTTCTCTAACTTTTCGATGTCAGTTTTTCTGTTTTGCAAGACTTCAATTCCATACAGTGATCTTGGTAGCACATATGCTTTCGAAAAGGAAGTCGGCCAAGACGTGCCAAACAATGAATGTTATTTCAGAATGTAAATATTATTACCTGGAATATTCCAGGACTTAGTATGTACTTAATATGTTAGGGACTGTAGTTTAAAATCCTTTTAGAGAAGTTCGATATTATATGTCTATGTGAGACTTGGTCGAGATTTACAAGTGAATTTGACCATTTTATGAGTAGATCTAATTATGTGCATTTTGATAATGTAAATTTAATTCGAAATAGTGGCGGAGTATCCGTATTTGTTAAAGATTCATTGTTTCAACATGTCAGTATTATTAGAATCAAAAAAGAATTTAATGATTGCATAGTGCTGCAATTTAAATTTTCTCTGATTAGCGATTGTAAGGATGTTATCATGTATTTTTCATACATATCACCCGGAGGGTCATCACTGTATAATGATAGTGAAGTAAATGGTATTATTCTTATGCAAGAAAATATTGATAATCTACAACAAAGCTTTCTATGTTTTTCTGGGCTGGAGATTTAAATGCTAGGAATAAAGATCTGTTAGATTATATACCGGCATATAACCCTTTTTTATGTATTTGGTGATACCGAATATAATAATAGCTTCTTTGAAGTACCAAGGCAAAGCAAAGACAATCGGTGTAATAATTTTGGTCGAACACTTATAAATTTTTGTTGTACACACGACATGCATGTTTTAAACGGTCGTTTTAAAGATTCCCAGGGTAATTTTACTTACTTATCTGGGGATGGATGTAACGTGGTAGACTATACGGGTCGTACCGATGATAGCCTCTTTAGAGGATGGTGGACCCAATAAGCACAATTACAAACAAACAAAAGTGGTAGACTATATGATCGCATGTGAAGATCTTTTTAATCATATCAACTATTTCGATGTCTTGAAAAGGGATGAATCTGACCACTTCCCTATAGCATGCAGACTGCAGTTTAGTATTTACATGCACCGTAAAACACACGCATTGGCTTCAGACAGTACATCTGGAAGGGTGTATCCAAAATTTAAATGGGATCATAATAAGTGCCAGACCTTTTTCTTTGCTCCTGGCAATCTTTTTGAATATCACAGAGACTCCATTCTCAATCTTGTAAATACAGATATCAACAGGGCAGTTAGTAAATTAATTACGGTATATCAAGAGGCTGCATTACATATGCGAATGTATTCTAGGTCGAACAATACTACAGTATTAATAACTCAACCTAAATGGTGGGATGAACAGTGCGATATATTAAAACTCACCAAATATAGGGCTTTGCGGCAGTTTAGAGTATCTAATTGTAATCAAGACCTTGATTATTATAAATGGAAGAAAATACTTTTTAAAAATGCGGTTAATCAGAATGAATACACCTTTCAAGATGGGGAAAGCATGAGACTCGTTGACTGTTGTAAAAATATAAATCTTTTATTGAAAATACTTAAGAAATCCAGACCCAAACAGAGCGTTGATAATAATATAATAATATCCTGGCGACCAATTTCTGAATTCTGAAATTGCTACAGAGGTAACAAAAAACTCCATCTTAAAATTAGCAGCAGATAAAAGCCTAGGTAATGACGGAATGAATGCTGAATTTTATAAATATACATCCGATGTAATAGCTCCTGTACTATGCACTCTATTAAATAAGGTTTCCATAAGCGGGGTATATCTATAACTACCACATTGTACAAAATCTTATCCAATATAATGAACTCGCGGTTATATTTTTGGGCTGAAGACAATCAGAAAATTTATGAAGTCCATTCAGGTTTTAGACGTGGTTATTCTGCAATTGATAATGTGTTTTGTTAACAAGCCATGGCTCAGAAATATTTATCTAGACCTGGTAGTCGTTTTTACTGTCTGTATGTTGACAAGATCAACCATAAACTACTTTTTGAAAGTCTGCAATCTAAAGGTGTAAATGGTAATTTTGTCAGAATCCTTGCTCAAATGTATCAAACTTAACAACCATGTGTTAAAACATCAGCGGGAAATTAACGGATTACTATTCGTGTCACATTGGTACAAAACAAGGGGACATAAGTAGCCCTGTGATTTTTTCTCTATTCATTGACCAGTTATCCTCTTTACTGCGTTCAGGTATCTTCATTGATAACTCGATACCAGACATATTATGTTTGATGTTTGCAGACGACATTACAAACTGTGCATAAACTGTAGCCAAGCTACAACAACAACTAAATGTAATATAACCATTTTGTAATTCAACAGGGATGGAACTCAACCTCAGTAAAACGGAAATAATTGTATTTAGAAATGGTGGACCCTTAAGATTTACTGAAAGATGTTGTTTTCGAGGCCAATTAGTTAGGGTTACGTCAGTTTACAAGTATATGGGTATTTTATTTACGCCAACCTTATCATGGACAACAGCTAAAGAAAAGTTAGCGTCACAGGTACAAAAGTCAATATTTGCTTTGTATAATTACCAAAGGCCATTTGGATATTTTAATATCAAGCAGTTGTTTCAGTTATTTGACGCTATGGTAAAACCAGTACTCTGTTATGGATCTCAGATCTGGGGATATAAATATTCGCCCGAAATAGAAACCATCCACATTATTTTTTGTAAAACATTTCTTGGAGTAAAAACCTCGACCAATAATGACATTGTTTTGGGAGAATGTGGTAGACTACCAATGTGTATAACATACTTTTCAAACTGTTTAATTACTGGTGTAAACTTATACGGATGGAAAACTCGAGATACCCTAAACGATGTTATTACATGTTAAAAAACTTGGATAATGTAAGTAGAACCACCTGGCCTTCCAGGTAAAACAGTTGTTATTTTGATATGGATTTGGTTACGTCTAGGTTTCACATGACGTTGGAGATATTGATCTTTTCATAAGTACTTTTCGTCAGCGACATGTAGATTGTCATACTCAAAACTAGAAACTGTCTATCGATGAATCAGGCAGACGTCACCATTATAAATATTTTAAAACTTTATTAAATACTGAACGTTACCTCACAATAAATCTGCCGTTTAAAAATAACCGAGCATTGTCAAAATTTCGTTGTTCCAGCCATAATTTAACAGCAGTAACACTAATATTGTTGAATGTGAATATCACGTATTTTTTCATTGTGAAAAATTCAGTGATATCCGGAATTAGCATCTCTTAAATTGGTATACAACTGATAGTAGTATACAGAGCTTTTATGACATACTTGGTTCAGATAATTAAAAGTTATTATACAAAACAGCTGTGTATCCAGAGAAGCTTTCAACAACGTTTAGGATATTATAACTCCAGTGAGTGTATATTTTATGGGATTACAACTATTTGATTTGATAACATGTATCATAAATATGTTTTGTGTATTTTGGGCCGGAGGCCTTTGCTACATTTAATAAACTTTTGACTTGACTTGACTTGACTTTCCAAACTTTGACTGCCACTTTTCGAGACATACCTGTTCTGGCATGTAGTCCAGGTCCTAATAGTGCGTTGGTAGTTTGTCGTGCTGTTTTTAAGCGATCTGCTGTGTTTAAGGTGTTTTGGAAGTGCTTATTATACCGAGATGTTTAAGACTGTCCGTTTGGTTAATTTCTTTTCCGTTTAAGAATACTTGGTCAAGATGCTTTGCTTTAATTGGTACAATTTCTGACTTCTCAGGATTGATGGTAACCTTGTCCTTCTTGGAACAGAATTCTACTATATTAAGCATGGATTGCAGGATTTCCTGTGAGTTAGCTAGGAGTGCGATGTCATCTGCACATGTCGGTGCCACAACTGGGATGTTTCCTATGTATGACCCTAGGTTACTTTTTTACTAAACAGTAATGTGTGCTCTTATTGTATCATTTATACAAGGTTGTTGACAATTTTGCCCCTTGCTTGGTACCCTGTAGAACGGTGAATTCTTCTGAGACTTTTCCACTCCACTTAACTCTGACATAAGCTTTTTTGGAAAGATTTCTTAATAGTATCCACAGGTGTCGATTGATGCCTTGGTTGTATAGATTATTGAATAGCACATCATGGTCAACTGTATCGAATGCCCTTTGAGCATCGAGGCTAGCCATAATTAAGTTATCGGACTGGTTTGCATTTGATATTGATTCTGATATTATGTAAGCAGCATTTATTCATGAATTTTAAGAGGTGAAGCCTCTTTGGAGAGGGTTTTGCTGAATATCAATTAGTTTGTCTATTCTTTCTTTTAGTATGCTTTCCAGAATTTTCAGAATTGTATCTGCGACTACTATGCCTCTGTAATTTCCTGTGCGTGTTTTATCTTTGCCTTTTTTGTGCACTGGTGTCAGAATTCCCCCTTTCATGTCTGTTGGTACATCATGCTTATTAAAAATGCTATTTACAATATTGGTAATAACCGGCGCAAGTTGTGGGCTACTTTTGTGTGTTAAGCAGATATTCCATTTTGGTCTGCAGATTTTCCAGAATTCAGCTTCTTGATGCCTTCTTGAACTTCCTATATAGTTGATTTCTTTATTGGCTGTCCCTGAATAGTCTCTTTTTCTTCAATGGGGTGGTTCTGCAGTTTTACATAATGACATATATGTCTTCACTAGCAGCAGCTGCCATGATTTGATATTTTTTATCACCTGTACGCTCGATGATAGGGATTTTTTGTAGAAAATGCATACACCACCGTACCATTGAATAAACAGTTATCAACATTGCAATGCCTTTAATGCATATCCACAAGTAACAGTAGTAATAACAACTACTGATTGCGACTAAAAAAACCAATAATTAATGTAATCCTTGTTAACACTAATACTGGTAACCTACTTATTGTGAATGTTTACATGCCTTCAAGTGTAGTATGCGGAGATGAGGAATATAGAGACATGCTAGACCAAATGACAGAATAATTTCGTAAATACAGTCCCACATGCAAAATAGTCTTTGCTGGAGATATGAATGCTTCCTTGTACAGATAAAAACCAAGAGATGTTGTTTTCCAGAAATTCATTGAAGAACACTCATTATCAACAGGGAAGGTGCAAAAGAAAGATACGTTTTTACATCACAATGAGAAATTCTCATTCTCTTATGTTTCTAAAATCAAGTTTTGGTATGTCATCATCAATACTGTTTGCGGTGACTAAGTACTTTGAGTCTACTGTTTCTAGAAAGGGCTTGTCATGGGTAAACATCCAGTGTTCTTGCACGCAAAGTATATCAAACTGATGTAATACATGTTTGAGGTTGCACAGATTTCCTTTATTGTTTTGAATGTTGATACTGCCAAATTTTTATGGTTTCCATGTTGTTTTTGAAGCTTGGCCCTGGCACAAAAAATACTTTTTACGTGAGTTTTCTTCGTGTTCCCCTTGGGTGGAGTATCCATAGGGTCTGTATTATCAAAGTAGTTGTTAATACTACTGTGACCTGTGGATGTGCATTAAAAACATTGCACTGCTGATTACTGTTGTTTATTCAATGCATGGTATCATCTTCAAGAGTTATATGTAGACTGAATACTATGATCATATCTGTGTGTTTGTATGACATTTTTTCGTTGGTTGCCATCAGTTCTTCGTAAAGAGTCACTATCATCAGTATTTAGAGACTGCGTTCTACTATGTGTTTGTGGGTGACTGATCTCAGTGGCTGTATCGTCATGGTCTTGTATTTGAACACCTGCTGTAACATTTTCTGAATGTTCGCTAGAACATCTTTGTTGTCCTTGGTCATCAGACTCTAGGTTTATACATTGTTCAGATTGATCTTTCGATATCAAGTTAATGCATTGGTCAGATTGCTGTTCACAATTTTACATCCAAAGTGCTAATGGGACTTTAAGAATTTTGGGTAACAAGCTATATTTCTAGATGTTTTGGGATTAACTCTTACCTGGCTTAAAATGCCAAAATGAACCAGTCTATCTTTGAATTTAAACAATACCATTAGTTGTTCAAGTGGGTGGTAACTGAAAATTTACTGACTGAATAGCGAACAGTGGATAGACTGGAAATAGGTGGCATTAGCTGGTAACTGATGGAATGCCACCTTTCCAGCACACTTTTTCCACATAAGTGGTTAATCTACCACCAAATGTTACCTTGTTTGAGTGGCATTTTGGTCGTATTTAGTGGAAAATTTAACAGTGTGGTGGCAAATAGGTGCAATCTGGTGTAAAATAGAACTTAGACTATTTTAAGGATGGAAAATAGGTGGCATATGGTGGAAAAAATGAACTCTAATTTTTTTTTCTGAGTGGCATATTGGAAAAAAACTTTAAAAAATTTCTGCAGTTGGTGATGTTGACTAATGGTATCTATAAGTTCGATTTTATATTGAACTATTTGACTCTTTTACTATGTGTACAAATCGTGGGACCATTTGTAGTCAGTGCCAAAATCACAGGTGCAAATTACAGGTGATCGTTCTGTATGAATGACACTAGAAAAATAAAGATACCTTTGAACTTTTCTTCTTAATGTTCTTTGAAAATATTCTATTTCCACAGCTGAAGAGATGAATTTATTTTTTCTTCTGTTATTGAAAGTGAAATATTAAAACTTTTACTATCCAGAAATTAAGAAACAGTACTACTTAATTCAGATTTTCACTTTAAAAAGCGTATATGATTAATTACAGCTTATGTTTAATAATATTTCAATAAATAGTACTGTAGGGTTAACGCACGTTTTTTCGTGTTATAACATCTGCAGAAACCCGAGGGATGGTTGGTGCCCGAGCCCGTTAGGGCGAGGGCACCAACATATCCCGAGGGTTTCTGCAGGTGTTATAACACGAATAAACGTTCGTTAGCGCTATTCTAGCATAAATAACATAAAAAATCATAGAAATAAAAATGAAACGCTCTTACTGGTACGACGTTCAATAATGCGCGGGACAACGTCCGTGTTGTTTACGTCATATTTATGACGTCACCAGCGGTTTTTAAGCCCGGCACTGTTGACGCCGTACATAATGTAAGACTTGGAAGACAGGTCCATTGTTTACAATGGCCCTGTACTGCGCATAAATGAAAACGGGTTATAACGGCGCGTGAATCTCCCCGTTAACACACGTTTTTTCTCCTGTTAAACACCGGCAAAATGGGCAAAAACAGCACATTTTATGCTAGAATGTGCAATAGCTCTAAACATTATTATAGATATTTTAGCGTGAAATTATATCATAGGTAGTAAATACAGCAAACAAGTCTGATCTGACCAAGCATCTTATTTATAAATGAATTCAATTTATATTAAAAGATATTTTAAATTCATATAGGTTTTAACATAAATATAGATTTCTTTATTGTATCATTCCAATTCAATTAGGGAAATACCCTTTGTTTTTAAGTTATGTGCTTTTGAGAATTTACTTTCAAACACACACTCATACAATAAACATGTAGCTACATGGCACTCTTAACTTACAAAGTCTATGTGAAAAAAACCTAGAACAGAATAAAGATCATTAATGCTGATTAATACCATTAAGTACTCCAACCCATGTACAATTATGTTTAAGTATTTAGTGTTTGCATAAATGTATAGATTGTTATTTCATTTACCGTTTTTCTTTGCCTTTTTGTTTCTTTTCTAGAAGGCCACATTGTAAATAAGTTTTGTATGTTTTGAACATTGCTTTATGTGTAAACCTTCTTTAAATAAAGACATTATTATTATTATTATTATTATTATTATTATAGTTTCTGGACACTGATAAGACCAATGGATTGTTTAGCAACAAATGAGACGGTAATAAGGAAACAAGTTGATGCACAGGTAATTTTAGACAAAGATTTTGTTTTAAAGCATGTATGTAGCACTTGTTGATTTTATCTGATGAGATCATTTGTTAATATTGTTCAATGAAAAGGTCACATTAGTTGTGACTTTTCAAAATTATGTAAACTGCAAGTGTTCATATATATCAGAGGGTCATACATGTACAATATTAAGGTCACAACAGCTAACTTATAGACACTAGCAGAGGTAATTAGAAATATAGACAGAAAGCAAGTACAATGCATTGCAATAAAATATAAATTAATACAGATGCACTTGTAACTTGTATGCTTATGTTACTTAAGAATATAAATGGAATAGTTTTCAGTAAGGAGTTCCTTAATTCATTCTGCAATAAATGAAATAACTCAAACTCAGTCATATACTGTATGATATATTATGTAACTTGTGCTTGAACTATAGGATGGACATGATAGAGGAATAAAATATGATGGAGCATAAATCATTGCAAGATTACCAAGTGTAAGTTGTGCATGTTAAAAACATATTATTCTTAATTCATTTTGGGAATTTGCAGTCTAATGTCACAAAGCTGGTTTCTTAGTACATCTAATGGGTTAAATTAAGCAGTTGATCACATAAACATTTGAATAGAAAATCAAGATTTAACCTAAAATATTGAAAAAAGCAACAACACCTCAAACTTATATGTGTATATGCTGGAATTATGATATATCATATTTACATTTCTGTACTAGTATAAATAAATAAAACTGTTTTTGTTTTGAAAGATTATGTGGAGGACTAGTCAATAACTAACAGGATATCGATAGAGATAATCAATACCAACTAAAGACACCGTCAGTACAAAGAATACCAACCATTCTGAATAACTGTATTTTTGTTAAGAATTTGACAAATTAAAAAAACAACAACTATAGTTAATATGTATTGTTTATATGAAATGCTCCTCATTTCAGGTACAGCTTTAGTACATGATGACTTTCAAGCAGTTGCCATCAATTTCCAATAAATAGCACTAGTTTCCAACTATGTCCACCTTTTTGATGGCGATAGGTGGAAATAGGTGATATCTAGTGGAAAACAAATTTGCCACTCCAATGGTGGCATAATGGTGGAAAATTGTCTAAATACTCCACTTAATGCCACCCTTCTAGTGGCAATTGGTGGACATACGTGGCATCTAGTGGAAAACGAATTGCACTCCAAAGGTGGCATAATGGTGGAAAAGTGTCTTAACATTCCACCAACTTTCCACCATAAGGTGGCATTAAGTGCAAAAAAGGTGGAATTAACTGGAAAATATTTTTGCCACTGTCCTGTTCAAAATTTTCTACCAAATTGTGGTATTTTGTTTTTGTTGTGGCATTTTTGGTGGAAAATTGTCTAAAAACTCATTTAAGTCATTTAAGTGGCAAATCTAGGGACGGGATACTTCCTTGTCCACTTGAGTGGGATGTCGTCGTAGGGCAATTAACTGCTTATCTCATAGCGTACAGCAAATTATCAGTTCCTAATTAGATATATCAAGTGTCATTTGAAATACAGATCTAATTGTAAACATTTTGATAAACTATGGAATATATACACATTATCCAATATATGATTATCTTAGTTTTGAATTGTACAACATATATGATCTCATCATTGCAACGAAAATGTTCACATTTACTTTAAATCACACTTGAGACTCACTCCAGATAGCATCTTCCTCCAAAACAGAGAGAGAAGGCAATGTGAAATTTGTCTTTCACACTACCACCATGGCACCAATGGGGATCAAACCCTGGATCCTCTAATCCCAGGATGAACATGCTGCCATAGCGCCACAGTGGCTTGCCTCAACTTTCTGAACCAAAAACGGAAATCATAAGTGAGCAAAGTGCAGAAGCATGATAAGTGACTAAAATTAACTTTGTATGGCTGAACATATATGATACCAATCAGGCTATTCCAGGTAAATTTAGTCCAGAAGAAAGTGGCATAGCCACACTGTGACCTCACATTGTGACACACCGAGAAGCTCTGTGCTTTCGTTTAAAATATTTTGTCATATTCAGGTATACAGGT
>JAFMSR010000011.1:36088142-36125151 GCA_022818135.1 Saxidomus purpurata
GGTTAATGCCTATTGAGAGGACTACAAGTGGATCAAATATCTGGCATTTGGTAATTGCGAAATGAAAATAAATATGCATGAAAATTGTATCTATCCTTCATAAAAGATTTAGTATGGTACAATATCTGAAAAGTATGCCTCTAATTTAACTTCATTTCTTTACATCTCTCTCATAAATTGATTCCACCTGGAATAAGTCTCGAAAGCGGTGACTCTAAGTTGTAAGAACTTGTTCCGAAATCGAGAATAAATAAGTTGGTAAAATAATTAACATTTTAAAATTGCATTTTCTTTACTTTCCGCATACTAAACTACCTTCTGAAGCAGGCATGTTCTTGAGTTATTAAACAATTAAGGCAATATCAGTTAGCATATTCTGTAATACTGTAATACAAACAAAATCAACATATCTTGCTTGCTTGGAAACCTGCAGTCATTATCATTATCTGTGATGCACAACTATCAACTATCTCTTTTAAAGACTTAAAGACAGTACCATATATTGTTTATCGAGGCATTCAGTGAAAATGCATTGACCGGATATATAACAGTGCAGATCATGATTATACTACATGGATATGCAGGCTGATCATGATCTACACTGGTTTCAAAGGCAGGATAATTTACAGCAAGCAGGATAAAGGTTAACTGCATTCATTGTAACAGAAATAAACATTTAACATTGAGAAAATACATAAAAATGAAAATTCAGTTCGGATGTAACATGTATTAACAATCTGCACAATATGAAAGAGTTTTTGGTTCATTTCCTGAGCACATGTTTACTGGAATTTAAACTAAAATCCATTCTTTAGTTATCAATTTCTCTGACAGGACACATCCCATAGGCTTAATTATAGCAAAAATTTAAACAAATCTTCTTGTCTAAAACCACAAGGCCTGGTATTTAAAATGAAGCATTGTGTAGTGGTCAGCTACGTAGATATAAGCAATCAGGACCCCAGGTCATGTTTTCCCCTTTCTGCAACGCCATTGTTGACCTTGTATTGTAACAAGTGGAAGCCAGGTGAGTGATAAAGGGCCATCTTGGCCCTCTTGTTTTTATATAGGCTTATATAGGAAAAACTTTAATCTTTTTCTCTGAAATCACAAGGCCTAGAGCTTAGATATTTAGCATGTCCCATGCCTAGTTGTCTTCAAATCATGTCCCCCATGTCAAAATTGACCCTTTCTGCTACTGATGACTTTGTATTTTAGCCAATGGTAGCCAGGTGAGCAATATAGGGCCATCTTAGCCCTCTGGTTAATTATTTCATTAATTTAACTTCTCATTGGCAATGCATAGAGTAAAAATAAATGTGTCGTTGCAAGACATTTGTAAATAAAAAATTGAATATATGATAGGACCCGTTTACTTAAGTCTGGCATACCTTATTCTGAGCTTGTTGTAATTCTTCACCTTTTTCTTGTAATAATATACTCTTAATTGTAGTATCTTCAGATTTCGACATTCTTAGATTAGGCTGAAGAATTCCGTTTGTAACACATACCGTTTTATCCAGCAAAATAGAAATCAGTAAACTTTGTTTACCGTGTTCTTTATACCCCCGAAACGAAGTTTAGTGAGTATATAGGAGTCACCCGGTGGTTGGTCGTTCGGTTGGTCGGTCGGTCGGTCGGTCGGTCCGTTGCATTTTTCTTGTCCGAAGGATAACTTGAAAACTACTAGTTGGGATTCAAAAGAACTTCATACAATGGTCAAGCACATTGAGAGGAAGTGCAGTACACAATAACCATACCTCTATCTTGACTAATTAGTGTTATTGCCCTTTGTTACTTTTCCTTGTCCGGAGCATAACTTGAAAACTACTGGTTGGAATTCAATACAACTTCATACAATGGTCAAACACAATAAGAGGAAGTGCAGTGTACAATAACCATAACTCTATCTATAGTAATTACAGAGTTATTGCCCTTTGTTACTTTTCCTTGTCCGGACCATTAATTGAAAACTACTGGTTGGAATTCAATACAACTTCATACAATGGTCAAGCACATTGAGAGGAAGTGTAGTGTACAGGAACCATAACTCCATCTTGACTTATTACAGAGTTATTGTCCTTTGTTACTTTTCCTTGTCCGGGGCATAACTTGAAATCTATTAGTTGGAACTATACAACTTCACACAATGGTCAAGCAATGAGAGTAAGTGCAGTGTACAAGAACCATAACTCTATCTTAAGTAATAAGAGAGTTATTAACCTTTGTTACTTTTCCTTGTCCAGAGCATAACTTGAAAACTACTGGTTGGAATTCAATAAAACTTCATACAATGGTCAAGTACAATGAGGGGAAGTGCAGTGTACAATAACCATACCTCTATCTTGACAAATGACAGAGTTCTTGCCAAGAACAATATCTCTATTTTAGTTTTTTGTTTGCAAGGTATTCTGTTACTACGAAATTCCTCAGTTGATAAAGCAGTTTTTCGGGGGTATTAATCACAATTAGTGATAGGTCTAGTTTATACTAGTAGTATCTACTGGTTTTAGACTTTTACATTGCAGGATGTAATAGTAAAAGGAACACTCTAATTTAATTCGTAACACATGTTTATTTAAACTAGGGCCATAATGCAGCAGTAGTATTTCAAGATGTAAGGTGTTGGTTTGCAGAGCCTGCTCGGATCGCGACAGCAGAGTCCAAAGATGCGCCAGTTATGCGTTTTCTTTGGACATCTCGAAAACTCTTAGCTTTCTCTCTGTGAATGTTGTTGCCTTTTTAGTTGTTTTTGTGAGAAACGGCTAATATATACAGTTCCAGCATAGATCAAGGAATCAACACGTGCAATAATGTCAAAACAGGTAACCGCATTTGAGGAGAAAATCTTTGTAAATATGAAAGTTTTGCAAAAAGTCGAGTGTTTTAGCATTTGGCATTAACTATAAGTGTAAATATTCACACATGGAAAAAATTGAATAGCCGGGTCAAACTTCAGCCATTTCTCTATAAGTCTGCGAAGTGTCACATGCAGGCGCTTAAAGCTGTATTGTTGTACAGACGTCTGTCATACGTGTTATTTATCCGTAGTTCACGTGTATTAGTTGTAATGCGGTTTGAGACAGAAAACAGCTGAAACACGCAAGTTTTAGTGGTTTTCGCATTTTGTGATACTGCTGTCATAGTTAACATCATAATTGATCGATGCTGCTTTCACCATTAGTTTATACTAATTTATTTTAGGTCGATTGTGAAACAACTTATATTAATCACTCTCGACACCTCATTCCGGATGGTATCCATCGCCGTGAGGGTATGAGAGATGAGAAGCCAGTTTCCCCTTTAATGCTGAGCGCCAAGCAAGGGAGCTGCTGGTACCATTTTTTACGTCTTTGGTATGACGCGGCCAGGGAGCGAACCCACGACCTCCCGCACTCGAAGCGGACGCTCTACCACTAAGCTATCACCATTAGTCATTACAAAGAATACGCTGCCATTCCCGTTAGACAGATTCGTGAGCATTGTCAACTTAAAACGCCTGTATCTCTTTTAAAACGGAATATTACAAGGTGACACTCGGCAGACTTTATAGAGAAATGGTTGAAGTTTGTCCCCGGCTTTTCAAATGTTTTCACATCAGAATATTAGCACTCATTACTAATGCAAAATGCAAAAACACTATATTTTTGGCAAAATTTTCATATTTACGAGGATTTTCTCCTCAAATGCGGTACCTGTTGGGACATGATATCACGTGTTGATTCCTTGATTTATGCTGAAACAATAAATATTAGCCGTTACTCACAAAAACAACTGAGAAGGCAAGAACATTCACAAATACTTACCCTCCGTAAAATTACGCGTTTGGATTTTGAACCGCTGTCAACGCCAGAGGTTGTACACTCTGTTTCTATATACTCTATGCACTCCTATATGTATTCGTAATTTTTAATAGAATATTTTAACCATGTACATTTGCTAAATAAAACTATGATTTCAGACAAAGAAACATCAGACGGAAGATGAGGTGCAAATGGCAAGCGATCTATTCCTTCACTGGCTTCTCAATACAAAGGTAATAATAAATGAAAGATTGTATAATTATCATCACCGCGTTATTTTCAGATCTGTATGTTAGATAATCAGTCTGAATATTCATTATGTGAGAGTCGATTCTAATATTCGAACATTCTATTCTTTTTATTCCGTACTTTTGGGCGTTTTGTACATTTAATAAATAATCTTCTAGTTAAAGCACTCTCCTATTAGTAAAGTATTTGACACTAATTGTATAGTATTTTCTATAAAATTGATTCGTATTTTATTTCAGGAAACTCTTCAGACGTACATAGACGATCTGTTTGATGCAATCCTCTGTGTAGGAGAAGAGCCCCCACTTATTGTCAAGTATCTCTTTGACTTACTAGATAGTGCAGCTTCCAGATGTAATATGACAGATCCTGATGTGTTGCATACCTGGAAATGTAACAGGTAAGTACATGAGGTTCAATCTTTGATCACTGATACTTAAACACTTATTAATGTGGGACCATTTTATACAAAAATATACAAATACGTTAGCCGTTTTTGAGACAAAAAATATTTTGAATTAATTATTGTTGACATTTAAGAAATAACAGTTTTATTCGTAGAACTGTTTACTGAGTTCAATTTGTTAAAAATATTCTCTTTCACAAATTTATTGTTAGATGTTGAACTTCCGTGTGACGTTTTATGTAGTTTTGTATTGTTAATTAATTTAGAGTAATGAAATGTCAACTCGTTAATTACAGAGCTATGTTTTAGCTCACTAAAGCAATGTGCTCAAAGTTAGCTATTGTGGTCGCCTGGTGTCCGTCGTTTGTCATCACTTAATATAGTTAACATTCTAGAGGCCACATTAGAACCCCGTCATCATAAAAATTGATCAGAATGTTTGTTTTAATGATTTCTATACCAAATGTGAAACTGGGTTACATGGAATCGAAAATAAGGTCATAAGGTCAAATCAAAGGAGTATCTTTAACACTCTAGAAGCCACATTCGATACTCACTATGCAATAAAAAACCGATTATCTTGATGATTTCTATGTATAGTTCAAATCTTGGGCACCTTTTGTCAAAACTAATTTGCAGGGTCAAATAATAGAAAAACCTTGTGAACACTCTCAAAGCCACATTTTGCCCCCAATCATCCTGAAAACTGATCAGACTGTTTGTCTTGATAAACCCTAGGTCAAGTTTGAAACAGGGTTCAACAACTAGGACACAGGATGCAGTCATAGAGAAAGCTTATGAACACTTTAGGGGCAACACTTGGCATCCAATCATCATGAATTAGTCAGACTGATTGTCTTAAAGAACTCTAGGTCAAGTTTGAAACTGGGTCATGTAGGATCAAAAACTAGGTCATCAGGTCAAGTAATGGCCATTGATCTCTGGTGAGCGATCCAAGGCCATCATGGCCTTTTTATTTTTAGCGGTTTTATACAATCGCGAAAGAAGTGAAATGTCATCATCATGTACTATGTTTAAAGAATTTTATTCAATATCTGCTGACAAATGATACATTTTAGTTTGTTGTTGCTTTTCTGGGTAAACATTATCAAGAATCCAGAATTTGTGTTCGATATTCACAAACCACACATAGTGGACTCGTGTCTTTCTGTTGTTGCTCAAACATTGATGGACAGTTGTTCCACTGCAGACTTAGTTCTAAGTCCGGTAAGTGTATTTTCTAGATTATACTTCTAAACATGTAAGCCATGATGTCTATATAATTTCATATTCTCAGAGTTTTGTATTTTGTTTTATCTCATATATCAGTCATTCTATGAATAGCTGAATATACGTATATATTTTGAGAAGTGCATTTGTTTTATGACATCTTTAGTTTGATTTAACTTACACCCTTTTCAAAACTAAATGTAGGGTTATTTTTAGTATACTGTTTCTTTTTTTTCGCAGTTGCACAATTTTGCTGAAACTGTCTGTAGAAACATATTTAGAATCCGTTGTGTTCTGTAACTGTTGCCCTAAACTTTTAGAGCTCACCATCGAACAAGTTATTGTTTGCGAAGGACATACCCCGTTACAAAACAAAGGTGCGTCAGTACTTCCAGGAGATGAAACAAAAGCCAGCAGTCAGTGACCAGGACCTGAACTCATATCTCACACAAAACGTTTCTCAGGTATAGCTTGAGATACTCTTGAATGTCATTAACGTGTTTTATCAGCATTTTGATGCCCAATTTTGAAAAGAAAGTTCTGTTATTCTACGAAGTCCAGTACTTTATATGCGAGTAATACAATGTTGCAAGCAAACTGAAAGACGTAGTGTAATAAACCCCAAGTGATTTCATATCTTAGAAAGAGCATTATTCGTTATTCGTTCATTATTTCATTATTCGTACCAATTTACAGCTTGGGCACAATGTCAACAGTCGCCTTGTTAACGGACACACTTAAATTGCCTGATCTTTGATCAAACATAGATGCCATAGAGCTCGAGTTTTATTATTATCTTATTATCTTAAGCGCTTATTGATATCATATAATAATATTTGTTTAATATGAGTTATCTTTATAGAAGTTTTCTGGCAAGTTTAACCAAGCCGCAGCTTTGCTAGAAATGTACAAGTATACAGAACGGTACAGAAACAAGGTGAGTATAGTCGACATAGTCATATAGATAGTATCATTTAATTTGCTAAATTTTTATAACTTAATATGCAGTTTGTACATGTTTTTGTTAAAAAGGGTGACTTTCATACTGTTTCTTTTTTTTACTTTGAAAGTTTGCTCAAATGTTATGTAGAGACATATTTAGAATCCGTTGTGTTCTGTTGTTGTTGTCTTAAACTTTTAGAGTTCACCATCGAACAAGTTATTGTTTGCGAAAAATATCTATATTAGTTCATTTATAAGTATCACGGAGGAAGGGAAATGTTACTGAGTTTAACATTAGATATGTTGTCGAGAAATGCAAAATATGTAACCACTTTTTCTAAAAGCACTACATAGTATTCTCTCTGTGATTATTTCATTACATTTTTTACAGATTTGCGATGAAATGGACAACCTTGAGGCCTCCTCACCGGGAACATTCTCTCCTCTGACATCAAACCTTCAATATATTTTTAGGTGTATGGATATGAAGTCAAAATGATGACTATTGACTGAATCTGAATGAAAAGATTCACGTCACGTGTGCGTACATGTACTGATGCCTTACTGCTGACTTATATTCACTCTGTAGTGCCAAAGACATGCAAAACAATGATTAATTAATGCTTTTATTTCTATTGTATATGTTTTGACACACCTGGATATTTTCATTTACAGTGTAAGTAGAAACGTGAGTGTTATCTTCATTGGAATGTGGGTGTTTACTTACTGGTAAATAAATAGTTGTAAATAAATCGAGGGACAGTGTCCAAGATGTACGTGTGCACGGAACAATTCGATGGTGTGCGTCACTCTAGGATATTAACCAGTTTCATACTTTAACTGATTGTCAAAGTTATTTCATAGAAACATATTGATAGTTTTCTCTGTCTGTTTGTTTTATTATCCTTCATGCATTTTTGAATGAAAATGTCATAGAAGTGTTGCCTTTTTCTGAGAGAGATAGTTTCAGCTTTATGTGTTGGTCACGGTGTGCTATATAAAATGTTATCTTTATATACTTCGGAGTAAAATGAACACAATTATTTTCTCTTTTTATCAAATGACATATTCCCCGAAATTACATATACCCCCAAATATTACATATACTTTGAAGTAAAATCTACACATTTATTCTCTTTCGTTTAATTACATATTCCCCGAAATTGTATATACCTCGAATTTAATACACCGTGAAATATACATATACATCGAGGTAAAATCTACACACTTATTCGCTTTTTATCAAATTACATATACCCCTGAATAAAGAGTTACGTTTTAATTTCTCTGCCTACGTCCATGCTGAAAATTATCGTTCGAGCACGGTAACAACAGGAACTAAAAAAACTCAATAAATATTTGAAAAACACATGCCAGGACTGGCGCTCTACAACGTATTCGTGGGAACCAAAACCAAGAGCAAACTTTTTAAGGTAATACTAACTAATTCTGGTTCCAAGCGCAATTTTCTAACAATAAATCGCTTGTATATATGTTTTGTTATGGCAGGATCACATTTTAAGGCAGTGGCTGTCCATTACAGCTGGTATATTCAACTTTGGCCAAATAATTCTTAGACTGATAGCATATACATATAAAAAAGAGATTCTTATATACGTCAAATTCAACTCCCTTTTGACACATTTCCTCTTTTTCATATAGAAAATACAATTGAAACACAAAATAACTCAAGATTAAGAACGTTTTGCAAATACAACTTGAGAACAATTTTGAATGGAAATTATGTAAGTGTCCGATGTCAACGTATTTTATCTCTACCGACGCAAGGCTTCTGGTACTATCATTTCGCAACAGAACTATTTCTGCAGTGCTGTTGACCATACTTTTTGTCAGTGTTCTCGTGAATATGGGCATATTAAAATTGCACCATCCGTGCGTCCGTGCTTACATTTTTTCGTGGCCATGCTGCAACTTTATCAAGCATTGAAGGATTTTGAAATAATTTGGCACAAATGATCAGCACATTAAGACAACATGTGCAATACCCACGTCCCTACTTCAAAGGTAAAGGTCACACTTCGAGTTTGAAAGTAATAGAATCCTGTATTATGCACACATTCGTGTCCGGACTGTAACTTTGTCATGCATTGAAGGATTTTAAAATTACATGGCACAATTGTTGAGCATATGGAGAGTTCACAGACCGTGAGACACCTCTTTCGGGGCCATTCGTCACTTACTAGGGACAGCTCTTGTTCATATATGCTTTGTTTTGGAAGTGTGTACTAATTTATAGTAAATATCCATAATCAGCTTAGCCATTGCGATTGCGTTTCTAATATGCTAAACCATGGTACCAAAATTTACAGGCGTGAATTTGCTTTAAACAAAGTATATGCGTTATTTGTGCAGCTAGAAGGCCTTACAAAAGATCCCCGTTGCTTATAGGTCAGTGCTGTCATGTACAGTAAAACTTCGTTAACTCGAGCATCGATAACTCGAGAACCCCGGATAACTCGAGGACTCCTGTCGGTCCCGGCAATCTGGCCTATATGTTTAACCAGAAAATACTATCGATAACTCGAGCATCGATAACTCGAGAACCCTGGATAACTCGAGGAACACCTGTGGTCCCGCCACGTAGATTTCTTACTAAATTACCTGCGGCAACTCGAGGTCACTGATTATCAGATTTTTCTCACCTCCGATGGCGCATCATTATTTTGACACGTCATGGGAAAAATTTATATTGTTAATTGATTGTTCTCGTTAATTATCGATTAATCGGCCGTCCAGTAGCTTAAGTGTATAAAATGTTATTCGCACATTTAAATCGTCTTAAATCATGTGTAATTACAGGCACTTATTACTTTTATTGAATAAGAAGAAAATAAAGAAATTATGTTTGCGAGTTTTTAATTACGAGAACTTAATGATGAGATGAAAATTTTGAGTCTGAGTAGACTTTTGATGATAAAGCCTGAGAGAAAATCCCAAATTGCATATTCTTTCTATAATTATAGAAATAAACATGAATAGATTATAGAAATAAACATCTAGTGAAGGACCCGATCTCGGGGGGATAGCTAAATCGGACAAGCAGAAAACCAAAACAGGAACGAAACGCAAGTTGGAGACGAAGACCATTGAGTTTAAATACAATGACATCATTGAAGTTAAAAAGGGTCATGACTGAGACAAATGTGCCCTTTCTTTGTTTCAAAACTGTTTAATAGCTATCTTTTGCCTATGCAGAAAAACTCGTAAAATTTCCATGGTTCGGATAACTCGAGAACCCGGATAACTCGAGCATTTTATTCGTCCCCTTGCGACCTCGAGTTATCGAGGTTTTACTGTATTGTATAAACGCTTTGTTTCGGGGTATGTTTTAGAGTAGTTACTTTGGTACCACTTCATGGCGCAATCGTTTCATGATTGTTGCGCACGGCGTTCTCCTCTAAACGTGTAAGGTGATGTAGACGTACGGAACTTGTTGAATCCTGCATGGCGTCTCCCTCGACAAAAAGCTGTCATTACCCAAAAGTGCTATTTGTGCAGTTAGGTGGCCGTATAAATCATTCCCGTGCTCATCAGTAGTCAGTGTTGTCGTGTAGTTTATAATAATGTCTGAAGTTATTACAAGATTTTGGTTATTTGTGCAACCGTTTTGGAGTTGCTGCTGTAGCCGTTACATAGTGAAGTATGTTTCAGAATTTGCTTTTGAAAATTTAATTATACCATCCGTTTTCAAAACATAGCATTTAGGTAGGTGTACTGAAGAAACCAAACATAAATGATTGGCGTAAAAATACATTTCCAGAAATTCATCTCTCTGTGTAAGAACGTCTTACATAATGAAGTTGTCATCACACCGGTACAAAATATATTGCTACATATTACAAAAGCTGAAATATGAAGATAAGCAATCATTAAAATACAGCTCTTACTCTCGTCAGACTGCGTTGAACATAAAAATGAATGCATTAATTATCATATAAACACGCACAGTATTGGTGATAATGTGGTGTCAAGTGGCTGTCTATCACTACTTCAACTGAAATATAAAAATACATTTTTAAAGTGTATGCAACAAAACTCCTGAGAAACTACTCGTCGCGTGCTCTCCGTTTTCCCACAGGTTATCACTGGAGTCACAACTGCCCGAACACTTTACTGACACTTGTTCCCCCTTAGCTACTGCTACAATATCGTCACCGCTTGAACAACTTGCCCAAGTTGTGTCCGCGCTCAATATACCCGAAATCAGGCGTCCACCCAGAGAGATGCCGAAGTATGACCAGTCCGCGGCACTCATACAAATCTGGGCTGGCTGAAATGATAAATGCCTTCAACTGGTGCCACAAAGATTCCTGTTCGGTTGATGTAAGCGTCACCGATATTGAGAAGATTTTCGCTGAAAATGATTTTGTTGTTGGTAATACTTCTGTCTTCTTTTCATTAAGATACTAGAAGTGATGTAAAAGAAATACGTCCTTATTTAATTTAAACATATGATATTGCCAATATACTGTATATATTACGTCCTTATAAATCGCCCTCTTAAATTTACGAATGTGATGATAGTACTGTTACAGTATACAACAAAATAAATGATTATCATAAAACTAGACAAATAGATCTATAGAAGATCATTCATACATTGATGGCAGAAAAATAGTCTGAAAGATTGATGATGATTTGTGTTTAAAGTAATATTTCTGTCCTAAAATTGACATATTACAACATGGTCAAGAAATATGCTCAAACAACCAAAGGAAAACTTTAGAATAACATGCGAAATACGTTTTACAGGATTAGTTCACTTTTTGACAAAAAGAAGTGAAAATATATCATCCAAATAGAGTAGATATTCAAGTTTTTACTATGACAGTAATATAAAGACTCACGGATGTACAATATATTTTAACTGAAATAAAACCCTTATACAGACTCATATATTTTAGTTGCAACTTTGGAAATATTCTTTTCTAAGGAGTAAAAAAACTCTGATAAATGCCTTTCTAAAACTGCTCACGGTCTGTTTGAATAGTAATATATCGTTAAAAAAATTATTTCATTAAAGCAATTATACTCTTACATTCTTATTTAAGTCATTAACAATGAATTTTAGTCATACCTTTAATCGTTTCCATTTTTGCCGAAAATGACGCAATGCTTTCATCATTCCGAGCTTTCATGTCAGTCACAGCTTTACCCATATCATCTTTAATCGTTTCAATCTCATTGGTTTTCTTTTCTAAATCCACAACTATTTTGTTTCTTTCGTTCCTCAGATCTGCCAAAACTTCTGTCACTTGTTGCTTTATATAGTCTATTTCATCTTTCAAATTTCCGACGAAAATGTCCTGTCTTATCATTTTCTCTAACTTGCTTTCTTCATAATGGAACCGCGAATAAGCAGGTTCGGACCCGAAGCTGGAGTTTGAATAAAATATCAAATAAAAAAGAAGAATAGTAGCTTCTTCGGTGTTTTCTGTAGATAAAATGAAAGCTCCTGGATCAGCAAAGTAAATCTTTAGAGGGTTGTTTATGAAATAACAGGTGTCTAAAAACTTCAAACGATTTCGCAATTGTATAAAATTCTTTAATTTTTCAGTAGTATTTAGTGGATCTTATAAAATATAACGACGAAATGACGATGCCCAAAACGCACCCATCATTGGAAAAAAGCTGTAGTCGCCAACCTCCTACAAAACAAACTACAAAATAATTCGATAGGATCAAGCAAATAACTGCGACACTTGCATGTACATGGTAAACAAGTAACCCTGAAATTGTTTCGTGTAAAAATGAATATTAGAAACGAAGTAATTAAAACTTATAAAGTTTGTCTTACGAAAGTGATATAAGCACCCCCACCCCGGGCAAAGATGAAAGAAACACAAACAATCAAATCAAGAAACGTTTTAGAAGAGGGACTTTTACTGGCCAGATTCTATGAGTAATCAAACATCACATTTTGTTTTGTTTCTTAAAAACATCTTTTTAAAGTCATACGTAGTATGTAAAAATGTTCTTACCCCTTCTACACCTATGACATAAAAACAGTTGTGTGTTTGGGCTTCCATTCCATGGAACAAACGGTTGTATTTCGAAAGTCGTTTTCAGATTAAAACCGTAAACTCGATATCAACAGTTCCCGTTCAATAAAAACCATAGACCTAGGGCAAATGCTATAATTTTACAGAACACAAACACGGGCCTTCTGTGTGGTTTATTAAAATCAGCATTTTAAGTATCAACGTTAAGTTATAGATCTTTTCTAACAGACAAGGGCAAACCCGTACGTGAGCTCGTACATATAAGTGGATGAAAATCCTACATTCAAGTCGTATTAATTTTGGTAATCCTGTATCTGATGTCATTTTCAAAATGCTTTCAAAAACATGCGCGTGTCCATAAGCACTCTGTTGCAAGTACGATTACTCGCCGTCAACTGTCCAATAATTTAGCTTTCTGTATTTTTGTATTGGACCAGTTTATCAGGCGTCAACCAAACTTCTCAGTCAAATCGCCTTTACTTTTCAACATTGAGAATTTCTCATTTTGTCTATTTCAATACCGACATAACAGTCTTTCCTTCCAGAGCGTGCGTATATGCGTGATTTTGAACGGCTATACAATTGCATGCATTATTTCCGTCCTAAGGCTGTAGAGTTTTGTTGTTTTTTTCGATAACTTGCAATGATATATTTGAATTGCTTGTAACTTTTATAATAATGACCAGCCCCTGTTTTCATTTGGAGCCTATTTTCGAAATGTTTATCTAAATATTTTATAAATTTTACGCTATGCTCAAAGATGAGAAAACTGTATTTTTTTTCAACGTTTTATCAAGTATATGTCATACGATACTCTGGGAGTTATACAAAAACAAAAGTTTCCACATAGTAATACACTGAGGGACTTTAAAAACGGTTTACTTTATAAAAGCGATTTTTACAAAAACAAAATGAATGAACACAATTACTTTTTCCTTTTTATCATGAAAGGGTATTAAATAAAATAAAATCGATGAAAATATTGTACTATGCAAGCAACTGGTTACGCTTGAGCTATTTAGGTACGATTTGCACGTTGTTCACGCATCTACCCGTGTAATCAAATATAAACCCGATTTACATGTACCATGTTGACCGGCATATGAGAAAAATACAAAACGTTTATTATTAACTTATTTATCATCATGCCACGCTTGTCCGAACATGAGCGGTCAGAGGCTCTCGGTATGCTCAGAGCTGGAAGTAGGGTTGCCGACGTCGCGCGTCAGTACAATTGCGCTGAATCCACGATATTTCGACTACGTGCACAATTCCATGCCACCGGAAGTGTTAAGGATCGCCATTGGTCAGGGCAGCCACGAATAACCACACCCCGACAAGACGCCAACCTTCGTCGAATACACAGACGTTTCCGCTTCCGGCCGGCCACTCAGAGTGCAAGACAAACGATTGGTATCCATGGGTAAGTCTAAGACCATTTTTTCTTACTTTTTCATCCGTACACTTAATGTAAAGATCGATTGCAGTTAGAGACTTTTAACAACGTTTGTATTTCAGGCGGCTCATCCATGCCCGAACTGTCCGGCGTAGGTTGCGTGATGTTGGTTTGCGTTGCCATAGACCAAAGAAGGGGTATATTTTGACCGACAGACACAAAACAGCGAGACTTGCCTGGTCTCGTAGACACCATCGTTGGACCCGTCGGCATGGGGGACAGTCCTCTTTTCAGATGAATCGAAGTTCAATGTTCAGAACTGTGATGGACGTGTCCGGGTGTATCGTGCGAAAGGTGAGAGGTTCGCCGATAAATGTGTACAGAAGGTAAATCGTGGAGGTGGGGGTAGCGTTCATGTGTGGGCTGGGATTTCACAGTTCCACTAAACGGATCTTGTCATTCTCCATGGTAACGTGAATGCTAGACGACATGTAGACAATGTTGTTCTTCCTTTTATGCGGCGTAATTTCAGAGGAGGAATATTGCAGCAAGATAATGCTCCTGCCCATACGGCTCGTTTAACAACAGGTTTTCTCGCAACAAATGGAATTCCTACGCTAGAGTGGCCAGCGTTATCCCTAGACATGTCTCCGATTGAGCATGTCTGGGATTAACTAGGTAGACGTTTGCAAGTTCATCGCCCAGCCCCTGGCAACGTAAATGAGCTATCTCAAGCGTTGATCCAGGAATGGAATAACATTCCTCAACAGCGCATCACAAATATTGTGATATCGATGAGGCAGAGGTGCGCTGCATGCATTGCTTCCAATGGAAGTTATACACGCTATTGATTGTGACTTTTGATATTGGGGGTGTAACTCTTTGATATGTCATATCATTTTTTCTCATCTATATTTTGACATGAGTTTTCCAGACATTGTTAGACATATATGGATATTTATTGATGACAAATTTCAATAAGATATACAAACATTTACTATGTTTTTTTATATATCTAATAACTATTTCGTTTTTAACCAGTTCTGTGCCACGGGGCCAAAATCGGGCCAATTGATATACTACGTTGAGTGCCACGGGGCCAATTTTAGGCCAGTATTTAATAGATGATTTAAAGTTAGAATATTAGTTGAAGGACATAATGTTCTATGTCTAAGTAACATTGAACATATTAGACAATATTTGGGTTGATTCGGGAAGAGACGTGTATTAACTTTTATGACGTCATCAACGTAATGACGTCATTCACTTTGGCACGAAATCTCGACCGATTCGCGCCATTGTCTGTGTGATGTCAAGCTTAGTGAATATCCATCGGAAGATGTTAATTGTCGTGAGTTTGGCATAAATCTATGCCCAAAGATATTTCTACACAGAAACAACACCTAACAGTGTATTATTTAAATCTAGAATTGGTCATCAAACCTAGAATCGATTTACCTCAGGGTAAAATCTCTTTATTCAACAGTTTGTCCATTCCGTGCATGGACAAACGACTTATACACTGCATAGGCAATATGTAGTATTTGCATTTGTCCATTCCGCGCATGGACAAACTGCATATTTTGCGTTTGTCCATTCCGTGCATGGACAAACTGTGCATATTACACATTTGTCCATTCCTCGCATGGACAAACTGCATATTTTGCATTTGTCCATTCCGTGCATGGACAAACTGCATATTTTGCATGTGTCAACAGTTTTAAATATACTTGGGACATGTATCACATTGATCCCTTTGTTTTTTTACCTGGTTGTCGATGAAATTGATAATGTGGATGTTTGACAGGCTCGCAATAAGCACAACGACCCACAGCGCACCCAAGGCACAGTGCCACGAATATAATGCGACGGGCACTTGGGATTGCGGAGCCTCGTCTGGCAAGCACACACATGCTCAATTTGTCATCACCTGAAAAGACGAGGCGTTTCCCTTCATGCTATCATTCAGGCGCTGCTAACATGAAGAGTCGGACTAACGTCTACCTACATACCTCGCTTGCTCGACACCAGGATACCCCCAAATTGTTCTGCCACTTTTTATCTACTATGTTCAAAATATTGCAAAAAAGGAGTGGTAAGATTGAAGCAATAAACAACACAAAAACATGATTTTGTTAGTCTGGCTATATTATGTCTTCAATTGTTAACAATGTTTGTAGTGAATCATACAAATACACAACAGGTACAAAATACAACAGCATTTAGATATTAAGTATAGTGTTCATTAAGGACAATGTGATAGTAACGTAATAGATGTGTGTATACCCAAAAGTTTCCACTCATTGCATATAAAGCTGGAACATGTTAATCAATATATTTTCCGATGAATTGATCACAATGATAACGGACCCATCTACTGCATCACTGTCATAAATGTCCTATTTAAATTATATACTTCCCTCAATTTGAAGTAGCAAATGAAATGTGCAAAGCGTTTGAACACATCAGAGGTGGAAATAGTTTTAGTCCTACGAAAATTGGCAACCATTGTAACAGTTTTTTTTAAACAAATGTTGCATCCAAACTTGTCATAGTTTTTTGTGTGCAAGGTACTAAGAAAATTAAATCTTGATGTTGGTAACTAGAGACAAGTTAGTATTTAAAGTCTTAGAAAAATGTGTGTATGTACATTTCCTAAAAAAATGTTTCGAACAATTTGTTATACAAATTACAGTCAGGATTTATAAACTCTTAATCAACTGTCTCATACACTAACTTTACACAATGCTAAATATCTTTATACCGGTATAAGGTAGTTATATTTGCAGAATTCTTGGGTGTTAAATCTAGTTTGGTGTTTGTCACATCAAATGGGTAGAAAGCAAAATGTTTGTGTTAATGTTTTTTGTGACTTCCTGCCTTTTACATGTGATGTTTCAAAGGGCAGTATTCTTGGATACATGGAAGGGCCATTAATTATAACTAGATCAATCACTAAATGTGATTAATACCCCCGAAAGACTGCTTTATAAACTGAGGAAGTTCGTAGTAACAGAATACCTTGCAAAAAAACACTAAAATACGGATATTGTTCTAGGCAATAACTCTGTAATTAGTCAAGATAGCGTTATGGTTCTTGTACACTGCACTTCCTCTCATTGTGCTGGACCATTGTATGAAGTTGTATTGCATTCCAACCAGTAGTTTTCAAGTTATGCTCTGCGACAAGGAAAAGTAAAAATGGGCAATAACTCAGTAAATACTCAAGATAGAGTTATGGTTCTTGTACACTGCCCTTCCTCTCATTGTGCTAGACTATTGTATGAAGTTGCAGAGCTACAGATAAGGTTTTGGTGTAATTGGGTATATACCCCATTACTTTTTCACCAATTGCTTTTTTTAGTTTTCAAATGAGTAACAAATTATTTTTACCCCATTATATTTTGATCATTTGCTTTTTTTCCAGAGAGCAATTGCTTTTTTTATAAAATCATTTGCGTACCGGGACAAACTTGTTTACAAAATGAAGCGGGAAATACTTATCTCTGCCGAGACGGGTTTACAACTTGATTAAACAAGAGCTGTCAGTAGGACAGCGTGCTCGACTTTTTTAGTGCTTGCCAATAAAACAAAACTTTGACAGTTAAGGGCACACAAGACTTTAACTAGGAATTTCTAAGTACAAATCTGACAAATTTTTCACAGAGTTATCTTCTTTTGCTTACAGATAGGTCTTACGATGGTACGTAAGTACATGTACTCCAACTTTCAAAGTAATATCTCAAATGGTTAAGTTAACAAGTGGACAAGAATGAAAATTTTAACTGAGTTTCTAAGTCAAAAAGGGCCATAATTCAAATAAAAACCTTGACAGAATTACCTTCTCCTGCCAATGTTTGGGAATCATGATGGTAAACAAGTATTACAACTTTCAAATTAATATCTCAAACAGTTCAGTCAAAAAGTAGACTGTTACGAAAAACTTGACCAAGATTCTAAGTCGATAAAAGGCCTCAATTTTTATAACAAATCCCTGACAAAGTTACCTTCTCTTGCATACAGATGGGGGTAATGATGTGAAATAGCATTAAAAGTTTCAAAGCAATATCTCAAAGGGTTAAGGCAATAAGTGGATTTTACCCATATTCAATGTATTTTCTAAGTCAAAAAGGGGCATAATTCTGTCAAAAACCTTGACAGAGTTATGTCCTCTTGTCTATGAAGGTCGTGATGGTAAACAAGTATGGTTAGTTTCAAAGCAATACCTCCAATGGTTTTGAAATAAAGTGAGGTGGTACGAAAAACTTAACCAAGCTCAATATACTTTCTAAGTAAAGAAAGGGCCATAATTCTGTCAAAAACCTTGACAGAGTTATGTACTCTTGTCTGTAGATGGAGGTTATGATGGTAAACAAGTATGGTAAGTTTCAAAGCCATACCTCTAATACTTTTGAAATAAAGTGGGGTGGTACGAAAAACTTAACCAAGGTGTGACGCCAACGCCGACGCCGGGGCGAGTAGGATAGCTCCCCTTTTCATAGAAAAGTCGAGCTAAAAATGAAACGTACGAAAAGGATTATCCCTGCCGACTAAATGTTCGCTATTTAGTGGAAAATCATTGCTCGCTTGAACAGTCTATAAATACGATTTCAGTTCATTTGCTTTCGATATGCAGCGATTTTATAAGCAAATGCGTAAACTTATTTTACTTTGCTTTTCTGTACGCTAAGAATGCTATTTCAATTGCTTTTTTGCCGATTTTGTTTGCGTATTTACGCAAATACGCAGCTTATCTGTAGCTCTGTAAGTTGTACTGAATTCCAAACGGTAGTTTTCTAGTAATGCTCCGGACAAGGAAAAGTAACAAAGGACAATAACTCTGTAAATATTCAAGAAAGAGTTATGATTCCTGTGCACTGCAGTAGTTTTCAAGTTATGCTCTGGACAAGGAAATTGCAACAGACCGCCTGACCGATGAAAATCCCTTAAATGGTTAAAGAGATATAATAAGTGGTTTCAGAGAAGATGTCATTTGAAGGAAATGGTGGACGGACAGATGTGTCCGTACATGTCCAGTAGACATTATGGGGTTAGGGTTTGAGTACAACTTTCCATTGTGAGGTTCTTTGAGTATATTCCGTCATTACGGGGTTAAGAATGGAATTGTGGGGTTAAAACATTTCATTGTGGGGTTAAAAAAGATCAAAGAAAGATCAAAAGGATAACCTCACAAAGTCCATCTGGTAAGTACAGTAGACGGACGGACGGAATGTGATCCTAATTGCTCACTTTGGCACTTTGTGTCAGGTGAGCTAAAGATAGTCAGGCAGATGAAAAAAAATGTGCATTTTCTCCTGATTGCCATCCATCTACAAACCAAGTAAAGTTTCAACATCTTGCATAGGACACATAGTTGTGATGTGCTGAAGATTTGTGCGAAGTTAATTTATATTCAATCAATAAGTGTATGACAAAGTTACAATCCAGACACAAATGTTTACTGTTCAGGATTAAAGTTGCTCGTTCTCAGTTTCTTGTGAAAAAATAAAGTTCTTCAAACTCATGAAAATAGCATATTTTAGAACAAACTGTCAGACAAAAAGGTTCAAGTAGAAATTCCGGTCAAGTATATTTGAAATCACAACCAAATTATAAAGCGTTACAAATACTTTTGAAATTCAAATACATGTATAAGCGTATAGTGTAAAACCCAGCTCACAAGCAGCTTTAATGTAACATCATCAAAATAGCAATGTTCAAATAAAAGATATGTTCTGCATTCTTACTTTAACTTAGTTTTACATTTAGTTGATTGAATCCACTGGTGACGAAAGCTGTAAACTTATTTGTCCATCATTAATGTTCATGTTGCAGTATCAGAACATGTTTTTGAGGATAGCTGCTGTAAACAACAAGCACTTTTGTGGAGACAGCAGCTTGTACTGGAGTTTCTATGATGTGGTTGGATTTTTTTACCCTCTATCATTGTTGCCCAAATCATCTTTTCTTTCTTTCATCAGTGTTCTGGCTGGTTTGGTCACCTATGGATAAAAACTAAATTTTAGCAGAGGGAAAAAGGAAAATTAAATGAAACACAAGGTTAATGATATAGAGCTAAAAACCTAGTACAAAAATCAACCAACAACATTTAAATTGTGTGTTGTGCACATAACAGTGTTAGGTTTTAAGTATTACACACAAATTCCTAGTCATTGGGCATTTTGAGCAATATACTCTCATTCACATTTATATAATGAAAGCATGCAGCAACTTAAGAAAATATATTCATTTACTAAATTAATAAATGCCACTTTTCCTCTGCATAAGTACTTAGGAGTTGATGCAATACTAGTATCATTGTGCAAACATTTTCATTAACAATCAATACCAAAGTGTGAACATATGGAATCAAAAAAACAGTTGCAGACAATACATGCCTGTATATAGATAAGATGTTTCAAATCCATTTCAGCAAAATTGTAACCCATATTATATGCTTGATAAGAGCTTGCACATAAAACTTTTACAAAAGTCAGCTTGCATGCAAAACTTTAACAAAATTTAACAAGGGCCACAATTTGTATCAATCATATTCATTTCTGATTGTTGATACCCCTAAAGACTATTTAAATAGAAGCTTTAAATCAATTCCAAGAGTGGTTATCGAGATACATTTATGTGCATGATAGTACTGTACTTAAACCAAATTTTCTTAGTCAAGCAAGGGTAATAATTTGAACGAAAATCTTACAAGTTTTTTCTAACTTGACTGTCTGACACCCATGAAGACTTTAATAAAGTTTCAAATTGATCCCATACATGTTTATCGGGATAGTTATGTCCATGATACATGTAGTAACCTGCATGCAAAACTTTAACAAAAGCTGCAATGCAAGTGACTGTAATAGCCCTAGTGAACCTGAAAATCACAGAAGGAACATAACTGACGACACCATAATGACATGAGAAACATGCATTTGATAATTTAACAACTATTCGAAAGCTTGTCAGTAAAATGGGGTTTTTTGGTCTAAGAACAGGACTTGTGTATTGTGTAGTCAATAAGAATTAAGGTCAAAGATATGAAACTTGTTCAAAGAACTCTGTACATTACGTTCAAAGCCTTACCCTGGATTCTGTAAGCCAACTGGAGGAGGCGGGGGTGGGGGGATAATTTCAAATATATACATGACCTTGTATATTTGATCATGAATAACTTTGTAACATTTCAAAATTGATATGCATAAAATTAAAAAAACATAACTGCTGCGTGCTGCATAATTATTTCATGACATTTAGAAAATAAGCCATTTAGAGTATTTCAGTCTGGTAAAAACTGTGAAAAACTTCTAAGTTATAAAGGGGCATATATGTCAAAAATCAAAAACAGTGGTGAAGATGTTGATAGTAAAGATATGTTTTGAGTTTCAAGTCAATACTTTTGACAGTATTCAAGATATTTGACTTTATAAAAGTCTTTAACCAAAAATTCTTAGTTAAAAAGGGGCATAAATCTGTCAAAAATCAAAACAGAGTTATGGGGATTGTTTCCTCAGGTGTAGATGTTGATGGTAAAGATATATATTGAGTTTCAAGTCAATACCTTTATTATAAATGGTCAATTGAAAAATAAATACATATACCTAATGTAACCTTCATATAGAAATCACAATTTCTATCATCTGTGACCACTGCAAAGCACATTGCCTTTCATAAAAGAGCTGACAATATCCTGAAAAAGACAAATGTTGTATCAGGTAAAGTTGCACATGAAGTTTAAAATGATAATCACATTTGGTCTTCATAAACTTGTAGTTATTACAAATTGTAACACAATGGGCATGGTCAATTTAGACCCCAGAGGCATGATTTAGATAAACTTGGTAGAGGTCAACAAGACTAGGGGTGCAACGATACAGTCAAACCCGTACAAATGTATTGTGATATATTGGTATATAGCCAGGCAAATCCGATATTTCAATATGTATTATGATATATAAGTGTTACAGAAAAACTAAGAAAACAGAATAAAACCAAATCAATACCGTAAATACAGTACTACCTGTTGATCACAAACCATCCCGAAACTGCCTATTATTAACTCGACTTAAGGGCAAGTTATGTTATATTTGTAAACAAAGAGTGGCAAAAAAGGTCATCTTTATCTTCCTTTTCTGATTTATTAAAATATATGCATAACAATGTGTACAGTGAGTAGTTTATTTAACTCTGAATATCGCGGTTTGGTAATTCGTAACTCTGTACATATCAGCCCGGCTCTGTATTGCAATATTATATATGTTATTTTGTTTTTGAAGTGAATGTGGGGGTATATTACATGCCTAGACTTATATTACCCAAGCCATTAGGTAAAAGCCTTCAAAAATAAAGTTGGGAAGAGTGTAGCGATCCTAGGCTTCTGAGTATCCAGAAGCCCGGTTAGCTCAGTGGTTAGAGCATCTGACTTGCAAGCAGAGGGTCGTCACTCGTGGGTTCGAATCCTACACTGGGTAAATGTTTTCTAATTAAAGGTACTTCAACGTTTCAAAGGTTAATAATCAAGCGGACCAATGGTATAATGTGATTACAGAAGAAAGTGAAAGTAAAAAAATGTGAAAGACGGTTCATTTTATATGATCAGTCCTGTTAATGTTTTGATTCTTACACTCTTTTGAGTAAATAAGTTAATTTTTCAGGAAAAGTGTGCGAAATCGGGGTACACTAAGTTGACTAACTCTAGTGAATTCCCAAAAGTAAGATGAAAACTTATTACACACTGTTCGTTCTTGAAAGCTGATTATCTCAATATCTGTCACAGTTTGCATCTATCATAATAATCCAGCTACACACCTCTTTGGGTCTAAATATCATTTATCCGCATGTAGAGAAATTCGTCTAAAACGTTTACAAATGGCGCAAAAATTACAAAGGGAGATAAATATTATCAGAATAGTAACTCTCTTCGTACATAAGACAGTTCGCGCTCACGCGTATTTAAACACATAAATGAGACTATTATATCATGATGTAAACCCGAAGCACTGAAGAGAAATAGAGTCTATTTTATCTTGTCCGAGGCTCAAAACAATAGATCTACTGACTGTATCCTGTTTTCTCGTATTCTCAGGGGGCTAAGCATGTAAATTTGGTACATATAAAACAGTACACATTTTAGCAACATTATTTATCTATGGCATGCATACATGTTATTTGATAGAAAAAATACTCATCTTTCAGTTGATGTCTTTATAAGTTGCATGATTTTTCTCCTTATGTAAATTTTGCTACAGTATTTGAGGTCACCCTCATTCTCAGAAATGAGAAGAAAGTTTCTCGTATTCTCAGAGATTTATGTTCGAGTCTCCGGCATTGTCCCGTTGTAGAATCCAAAAACTTATAAATTGCCAAGGTGCATAGCTTGGCATTATTAATATGTTACAAATAGCATAAAATCAATAATGATAGACAGTAGAATAAAACAATATGGACTGTTTAATTGTTTTACTAACCCCACCACAAAAAAATAAGGAAATTTCTGCATCTTCAGTAAAATGCCAATATTTTTTTCAATTTTCAGTCAAATCACTTGAAACTGTTTTTGGTTCAGTTTTGTATCATAGCTTTTTAATCACGATTACAAAGAGTTGCCAATTTGACACCTTTAATGTAAAAAACGAGAATATGAGAAACCCTGAGAATATGAGAAACAGGGATAGACTGATTCACCTCATGACTTTATTATCAAACATAACAAAGTTGGCTCACCTTTTTATATCTAATCCAACATGTCCAAGGAAAAAACGATAGAAACGTAACGACTTCGTGTATTCTATGCTGTTTCTCCGTTGATGTCCATTGAATTGAATTTCCAGCTGTTTTTTTATCAATGTCTGATCAAGGTTCTTTAGAACAAAAAAACAAAAATAATATCAAACAGGGAATGCCACGTACCAAAAACGCAGCCTCCCCAAAACGAGCCCCACAGCACCCAGAAGTGCACACCACCAACACACACACACACACACACACACACACACACACACACACACACGCGCGCGCGCGCGCACACACACGACATACACACACAATCATGTACACACACACATATACACTACCAACACACACTAGCATACAAAGCAAACACACGAGGACAAAACGAACAATTAAAGGAACACAGTGGGGCACCGCCTTGGAACGGTTAGTGTGGGTGGCAAATGACGTCATAGTGTTTCGTCATAGTGGTTTGACGTCATAAAAAAGAACGTGCTTCTTTTCCCCAATTCCAACCAAGATTGGTGTGTATGAATTGACATTTTGTCAGTTCCATCAAATTTCAACAATGGAATCTCAGGTAATAATCTAAACTTAAGCTTACGATAAAATATGTTATATGTAGACTGAGTAAGGATCAAATTTTCTAGATGGTTTTTCTTAAAACCTGCTTAGAAAACATGATATTGGCAGCCCCACCAAAAGGCACCATGCACATGCAGGCTAGTAGCACGCAGGGTGCATTATCTCCATCACTCCAGTTTGGCCAATATGGGTAAAGACACCGTGGAAATGCCAAATTAAAAAGTGAATATTGAGTAGACTTATTCTTTATGATTCATATCTGGGTTTTTTTATTCCAACTTGCATAGTTTTTTTTACCAATCTTTTTCTCAATATTTTCTACATTTCTACACATTTTTATAAATTGGCAGGACAATTGATTTAGTTTTCTATCTTTTTCTTTTACAGGGAAATAAATAGATAGATCTATTACCTGACATATGAAAGCTAGTGTACTTAGAAAGTAGCAGAGTGTACAATAAAAAACACTATAAAGCTGAATGTCAAGCTGTAGATAAAGATACACAAAATAAACGTCAGGTATTTATTTTTCATAGTATATACATGTACAAGGATTTCAAGTACTCAAACAGAGTTTTTATAACAGAATGCTCTACAGTATAGCAATTGAGTATTACTGGATGGTTATGGGATTTTGAGGTTGCAATTAGATTCTAAGTAGATCTAAAGATAACAAATATGCAGTATTGGCTGACACAAGTCACAATACCATTTTATGCCATAATATCACATTTTTGCAATACAGTATACAATGTACTGTACTTCAGTTCTACTCTTTTGTAAACTCGAATGCATTTATTATGTCTTTTAGACATAAAATAGCATTCAATTTAGCAGATTTTTATAAGTCACTCACTTTATGTCACTATTACTGTTGAACCATATGTGTATACATGCTCTCAGAATACAATTTGATACTTACTAAATGTAATGCCAATATCTTATACTTATAGAGAGTTACATTTTCAAAATTTTGGTATTATATTTTTACTTTTATTTAAAAGAGATCAATTAAAAACGTTATTTCATTTGATCAAAATGCAATTGAAAATAATCTTAGTTGCATGTAACTAGGAGATGTTTTAAATTTCAGGTGTACATGATAGTAATGGAGTATGTTTGTGGCAGGACACACAGAAGTTGACCCAGATTGTCTTTTGGCGTATGCATATAGTGAAAACTGAAATTGAGGGATTTAGATGATGAAACTATGGGACAAAAAAATTGACACTGTATGACAGTCATCCCTAGGTGGACACAATATGATACTACAAATTTAATTTATAGAAGATTGTCAAAGTGATTTTAAAGTTGGAAGCCATTTCTTGAAAATGATTTTAAACCTGTCAAACCATTATTCAAATTACTACAAACATTGTTAACAATTAAAGACATAATATAGCCAGACTAACAAAATCATGTTTTTGTGTTGTTTATTGCTTCAATCTTACCACTCCTTTTTTGCAATATTTTGAACATAGTAGATAAAAAGTGGCAGAACAATTTGGGGGTATCCTGGTGTCGAGCAAGCGAGGTATGTAGGTAGACGTTAGTCCGACTCTTCATGTTAGCAGCGCTTGAATGATAGCATGACGGGAAACGCCTCGTCTTTTCAGGTGATGACAAATTGAGCATGTGTGTGCTTGCCAGACGAGGCTCCGCAATCCCAAGTGCCCGTCGCATTATATTCGTGGCACTGTGCCTTGGGTGCGCTGTGGGTCGTTGTGCTTATTGCGAGCCTGTCAAACATCCACATTATCAATTTATCCTACCATCACTGCTTTATTTGTACAAAATCGGCCTGTCGTATAAACATGAGGTTTACACGACAGGCAAGCTTTACACGACATGGCAACGGTCTGCCATACTGACATTCTTTTTTTAGCCGCCATTTTTAAACTTTTAATCGGCTATCAAAGTGATTTTAAAACGCTACAACTCATATCAATGTGCCATTTTACACATGCTTTTATAGCTAGTACTAATATTGTCATTTTGTACAAAATCAAAGATGAATGACAAGTCTTAAATCATTTAGGACAGCTTTACGAAAAACTTTCCTCACTGGCCTTAGCAACAGCTGATGACGGACTACTTTCATGACCTAGTTTGTCGGCCATGAAGTACATGTAAACAATTAAACATTGATTAAAATGCTGACACAATAAAAATACAAACATGAGTTTTCTTTTGTATAATTATTTAATTTTCAACATCAACAAATGTCATTTTCAAAATACATAAATACTGGTAGATCTAATCATGATTTTTTCTCAATTAAGAAAATGTTGTATTAAATTGTCAAAATTGATTGTTTCACTGTTTTTAATCTTTCTCTCTCTGCCAAAATATACAGTAAATGTATCTGAATTTAACTAGAATGAACTAGAACTGTGGAGAAAATTGAATGTTTGTGCACTTTAACACCCATGATGTTGCAAGTTTGTGTAAATTTATCTAATTCTTAAAAAACTGCTAATATTTAAGAAAAATGCATGCATGACCTTCTGATAAACCATTGCATGTTGTTGCATTTAAAGGGTTTATCCCAAGCATGTTTTTATTATATAGACCCTGACCAAATGGTTAAATATCCAAGTATTTGATTGAAAATTGAATGTCTGTGCACTTTAACACACATGATGTTGCAAGTTTGTATAAATAGATTTAATTCTTGAAAAACTGCAAATATTTAAGAAAGATGCATGCTTGATCTGCTGACAAGCCATTGTTGTTGAATTTAAAGGCTTTATCCCAAGTATGATCTTCTTATTATATAGACCCTGACCAAATGGTTAAATATCCAAGTATGTGATTGAAACATGAACTGTGGTAGGCCTATAACCAAAGAGTCACTCAGTGATCATTTTCATGTAGATATGTTTTTCTTAAAATTATAACATTAATCTCCATGCATCACAAACATAAACAAGAACTTATCAACATTTAGCCATTTAGTCATAAAGTCACTAATCAACTCCTGTGTCTTACTTCTTTAAAGTTCTTTCTAATAATTTTCAGCTTATCATACATTGTAAGTTATGATAGGCCATTAGGGTAGGTATTTTTTTGTCACTGGAAGGATTGAAGTTTGGCAGTGTATGCAAGATTTGAAGTCCTTTCTTTTATTATGATATTGTACAATATTATTTATTTGAGTCACTCAATCACTGTGTCAATCATTCCATCAGGGAACATCTGGTCTAGAAATTACGGGATCACAGTATTTCTTGAATAAAAGATGTTATCCCAAAGCTATCATTGAATACAGTTTGTATCCTTGTATATCTGGCACGAATGACTCATATTTGAATCTATGTTCCACTTGTTTTTTGCAACTTGGTTTTTGCTCCAGTCCATCTCTAAACTAAGAGTCCTGTTTCCAAAGAGAAACAAATGATGTTCGAATCTTCTATCAGCAACTGTTGACTACATGTCTCAGACCAACCGAGTCGGTATCGAGCACCTAAGCGCGTCCCGTAGATCTACATGACATTTCTATTTACCACAGTCAGCTCCAGTCCAGGGTCCAGTTCAGCGACACCCCACCCACTCGCACTTATAGCACATATTAGAATCTATACAGTTTTATGGTGCAGTCTTCAGTTTTCAAAATGTCCATATTTATAAATGCAAACAGTAAGTAATCGTGGTTATCACCTGAACTGCTGAATGGCTAACAAGGTTTAAAATCCGGTATTTTTAGTAAATATTTCACGTCATCACTGTTCATTACACATGTTGTATTGACTGACGTCACTTATAAATATGACTAGCACAGTAGCAGAAATTAATAAAGCATAGGTACCAGTAAAGTTTATCTCATTCAGTTTAAAATAGCTTAAAATAACAGTTTTAGGTGTTGAGCTTTTTAAGTTTTATTGTTGCATGTTGTTTCATTTCAGTCTAACACGGACGTGTTTGTGTAGTGTATTAACTTGATCGAAATAAATGTGTAACTGGGTTGTGATGTAATGTATTCATACGCGTCACAGCGACAGACACTTTTAAAGCTGGAATTTAATCTTAATTAATAAAAAAAAACGAAAAAGACATTTTTTATGTAAAAGGTAGGATAAAAAGAATATTAGGTTACTGTCTTAGTGTGATTGAATTTATTAGGCTCGTCTCCGAAATGTTTATACGGCTCGGCAGAGCCTCGCCGTATAAACCTTTCTCCAACTCGCCTAATAAATTCAATCACACTAAGACAGTAACCTAATATTCTCTATTTCATCGACAACCAGGTAAAAAAACAAAGCAGGCCTGTGAATTATCCGCGGATCCGCGGAAATCCGCGGATTTGGGATCCATCAGGGCCGTTTTTGAGATCGATGCAAATCCGAGGAGAAATTTCGAAGGGGGGGGGGGGGGGTCGCGGTAATTTGCTATGGTAGCACTCCACACTTATTTCAGCCCTCGGCTTTGTTCGAGCGACACCAACAAAGTAGGCCTATCACATATGAACAACCTGTGAACCTGAAAATAGAATAAGTGTTTCACTGTGAACACATTGCCAGTGTGAACGTATTAATACAATTCGGTAGTCTGAACTGCCTTTCTTTCCTGAAAATTTTAGTTCCTATTTATACCGTCGGAGGCCAGAATTCACTGCAGTCTGAGACCATTCTAGCCCTATTTTCCGAACCTGTACAAAATTACCTGCAAATATTTCACACTAGGTGACACTGTTTCTGGCTTGCAGACTATCTAGATAAGTAAACAAACACATTGAACATGGTGCTTAACCACGAAAATATTTTGCAAGCAGTAAAAGTATGTACCCCCCTGTAAAAAGCTTGATTTTCTAAGCTGTAGAGCTGATTTTCACTTGTTTACAAAATGTCACCATCTGCGCATGTCATCTCTGCACTGGCTTTCCAGACCCATGTTTTCGCATTTGCAAACATGCAAAATAAAACTCAAACAACAAAATCTGGCACTTAAAATTGATTTAAAGTTCACAGGGCTGTTTAATTTCCTTATATCTCTAAACTTTATAAAATTTGTGACTAAAAAGTGTGGAGTGCCACCTATTCGTCTCCGTTCCGTGTTACGGAAACAGACTTTATCTGAATCTGAACCTTATAACTGGTCATATTTCTCCCGAGGGAATTTTCTCCTATGCGCCATAAGTCTCGGCAGTTTCGCCGTGTCAATCAAAATGTTTCACCCAAAGTTCAAATACGCTCATCTACATTTGATACTGATGCTTCCTGCCAAGTTTAACTAAATTCAAGCAAGGGACTTAGGAAACGAAGTGCAAAAAATATTATCTACCGTACCCGCTGACCTTGGGCTTTGAAAGAATGATCCAAAATTGAATTATGCACAACTAAACACCATACTGCTGCTTCCCGCGATATGTTCTCAAACTCCTACAAGAGGTTAAGTAAATGAAGACCCTGTGGCCTTGACGTTTGACATAGTTACTCCAAATTATAATATGCTAAACTACATATCATGCTGACTACCTATCCAGACAAAGTAAAGTAGACGGAAAGACAGACGGCAAACTGAAAAACAATATGTCTCAACTTGTGGTGGGAAATGATGTAACATTTTCCAACTGGATTTTATTTTCTATTACTCAGATACTTACTTTGCAATAACACAAATTACCTTCTTAAATATAACGACCAACCCCTTTACATTAAATAACGCGACCTTTCACTTATAAATAATGTAATGTGACACTATGCAAACTTCCAAACGATATTTGTGCAAACAAGGAAAGTAAAAAGATGCTTCAAGATATATTTCCCTTACTACTTCATACACTTATATTATATTTAATCCGTGATTTAGACAACTTTCGAATATATGAATTAAACTTCCTCTCCCCATTATGTTTAAAGATCCATGCTCACTGTGGATATTAAAGTTACTGTTAGTATCTATATTACAAAGAAAGGTGTATTGTCGGTAAGAAAATCAGATGTCAACATTGTTTTGGACTAGAGTAAGACAATACTATCATTATTCTAGCGGTGAATTCATGGGGATCATTGAGCTTTAATATACTGTTGTCATGGAAACGTTACTCATAGTAGACACAGTAGGCCATATCTTATTAAGTTTCAAGCATTTATTTATAATCTTCTATCACATGTCAGTTTGAAATCTTTGACACTGTTCCCTAAAGCAAGGAATAAGAGATAAGCTGTAGCTTTGTGTTGCGTGACTGGTGTGAATAGAATCTGCAAACTACATCTCTCTGGAGAGGATCTCTATAAGATAAATTCTATCGTTTCAATCCCTTTCAGTGTTTGTATTGTTTCACTTGTATGTATGATTGTATTGCACATAGTTATACTGAATAAATATGTTTAAACAAAAATCTGCAAAAAATATCTTTTGCTTCTAAAACTTTACTTGATCACTTATATAACAAATAAAAAGGGACCCATATAACTGACTTGCTTTCAAAAGAAATGACAACGTAACACTTTGAACAGTTTACAAGAGGATCAAGATGGCCCTATATCGCTTACCTGAGACCTACTTACTTAGATATATGACCAAGCTTCAACCCTAAACTATATATCATAAACACAAACATTCTGTTTGACCTTGACAAGACAAACCTACTGACAAATTTACATGATAATTGGGTTGTAAATGTCACCTGTATGGTATATACAAGGTTTTTAAGTGTGACCTAGTTTTTTTACCTCAGATGGCCCATATTCAAACTCTGCCTAAATTTCATCAAGACGATCATACTGACCATGTTTCATAAAGATCCAATGAAAAATGCTACCTCTATTTTATACCATGGTTTTTCTATAATTTGACCCCGTGACCTAATTGCTGACCCCAGATGACCTATATTCGAACTCGACGTAGATTTCATCAAGGCAATCATACTAACCAAGTTTCAAGAAGATCTAGTAACAAATGCAACCCTCTATTGCATACACAAGGTTTTTCTATGATTGGACCCCGTGACCTAGTTTTTGACCTCAGATGACATATATTCGAACTCGACCTAAACTTTATCAAGACGATCATACTGACCATGTTTCATGAAGATCCAATGAAAAATGCAACCTTTATTTTATACACAAGGTTTTTCTATGATTGAACCAGTGACCTAGTTTTTGACCCCTGATTACCCATATTCGAACTCGACCTAGATTTTATCATGGCAATCATACTGATTAAGTTTCCTGAAGATCCAATGAAAAATGCCCTCTATTGCATACACAAGGTTTTTCTATGATTTGACCCCGTGACCAAGTTTTTGACCCCAGATGACCCATATTCAAACTCGACCTAGAATTTATCAAGGCAGTCATTCTGACCAAGTTTCATGATGATCCAGTGAAAAATGAAGCCTCTATTGCATACACAAGGGTAAGTATGGTCAGGCGACAGCCTCACAGACGACGGACACCAGGCGATCACAATAGCTTAAAACACTATGTATTTTGTTGAACATGCATTTTACGTGACCTGAACGATTGAAATCGAGACAAGTCAAATTTGAGGGGAAGCAGCACTTCGGAACACTTATTTTCAATGTATATCAGGTTTTTATATGATTCGACCCTGTGACCAAGTTTTTCACCCCAGATGCCCCATATTCAAACTCGACCTAGAATTTATCAAGGCAGTCATTCTGACCAAGTTTCATGATGATCCAGTGAAAAATGAAGCCTCTATTGCATACGCAAGGGTAAGTATGGTCAGGCCACAGTCTCACAGACAGACGACGGACACCAGGCGATCACAATAGCTTAAAACACGATGTATTTTGTTGAATATGCATTGTACGCGACCTGAATGATTGAAATCGAGACTAGTCAAATTTTAGGGGAAGCAGCATTTCGGATGACAAGCTTAGCATAATAAAAGTACACTTTTATTGTATAAATGTGGTACAAGCAAAGTTTTCAATTTTTGAGTGTCTTTTTTTGTAATAATAATCTGATAATCTCTATTAAAAATATATTAAGATTATGTTTTTGTATTTTCCACTCTTACTTATTTTTCTCTACTCTTTTTTATGTACTTTCTTAACAACCTGTTACATTCAATTCAGTTTCATTGCATTAGAATACGCATCTCATTACAAATTACCATATCAATTATATCTAAATAATTAAAAAATCAAGTACGGGATAGCAAATACTACGGCGCCCGTGAAGTGACATGTGATACTTTTTTTTTATTTCGTAATTACGAAATACATTTCGTAAAAACGAAATGTTATTTCGTAAAAACGAAATCTTATTTCGTAATCACGAAATAAAATTTCGTTTTTACGAAATAAGATTTTGTTTTACCGCAATGTATTTATTTCGTTTAAACGAAATGTTATTTCGTTTTTACGAAATGTATTTCGTAATTACGAAATAAGATTTCGTAAAAACGAAATAAGATTTCGTAAAAACGAAATAACATTTCGTAATTACGAAATACATTTCGTAAAAACGAAATAACATTTCGTAAAAACGAAATAACATTTCGTTTAAACGAAATAAGATTTCGTAAAAACGAATTAAATATATTTCATAAAATCGAAATCTTATTTCGTAAAAACGAAATCTTATTTCGTAAAAACGAAATGTTATTTCGCAATTACGAAATACATTTCGTTTTTACGAAATCTTATTTCGTTTATACGAAATGTATTTCGTAATTACGAAATAAAAAAAAAGTGTCACATGTCACTTCACGGGCGCCGTACAAATACAGTCGGTGGGTTCACTGCATATTTATCTAAAATCTATTTCTGCTCCAGAGTCCTGTAAATCTTTTTCCTGTCTACTGAGATTTGCAACACTTTGTGTAATTGCAACGATGTCCTTTATGCTGGTTTCATTTATGAGCGTAGTAAATCCATACAGGAAAAGAAATTGAAGAAAAGAAAACAAGAGCTGTCGCTCATAAGTGGCGAATGTCCCAAAACTGTATCCCACAGTTTGTGATCTTGACCTTCAAGTAGTTGCGGACCCGATACTTGCGCACACTATATCTGCATGTGCTGAACATTTTTTTCCAATTCATTTTAATTTTTTTCAATGTATAACTGAGTTACAATCTGGACATAAACATGTGCATATATATACACACAGGGGTCCAACACAACAGCAGTGGGTAATTGTCTCACCAAGTATACATGTAACAGTGTTTCATTTACACGGGTTTGTCCACATTGGCATCATAAGCATGCTTTTCAAACAGACATTTCAGCAAATGCATGCCATGAATTGGCAGACTACAGTTTTTGTTGCCACACACCGCTAATCTCTTCCATTTCTATACCCCTTTACAGTTATAGAAAGCAGCGATTTATAAAACCTTAAAGATTTTATTCATATCCAGTCATTTTACCCGCCACGTGACAAAATATGACGTATGGTGGAATTATAATAAAATATAATTAACTGTCTTGTAATAAAGCGTAAATGATTGAATTTAGATAAATCATGTCCGTTACAAATGTATGTTTACAGTTGCAACTGTATGCAACTTGTGAGTGGGCGAATCCGTGTAAATGAAACACTTTTTTTCATGTATACTTGGTGAAACAATTACCCACTGCTGGACCACCACGTAAGGAAGAAGTTGAAACATGTGTTTTTCAGTAATGATATGATAATAGCTACCACCACGTGTTGAATTAAACGGTGCTCAAATTCATTTATTGGCGAGATATACAATGCATAGATCCTTGTTATAGTATACATAATCTGCCCAAATAACATGGATATGTGTCTGACCCCTGTGCATATACACAGGATTCTAAAGCCGCTGACCTCTTAGTGTGACCTTGACCTTCAAAGTAAGGATGTTTGACTTGCGCGTGATATGTCATCTCCATCATGTGCTCAATAATCTTGTCTTCATATTCAATACAAAAAGGGAAGACTCTTACCTACATTTCCGCTTCACTTCCTTACAGTACTGTCAGTGCTTTGATATTATATTTGTTGTCCATTTGTCTTGTTTTATTTATTTATAGTTTGTAAAGAACTTTCCAAAAATGTTTAGGTTTTACATACTTTCTACATACAATAACAAGAGGGCCAAGATGGCCCTATATCGCTCACCTTGGTACAAGTCCACTTGCCTGGTGGAAGATCACTAGATAATGTTATATACCAAATAAGTTTTCCTATATACGCCTTTGTAAAACAAATGATCCCCCCCCCCCGGGCAAGGTCAATTTTGACCCCAGGGGCATAATTTGAACAAACTTTAAAGAGGTCTACTAGGCAATGCTACATGCCAAATATCTAAGCTCTAGGCCTTGTGGTTTCAGAGAAGAAGATTTTTAAAGTTTTTCCTATATAAGCCTATGCAAAACTAAGTGACCCCCGGTGCTGGGTCAATTTTGACCCGGGGGTCATAATTTGAACAATATTGGTAGAGGTCCACTAGCCAATCCTACATGCCAAATATCTAAGCTCTAGGCCTTGTGGTTTCAGAGAAGAAGATTTTTAAAGTTTTTACTATATAAGCTTATGTAAAACTAAGTGACCCCCAGGTAGGGGTCAATTTTGATCCGGGGCTCATAATTTGAACAATCTTGGTAGAGGTCCACTAGCCAATGCTACATGCCAAATATCTAAGCTCTAGGCCTTGTGGTTTCAGAGAAGAAGATTTTTTAAGTTTTTACTATATATTCCTATGCGAAACTAAGTGACCCCGGGGCGGGGTCAATTTTGACCCGGGGCTCATAATTTGAACAATATTGGTAGAGGTCCACTAGCCAATGCTACATGCCAAATATCTAAGCTCTAGGCCTTGTGGTTTCAGAGAAGAAGATTTTTTAAGTTTTACCTATATATTCCTATGCAAAACTAAGTGACCCCTGGTGCGGGAATTTTTGACCCGGGGGTCATAATTTGAACAATCTTGGTAGAGGTCTACTAGACAATGCTACATGCCAAATATCTTAGCTCTAGGCCTTGTGGTTTCAGAGAAGAAGATTTTTAAAGTTTTCCCTATATATTCCTATGCAAAAACTAAGGGCCCACCCAGCGGGGGTCAATTTTGACCCGGGGGTCATAATTTGAACAATCTTGGTAGAGGTCCACTAGACAATGCTACATGCCAAATATCTAAGCTCTAGGCCTTGTGGTTTCAGAGAAGAATATTTTTAAAGTTTTTCCTATTTGTTGCCATAGCAACCAGAGTTCTGCATGGAATGGAATTCTTTGAACAATTTTGGTAGAGCTTCATGCAAGGAACATTCCTGCATAGTTTTATCAACATTGGCCTAGAGGTTTCAGAGGAGATGTCATTTGAATCAAAATGTTGACGGACGACGGACGACGGACAATCATCGATCAGAAAAGCTCACCCTGGCGTAGCCAGGTGAGCTAAAAAACAAAATACTTTTAAAGATTTTAGAAAATGAAATTCCAGCTTTAGTCATGGGCTACCTATCTTTAGACAAGTTTTAAATTTGGTTACAAAGTGACCACCCCCGCGGGGTCAATTTTGACCCGGGGGTCATAATTTGAACAATCTTGGTAGAGGTCCACTAGACAATGCTACATGCCAAATATCTAAGCTCTAGGCCTTGTGGTTTCAGAGAAGAAGTTTTTCCTATACATGTATAAGCCTATGTAAAACTAAGTGACCACCCTCGCGGAGTCAATTTTGACCCGGCGGTCATAATTTGAACAATCTTGGTAAAGGTCCACTAGACAATGCTACATGCCAAATATCTAAGCTCTAGGCCTTGTGGGTTCAGAGAAGAAGATTTTATAAGTTTTTCCTATTAATTGCCATAGCAACCAGAGTTCTGCATGGAATGGAATTCTTTGAACAATTTTGGTAAAGCTTCATGGAAGGAACATTCCTGCATAGTTTTATCAATATTGGCCTTGTGGTTTCAGAGGAGATGTCATTTGAATCAAAATTTTGACAGACGACAGACAATCATCAATTAGAAAAGCTCACCCTGGCGTAGCCAGGTGAGCTAAAAACTAAAACTCAGGAGGCATAAAAAAAGATTAAATATTTTCACCAGGAGTATGAAAGATAATTCAATTACCGGTACTCCAAAAGGAAGAATAGTGCATTATATGAACCAAAAGGTCCAGGATTTCAACCATTGTCTTCCTATTACGTAATATCCCTTCTAATTTGCTTAAGGTCCCATGATCACTTTGGATGTAAAATTTCTTACCATTATTTTTTAATCTTCCCATACACTTCATTATATATAATGACCATTTGATCATCATACATGAGCCTGAAGCCCTATTTCAGCCCCCACTTCAAAACATAAATCTCTCACTTCATAATAAAACAATTTATTCGCAAAATGTTACCAAGCACATAGTATTTATAAATAACAATTCATTGTTGAGTTAGAAGCAAATGTTCTGTAATAGTCTGGCAATTGTTCTAGGCAGTAAAGTTTCTCTTGTGTATGACAAGCAACATAGTATGGGAGAGCATTCTGAGCATTTCAGCTGTATTTACTTCCTTAATTCTTTGAGGTAAAATAGTAACACAGCTTTTTTCACCACCAACTTCAATAAATAGACTTTTAGATAATTTTAAAGACTACAAAAAGTTCTAATTATTTAATTATTATGGTGCTATGTAAGATAATTTTCAACTCGATGAAATAAAACTGGTCAACTCCACATGAATGGGAATCTAAAACCAAAGC
>JAFMSR010000011.1:36125651-36152013 GCA_022818135.1 Saxidomus purpurata
CAGATAGGTGTCACAATGGTACATAAGTACTCCTACTTTCAAAGTAATATCTCAAATGGTTAATTGATATATGTGCATGACAGTGCCTGAGTTGTATACAACAAGTACAAAGCAAGAAACATTTTCAGAGTTATCTTCTCTTGCTTGCAGATAGGTATCATGATGGTACATAAGTACTCTGACTTTCAAAGTAATATCTCAAATGGTTGTCACCAACCCTGTCGAGATTTAATTCATGAACTGATGAATTCTGATGAACATTCATGAACTGTTCATGAAGTTCATGAACTGTTCATCAAAAGTTCATTAAATTAGTTCATCAACAGTTCATGAACCTCAGGTTCATGAACTGTTCATCAACAATTCATCAACACAGTTGTAAAACCAGAGGGTTCATGAACTGTTCATCAACAACAGTTCATGAACCTTGAATCAGCAATAATTCTTTAAAAAATCCTGAACCAAATTTCATGAATTGTTCATGAAGTAACCACAGAATTTCATTTAGTTCTCTCTTAATTATTATTTCATCCATCAAAATATATATACAAGAGTACAAACACTAAATAAAAATGTTACAGGATATTAAAACTTGACACATTTTTTAAAACCATCTATGAATAATGGTGTTTGAGGTAAGTTTTCTATTTCTAAGAAATTCTAACAGATTTCATGAAAATCCAATGAAAAATGCCACCTCTATTGCATACACAAGGTTTTTTCTATTTTTTGACCTAGCGACCCAGTTATTAACCCCAGATAAACCATATTTGTACTCTACCTAGATTTCATCAAGACAGTCTTTCTGAATAAGTTTCATGAACCTAGATTTCATCAAGACAGTCATTCTGCATAAGTTTCATGAATATCCAGTTAAAAATGCAGCCTCTTTTGCATACACAAGGTTAAGTGTGGATGAATGACAGACAACGGATACCAGGCAATCACAATAGTTCACCTTAAGCACTTTGTGCTCAGGTGAGCTATCAAGTGAGGGTGGTTTAATTTAATTCCGATTAAGAAAATTATAACTTTATATGCTTTATTAGCAGTACCACAATATGTGTAGCCTAACTATACCAAATTAAAAGTGTATACATTCCTACATTCCTGAATGAACTGAGTTAATGATCTTTAATAAATAAATATCTAGTACTTTAGCAAAAATGCTCATTTTCTATACTAAATAAACAATGAACTGAAACCAGCATGTTACAAAGTCTGGGACACTTTATCCTTATCCAAGGCCTACACAGAAGTACCGTATAACGAACTTAACCTATGTAAATATAGTTTGAAACATTTACCGAAAAATCATGTGAAACCCTGTTACATGAATTTGTGTATCAGGTTTTTAACATGACTTTTCAGTAAATGTTATTAACTGAAGATATTCGTTATTCACTACATGGTATGTCTACCAAGTTTTACTTCATTAAGTTAAGTTGCAATGAAACATAAAAATTATGTCCTAAGTTTAGTTATTTTCATCAGTACACATTTCTTCATCATGTATTCAGAAGGTACAAGTTTCATCACTTGCTCAGATTTGGTCTGTTTGAGCTTGATGTGTGTTCTTGTTGAGAAATCTTTTCAATATTTTGAAATATTCTGTCATATGAACATAGCACTGCTTTTCACACATCTACAAATGTCATTGGAACATTATCAAACATGATGAAGAACTGTACAGTAGCAATTTTTCCACTCCCAAGTAGCATGGTATACTAGTTTCAACTCTGAAATACTCCTGGGGGTAGAAGACCTCTTTTCCTCTCTGGTATTTTACCGCAGCTGCTTGCTCAGAAATCACTGGCTTTGCTGTTTGTCTCTCTACTACTGGCCCAGCTGTTTGTCTCTTTTCCTCTGTGAGGTGTATCACCTGGGTTTTAAAGCATGGAAATGGTCTTGCTACCAACACTGCTGTCCCTGAAATCACATTTTTCTATCAACATGTGCATATAAAAGTCATTATATTGATATTTGAGAAAAAGCTTTGAAAAAAAGACCTGCTTGTACTAGTACATACACTGACTATTCTATTTACAGTTGCACTTCTAAAAAAAAAATAGTTAAAGATATTCAGTGTCATCGTTTTTAAATAAACGAAACTATTCATAACTTCAAATCATCCATGTATGTAAATAGACTTTGACAATTAGTTCATACTAATTTATTTTAGCTCGATTGTGAAGAAAGCTTGTATCGAGTCACTCTCGAGTCCGTTTCCTGGAAAAAGCAGTACTGGTGTCATATGAGGAGGTACAGTCGTGACCTTGGTGGGGCTTGAACCCGCAACATTTTTGTGCAGCTTCATCTTTGATTTAAACCCCTCTTCAAGAATTGAATGAAAGTTCACCAGAGTGATTGGTACCCAGACTAGTTGTAGTACAATATAATCAAATGCTTTAATTCCCATTCAAATGCCTTAAATTAGATATATCACAATCAGTTCTATTTTTTTCTTAATTTCACCAATGACACATATTTCTTTAGTCCTTGATTATGATAAATACTAGTGAATGTCCAAATGTTAATGCTACAGAAAAATGAGACGCATATACTGAAATAGTTACCTGTCACTGTTGACATGCCCTGTGCCATGATCGATGTTTTTTCAAATACGAATTCTAGGACTCGAATCCAACATACCAAGTTGTGAAAAATGGTCCCAACATTCTGACAAAATGTGAAAGATGTCTAAGCAGGTGCACATTCATAGTCTGTTGGGTAACAACCTAAGAAAGCATAAAACAATTTACTGTTAGTATCCTTTTTTGTCTATTGTTATCATGTTATGACAACAATTTTTCATAAAACAACTTACCATGAATTCTACACATTCTTACAAATTATTAGAATATATTTTTAGTGACAATGAATGAGGTCTATCAAATGATATCCACATTATTAATCATTATTAATTATAACATAAAGTCAGGATCGGAAGGTCCTGGATTCCAACTAATGCTAAGTACGGCAAGACACAGTTAATTTAAGAAAATTATTGTCCAATGTTCATTGTTGTATAATTAATTTTTTTTAATCAAATACCAGTAATTGATTCGCCGAAAGAATCATGTATATTCGGCCAATAATCTTGTAAAAACTGTTTAAAAATAGCTAAAGGGACAAATAATAAAAATATTTACTTAAGGTAAGTCGCGGGGTTCCCTCTGAAAAATGGTCGTTTTTTTTAAATCTCGACGCAAAGTTTAGAAATCGTGCATGCCTGTGGTATGAGGTACTGGCTTTCCCGGAAAAGATGTTTTGAAATTATCTGTAAACGATATGCACGGGAAAAGCGCCACCTAGCGGAGGGTGTATTTTTGAAAGATTTTCGTCATTTCACGGACATAAGTCCGTCAATAATATTTTTACAGCTATGGTTTTTCCACCAAATCAAAGCCGAATCAATCTGAGTTCCATGCATACAAAATTATTTAAAGATATCCACATTGAATACCTAAAATAACGTAATGATCCGCGAATGGGAGGCAATTTTCAAAGCGAAAATGACCCCAAAGCGGACGCATTAAGGGCAAATTGCGAGAAATCGGCTCGAGAGAATTTTTTTTAAAAACCGTAACGGATCCTTTAAATAAATATAAACATTTTTTTGAAATAAAAAAGGGGTGTCACCGACTTTGTTTTCAGGCCATCTAAACTTTTCTGAAGCACGACGGGGGTGCGTTAATGACGGTTTTTTATGCGGCGTCACGGTGTATTACTGACGTCGGTCTCTTGAAGTGAAACGTTTTCGTTTAGATGCGCAACGACTTCATTTATAAGAACAACTTACTGTTGTTATTTTCCATAACAAAAAATTCAGTTTTGATAGGACATTTAGATAAATTTCCGTTGCACATTTAAATAAGAATGTGGAAACAGATCATTCACAGCAAAACAGTCAGGATTTTGTGTTGCACATGTCATGTGTCCATATGACTTCTGCCTGACACCGCTTCCACGGTCAAGTGACCAAAATCGCTGATATGAATCATTGTTACCTCAGGTTCAAGTCCCGCTACTGATAATATCTGTTGACCGTTTCCTACAGAGAAAGAGAATCTAATTCGTTTTTTATAGGAATGAAGGTAAGGTTATCCTGTTGAAACGGGCGTTAAAGTCAATGTACATTGTATGCGAATTTGATACGCGCTACTTGTGCGTATATATACATGTGTACAAACTCTGTGAAAGCAGCAGTACAGTTGCATCTGTAACAGGAATGACCAACAGTCAGAACGTTATCACTATTTTCAGGATAGATAGACGGACATAAAGTGGCCATAACTCCTATTTTATATTATTAAAGATTCATATAGCTAAGAGAATAACTGGTTCAGAATTCACAAATCTTTTATTTTTACAGTTACTTCTTTTTTTACTATAACTACATTGCACATTTAAGCTACTGAACTCCAGATATAGAGTATTTTTTACTTTTGACAAAATCAGTGTTTAGTCATTCTGTAAACATAACGGTTTACCAACTGAGCTGCCGAGGAATGTACACATGCTGTGTGTCTTATAAAAAAATTTACCAATAAACTTATAGCGTGACAAACTGGGTAAACTTTAGAACGGACAAATTGGCGAATGCAGCGTTTATTTTGTTAGGTTATCTTTCAATGCCCCCGATACAGTTTTAACATTGAATTACTTGAAATCAAAAGTCAATGTATGCGAATTTGATACGCGCTACTTGTGCGTATATATACATGTGTACAAACTCTTTGAAAGCAGCAGTACAGTTGCATCTGTAACAGGAATGACCAACAGTTGACCATCTGGAGTTCAGTCGCTAAAATCATTGTCCAAATATAAAAAATCAAATGTACCCACATTTTATTTAGAGGAAGTGAGAAGTAACCAATCTCTCGTTACATTTAGCGTTTGTACAGGAACATGTTTCAGTAATACTTTTTGCATGAAATAAATGAATTATCTAATTATACATGCGGACAAAGTTCATGTGTAAAAAGACCTATGTTTTTAGTGTAACAGTTAATGAAACTGAATCAGAATAAAGCAAACTACAATAAATTCTGGTATTAATTAATTTAGACAAGAAAACTAGAAATACAAAATATAACTTTTGTTCGTGTAAACACTCGGCTCCCCAATTTGTGGAGGTGATAAATGTAACTGTACATCTACACATACAAAACCCCAAAAGACGAGCTACATGTTTGGGTAACCCAGGTGACCTGAAGAGGTCAGAACGCTGTGGCAGACGAGCGACGCTTGGTTGTCGAAATATAATGTCATTGTTAAGCTAAAAAACTTGCACATAATTTTAACCACACCCTATATGAGTCATGGATCAATGGCAGATGTTTTCTTTAGACTAAGTTGTTGCGATATTATGCTGTTGTGGCATAGTTTTCCGTTTGGGGCTTTTTATAACGATGGTGCTTAAACTCGTTTGAGTAACTAAGTATGTACACGTACTGTACAGTGTACATGTATATTGTTTTAAGGTTGATATTGTTTATTTATTTACTAGTAATCATGTAGATCTAGGTAGCTACGAGGTGATGTTTCCTTCTTGTATATGTCTTAAACTACTCGTCTATGGTGTTTTAGTTTTTTTGCTGGAAAAGTGAGTGTCCTTTAAAACAGTATGAATTGTTTGCCATACAAGAGAAGCTAAATGTAAATTGTTTTTTTCTATGTAGACTTTATTGAAAGAAGCAGTCTGAATCCTGAAAAAAGGTACCGTCAGTATTGTTGACCAAAATTGTTGCAAACGCGCTTTATTTGAATGCAACTTCACAGCATTCAGTTGAAATTTCTAATTAATGGGTAACATCTATTTTTTACTTTGTTTTTGCTTGTAGTTAGAATAGCTAGTAATAGCTAGTTGACTTGACTTGACTTTAACTTGACTTTGACTTGACTTAAGTAATTCAATACTGTCACCGTTGCTATTATATAGGATGCCAGTTTTAAGGCCAGTTTTGTTACATGCATGCTTCACTATAGTTAATGTGTAGCAGAAGTTTGTTTAATGTAGTTTTACAAAGTGTGACAACACCGCGTGATTATTTTTGCTTTCATTTCGAGCATGAAATCATGTTTTTTCACCTGTAGCTGTGTACAACGAAAAACAAAACCAGGAGCAATTTTGAAAGGCCATTTAACATTATTACAGAAAGTGTGTAACACACATTTTAGTAATTTATCAAGTGTTGTAATATCATACTGCATTCAAAGTTTGAGCACGAAACTGAGCCGGGTATGAAACTAGTTTAAAAGTCACGGGGTCAAGTCATATGTACCACACTGTTACGGGATGTAATAATTCTGTTCACGTATATTTCGACATGTACTTTATACTAATTCATTTTAGCTCGATTGCGAAAAAAGCTTAAAGCTTATCGAGGCATTACCGAGTCCGCTTCCAGGAAAAAAAACAGTACTGGTGTCATATGAGGTGATACGGTCGTGACCCCAGTGTGGCTCGAACCCGCAACCTCTGGGGTGAGCGGCAGACACATTAACCTTACACCATCTCTCCCCTTTTGACAAATGAATATCGCATAGTAATTAGCAGACTTTCTACGAATGTTAGACTAAACGAAAAATGAAAAATCTATTATTTTAGAAGAAAATCAATGTATATGTGAGTTATACGACATTATAACTGGACTGGGACACTTCTACATATTAACATGCATATGCTTTTTTATTTATTTATGTACGCCTACTCGGCTGTTGTTCCCCGTGTATCTATGTCTGTATGAGGACTTCGGGGAAAAAGGTAACGTTAAGTTTATCACGTTTTGTTCTTGTGTACTTAATTATTGTTACTAAAAATCTGTTAAAACAATAATACCCCATCCTATACAGTTCTCAAGTATTTGTTAAAGGCAGTAATAATCGAATAAGCGTGGCCATAGTTGCGTTTCACCTTTTTTTGCAATATAATTGGAAAACAAATATTGCGCAATATTTAAAGAATGTTTTTTGAATAACCAACGGTAAATTTCGCTGCTAAATCATCTTTCTTTTTTAGCGCAACATGTAATTTAACACACAAAGTGCTGATGGGACTTTAAAAATATCTTGTCAGCGGCCTGTGGGCAACTTTGGTTTTCAGTATTGGTTAAAGAGCGGAACAACTTACATACTGGTTCGAGTCCCATAGTCCAAACAACATGTGCGTGTGTGTGCGTGCGTGCTTGAGTGTGCGTGTGTTGTGCTGGGGGCATTTTAGACAATCTGTTTATTCGTATATTCTTTTTTGTGTACAATAGTTCTTTTTTTATTTAATCATTATTTTTTGTTGCTGAATTTGAAAAAGAAATAAATAAATTACTTGAAATCCATTCAAATGAAAATGGAAAAGCATACACATTTTGCTTATTTGGCGAAAAATATTTGTCATTTATGATTTTAAAATATATCTTTCTGCATTGCTTTCGTTTGGAATGTGTTTCTTTTTAATCACATTCTACACAGAAAAAAATCTGAAATATACATGTGTGCATATTTGTTTACTCGAATAACTTATTATGTATATTGTTTACATGAATGTCACAAACACATAATATTGATAGTTCATTATAAACTGTATATAATGTACATTGTATTACTATTTGGTTTTGAAAGAAATAAAATAATATACTGATTGTGACGTCACAATTTAGGTGCGAAACATGGAATTTTGTGGGAATATCAAAGCTTGTATCACATATTTTTTTCTATCATGAAGAATATATATGTTAGAGTATGTCAGTAATGTAGTATTATCTTGCCGAAGTATGACGCGAATCGCCTCGATTTATTTGCAACCATTACCTGCCCAATTATACGCCAGATGTTTTTTTAAAAATAAATATCTTTGAAAATTGTACATTTTTTCTACACCTATGTAACTAAGGCGTGAGCAAAACTTATTACCGACCAATGCTGGTCGTCGGAATTCGTGTTGTTTGGTTAATTCAATGAAGTCTAAACCGATTAGAAGATTGAACCAATCGAATACCGGTACAATTCATAATATTTCCCACGTTTCACTTCAAGAGACCGACGTCAGTAATACACCATGACGCCGCATAAAAAACCGTCATTAACGCACCCCCGTCGTGCTTCAGAAAAGTTTAGATGGCCTGAAAACAAAGTCGGTGACACCCCTTTTTTATTTCAAAAAAATGTTTATATTTATTTAAAGGATCCGTTACGGTTTTAAAAAAAAATTCTCTCGAGCCGATTTCTCGCAATTTGCCCTTAATGCGTCCGCTTTGGGGTCATTTTCGCTTTGAAAATTGCCTCCCATTCGCGGATCATTACGTTATTTTAGGTATTCAATGTGGATATCTTTAAATAATTTTGTATGCATGGAACTCAGATTGATTCGGCTTTGATTTGGTGGAAAAACCATAGCTGTAAAAATATTATTGACGGACTTATGTCCGTGAAATGACGAAAATCTTTCAAAAATACACCCTCCGCTAGGTGGCGCTTTTCCCGTGCTTATCGTTTACAGATAATTTCAAAACATCTTTTCCGGGAAAGCCAGTACCTCATACCACAGGCATGCACGATTTCTAAACTTTGCGTCGAGATTTAAAAAAACGACCATTTTTCAGAGGGAACCCCGCGACTTACCTTAAAGTCAGCAATATACAAATAGCTCATGCAAGCTTTTGAACTGAGCATGCAGGTGCATGTTGGTGAACTTTGCTTATGGTGGTTTTACTGTGGGAGAAACAAGAAATCCCAGAGAAAACCTACCTGTGTGATAATGATACCATCTGGTGACCACCTACCATCTCACATACTACCAGGACGGGATCGAACACAAATAGCATTGATGAGAAGCGAGTGCACAAAGCACTGCGCTAACTGGACAACCCTATAAAAATAATCAGAGAATCATTCAAAGTTTCAAGTTAATCACTTATAATACCAGTACAGTTGTTCCATATTAGTTGTAGATAAAATTAACGATACTTTAAAACCATAACAGACATTAAATAATGTGATATTCTAACATTGAAAATTGCCAGCAACTTCTGTATTAGTGACTAAAATGGTCCCTGGGGTTTAAATCCTGGCTGGTGCACTGGAAATTTCAGAAATGCTTCTCAGTGTTTCAGACTTTCCCACCCAATTACAGATGAACTGGTTAGAAACCCAGATATCAGCATGTAAAAGGACCAAGGGGTCTATTCGTAAAATGAGCTAGGGTCTCAGGTACCCTGATCCCCTTGTATCTGCACCTGTCTCTTCAACATGCACCTGTCAGGAGTCCAGGCAAGTTCACCCAAAGAGAAGTCCCACAGTCGGCCGGGACTTATAAACAATCACAGAAAAAAAAGGTTCATCAATATTAACCTCAAAATAAGGTTCAATGATACAAGGGATCACTTCATAATACTTAAAACAATCATTCAGACAAAATACAACACTGCTGGTGTTATGCATAATAAAACATAAATTAAATAAACAACTTTTGGTTCGACCAAAATAGTAAACATGGAGGACATTTTCAACTTGACAGGAAGTGTCAAAAATGCTTGAAATGCCAAAATTCAAGTATGCACAAAAGTTCTGTGAATGTAAACTGTACCAAAACCATCAGTGTTTATCAAAATTATGATGACAAATGGATTTTAACAATGGAATGACTTATTTACGCTAAAATTCAAGGTAAGCTGAATCATGCAAGTAACAACTTTCGGACAGTAGATATTTCGGACAGTCAGTCATTTCACCATTTTCGATGTTGATTCTTTATGGATCGAGTCTCGAGGGCGATTAATATAAGTTGTAAGAACTTTATTATGCACTCCAGATTATATTTATTAGTATAAATGTCATAATTATCCAGGTGCGAAACGTTTTTTGGACGAAACGTCTTGTGGGCGAAACAATATAAATTTACTTACACATATCGTGTATGCAACATAGATGATTCAAAACATTCCGCTTCGTGTTAAACTTGTATGAAGACAGCAAGCACTGGCATTTTCTCGTCCTTTGCAATAAAACTTTCGTCATTGTTTCAATCAAAATTTTTCAGCATGATTAAGAGGGGGCGCCATTTTACAACTACAGACACTTTTTAGTGACGTAATCAAGAAGCAGTGGGAGACATTGTTATTTTTTACGTTTTATCAGGAACGTAGAATATACGTTCCTGGTTTTATACATTATAACATGTTTCATAATTTTGCTTCTGTTTGCTGCGGTATTATTTAAATCACTTTTTGTGTTTGATAAAAAATCACAAGAACTGATTGTTTCGCGAGAATTGGGTGGGGAGAAGCTGTGCACACAAAAACGAATTTCGATTGGTTTGTAGAATTAAACTAGCCAATGAAATGTGTCCTTAGTAAAGTTGACTCGCCGCTAATGGCTTCCTGGCAGACGAAAACAAACGATTTGTTGATCTACGGTATATATACTCTGAAGCAGATTGTAGAACTAAAGTTGGAATCGCTTTTCAGAGGCTACCTGGGACTGAGGGGCTGTTCAGAATTTTGAAGCTTGGAGGTATTTTCAAAAATATGTTTGAATGGTGGTGTTTGAATCTTTAAAATTGCAAATTATTTCTCTTAAATTATAGACATTCTAAACAGTCTACAGCCGAAGATCCGACGTCAATAAATTTTCAAAATTTATATGCTCTACTGTATATAGATCAAACTGAAAAATACATAGCCCAAAGATGGATTTGAACTTGTGCCCTCCAGTCACGTCACCATAAAAGCTAGCTGGCAAGCAAGAACTATGTAGATATGTGCAGTTTGTTTCCTTTACAACACAAGTTACGAATATTGTATATTTAAAATATCATTTCCGTTATAATCATTTTGTACGTTGTAGAACATCGCTTGCATGTTTCAGGCAAAGAGTAATTAGTCGAAGGGTTGGACAGTTACATCAGTTCAGTTACAGTACAGTTTAAGATGAGAGTTTGAGACGGATTCGTTTTTAGAAGAGAACGGTACTAAAATTTTGCATATCCGGGTACTGATAAATCATTTACATTCGGGAAAGGTGATTCCTCAGCTTTCATCACTGGTCTCTATGCATCTTTAACTTTAAATAACCAAGAATGGATGACTATGTAACTTTGGGATTTATTTAAATGACCTGTTATATATATTTATTCTTAAACTTCAGCTGTTCAAGGAGAGGGAGGATGCATGTAAATTTGGTTCTGCAGATTGAATAAAGTCACACGGGACAGTTAATGCTCCAGGTATTTTCATAGATTTAATGAAATTGAGTTACTGATTATAACTGAACATTGCAAAAAGATATGAATTTTAAATGCAGCTTATAGCAGTTAGTTTTTCAGTCGGACAGTGTCCAACATATTTTATTGAACAAGAATCTTGCAATATCTGGTATTTGTCATTAAAAAGTTGAACTATTTGACTCTACAATTTAAACATTTGCATGAAGATGTTAGCAAACATTGTTTAACATTTTTGTCGAGCCGCTTCAGAAAGCTCGATATAGTTCTCCAAATGGCGCTTAGTGTATGTGCGTGCGTCCATCAATCCGAGTTTAATTTGTCTGGGCTGTAGCTTATCCATGGATCAAGGGATTCTTAAATAACTTGGCACAAATGTCCACCATCATGAGACAGAGTGTCATGCACAATAACCAGGTCCCTAGGTCTAAGGTCAAGGTCAGAGTTAGAGGTTAAAGGTCAAATTAAGGAATATCTTTGTCCGGAGCATTTCTTCTTCATGCATGGAGGGATTTTGATGTTACTTGGCACAAATGTTCACCACCGTAAGCTACCCTTGTTTTTAGAATTACTTTTCTTTGTCGTTTCTATAAACAGCGTGTATTTTGACCTAGATCTCTTCTTGGTAAGGAGTTAGTCAATTTGACAGCTGGCAGGCTCGACATGTTGTAAATGGGCATCTAGTTAACATTGTTTAACATTTTTGTTGTCTCTTTCTTAAGGAAATGACAGTGTCCAGTACCTGAACTGAAGAGACAGAAAAGAGCCACCAAGGTACATATTCTGTAATTTTCTGTTCAGTAAAGCTCTTGTTAGGATGAAACTTTGTACAATCATGCTGTCATTTGAGAACTGAGTCAAGAGTTAGGGTAACAATAATTTTACAATTTAACAGGATTTAAATTTTAAGCACATTGCTGACCCATGACTTCAATTACTCTATTACATTGTTTGAAATCTAAGCAAGGTATCACATAGTTGTGACTCAAGAAAAAGTGCTAGGAAAAGCAGCATATTTAGCCTTAGCATTTCAAAAATATAACATCAATAACTTTCCTGCACTGTTTTATGGTGCTGACAGGAGGCACTAGATTTTTCCTCACAATGCAACCTCTTCATTTAATTCATCGTATAAACACATTTTATTGATTTTTTAGAAGAGAGAATTTAAGAAACTAGAAGATGAGGTGATGTCCATATAAAACTGCAGGAAAGAGAAGATAAACTTCAAGATAGGCAGTCTTCTAGCCAGTCAATCTGACATTAGTATACCAAACGGGTGCACCAGCAAACGAATGGACATAAAAGAGTTAACTAAAGCGACAATTTCCTCCTGCAACAGTTGTTGCTTCATCACTGTCAGCTTTAACTGAGGAAATTCTTCAACAGAGTTGGGGAACAGAACATATTCAAAAGTCTGTGTTTCCAAGTGTTAGTGAAAATGAGCTGATTAACTCCACTCGGACTGACAAGAAAACCATCAAACGCATGAATAATGTAAAGCCACAACTTTATGCTACAAAATTTGCTTTGCTCAAGAGAGTGGTGTTGGAACTAACATCCATGGAAAAAACATTGTTCAGCAAGAAGTCATTAAAAAAGTGATGATTTGAAGCTTTTTTTTATTGGAACTGTGTTGACTTTAAATTTTACAGATCAAATTGTTTGACATGTTTAATATAGATTTTTGTCAAGTCTTGAAGAATTTAATGTGGGATTCCCCAGGTAGCTTTGCTCAGCGCTCATATATCATTATTAAGATGTGTAAAGAGCTATTCAAGTATTTTCTATGTCGCATTTAACTCTCCTTGGAAATTTCATTATTTTGTGACTTGCATGATTTTCTAGGTAAATTATGGCATTTTTATATTTGTAATACAGTTATTCATATTACTATCTTATTGTTTGACTCTGTAAATTATGACAAGAGGGCTTTTTCAATTTTTATGTCCCCGAAGGATGGCATATTAAAATGCACCGTCCGTCCGAGCATACTAATAGGCATATATTGGGTACTATATCCTTCATTCCGTATAGGTACCCAACAAAAAAGGGTACTTGTTGGGTAGGTCTAATGCTTAGGGTTAGTGCAATGTTTGGTATCTTCTTATAATGGGAAGCAATGGGAGAGTACCCAGAAATACCCATTTTTAAAGTTGTCCACCCTTGCATTTTTTTGTGTCCAGGCTGTAACTTTGTCATGTATTAAAAGCTTTTGAAATAACTTGGCACAAATGTTCCGCACATCTAGCAGACGTGTCACTTGCAAGAGCCACTTCCCTACCTCAAAGGGCAAGGTTGCACAGAGTTAATAGGTAATGGAATCCTGTATATATGCGTACATTTGTGTCCGGACTGTAACTTTGTCGTACATTGATTAATTTTATAATAACTTGACACAATTGTTCAGCACATGAAGACAATGTGCAGTGGGCAAGAACAACGTTCCTACCTCAAAGGGCAAGGTTGAGGGACAGCTCTTCTTTATAATTTGACATTACACTCAATACCAACAACATTGACTAAATGCTTAAATTTGTTAAATTGTAATACACACACTTGTTTCATTTTACATTTCCAACTTCAATTGGTCAATTTGAATATTTCTTGAGAGACTGCAAAATTGTATTATCTGTTAATGAAAAAAGTAGCTGTTTCGAGCCATGTCGAGTTTTGTTTTTGCAATGAGGACTTATCTACTAATTGAAATATACATTTGTTGAACTTAAGGTAAATATTGAATGTTTTGTTTTAGCTCACCTGAGCACAAAGTGCTCAAGATATGTTATTGTGATCGCCTGGTGTCTGTCGTCTGTCTGTCTTTTCAATTATCTAGTGCTGAATAAGCTGAAAAAATATTTCTAGACTGCAAAGATTGAACAACAATTTGACCACTGTTCATGAACCCAGTTCATGAACAACAATTTGGACACAGTTCATGAATTATTCATGAACAGTTCAGGAATCAGGTTCATGAAACAGTTCATGAATCAGGTTCACGAACAGTTCATGAATCGGGTTCATGAACAGTTCATGAATTAATTTGTCCAAATTGTTGTTCATGCACCGTTCATGAATAGTTCATGAACTTAGTTCATGAATAGTTCATGAATTATTCATCAAATTCTCGACAGGGAAGTGGATAAGAATGGAAATTTTAACTGAGTTTCTAAGTCGAAATGGGCCATAATTCAAATAAAATCCTTGACAGAATTACCGTCTCCAGCCTATGTTTGGGGATCATGATGGTAAACAAGTATTCAAACTTTCAAAGTAATATCTCAAACAGTTCAGTCAAAAAGTGGACTGGTACAAAAAAACTTAACTGAGATTCTAAGTCGATAAATGACTTTAATTAAAAATAAATCCTTGACAGAGTTACCTTCTCTTGCCTACAGATGGAGGTAATGATGCAAAAAAGTATTCAAACTTTCAAAGCAATTTCTCAAAGGGTTTAATCAATAGTGGCTTTTCCCATATTCAATGTATTTTCTAAGTAAAAAAAGAAGCATAATTCTGACAAACTCTGACAGAGTTATGTACTCTTGTCTGTTGATGGAGGTTATGATGGTAAACAAGTATGGTAAGTTTCAAAGCAATACCTCTAATGGTTTTGAAATAAAGTAGGGTGATACAAAAAACTTAACCAAGGTGTGACACCAACGTAGACGCCGACGCGTACCCTGACGCCGACGCCGAGGCGAGTAGGATAGCTCCCCTTTTCTTCGAAAGGTCGAGCTTAAAAACTAGTCTTTTGTAATATGTTTTAGTTGAACGTTTTTACTGGAACTGTTTTAATAAAACAGCCTATTCTGGGTCCAAATTATTATTTCTTTAACAATGATTTTTTTAATCACGTTAAAAACGATAAATTCAATGTAGAGCATTGCTCTAGTTGGAATAATCATCAGCGGATTAGGAAATATTTTTGAAAGCATGAACTATGTCACTTTTTGAATTATACATGACACACCCTGAAATAGAGTGGAATTAACTATACAGAAAGATACATGCAGTTCGTCCAAAACATATTCAAATCAGCTATCTATGAGAAATATTCTCTCTGGTTTATCTTATCTGGTTTATAATCCGTATTTGTACGACTCATGTAACAAGATTAGAAGTATTTTCAAATACGAAATACACTTTACATTATCAAATTTAACAATATCTCTATGTTATTGAATTCCTTCTTCGTTTGTCAATGGAAAGTTTTGCCAAGACCCTGGCATTGAGACCTTGGCTGAGGTATTTGCGAATTAGAAAGGAACATACATCCCGAGGAATCCCGAAAGCAAAAAGCAGTAATGTAAATTGAAAGAAGCCGATTATAAAATGCAATCCTATGGTCTCTACGCAAGCTATCTTTTCAAAAGGTAAAAATCAAATATATATACGTCTATCTTGTATCAAGCCATCACCAGGAAAGAAGGAATTGACACAAGCCCTGTCCTCGAAAAAAGCAAAAAGGAAAGCATGTTGAACTTATCTTTTTACCTCTTCCCTTTAAGTTTTTATGTTGTTTCAAACTTTATCTTCTCTGATAGGCAACGCATGTGGATAAAAGAGAGGATTGAAAATTTAAATTCAAAGATGCAGTTGAAATTTACTTATATGACATGAAGATTTGAAGAAATTATATTTGTAAAAGTCATATACATGGATATTCAAATTCCTCACAAATCCATAACAAAGGTCATAGTTATGAGACCGACTATTGTTATTAGTCGTATAAATGATACATAATAATCATCTTCCAAAAATTGGTATTACCAAGATCGAACACTGGTAACCTTGGTGGGTGTTTCCTGAAACATGCTCTTTTTTCAAAATGAGTAGCACAAACTTTCTGTTCAACAACTATGATCTGAACTATGACCTTGTTTTTCATTTAATGTGTCCATGTGTCAAACCTGACCTAGTATTCACGAAGACAAAGATTCTGACACACTTTGATGCTTTTTGACAAATTGAGGTCTCCGTTGTATGAACAAGATTTTCCTGCAATTTTACTCAACTGCCCCAGTTTCAAACTTCCAGTTGAATGCATTTAGAGTTCTATGCCCATGATAACCTGGTACACAAAAGGTACACAAAAGGGTTTTCCTATTACGACCAACATGACCTTGTTTCAAATTCAGTCTAGAAGACTTGCATGCAGATTGGGAACAAAATATAGCCTGTAGAATGTTCATAAATTTTTCTGTTTTAGCATGATGACCTAGTTATTTTTATCTAACATGAGCTAGTTTCAAACTCGATTTACGAGTTCATCAAGACAAATATTCTGACTATTTGCAATGCTAATCGGGTACAAATAGTGGCCCCTAGAGTGCTAAGTAAACAAGGCTTTTATATGATTTTGCCAAGTGACCTAGTTTCTCACCTATTTTACCCAGTTTCATAGCAAAGAGTGTAGCAACAAAAGCATCCTGGACAAATTCCATGATAATTTCCAATTTTGGTACACAATACTGCCTTTTGGTGTTCACAAGATTTTTCTATGATTTGATCTTGTAACCTAGTTTTTAACGTAACGGAACTCTTTTTCAAACCTGGTCTTCAGTTGATCTAAACAAACAGTCGGACCAATTTGAATTATTATTGCGTGTGAAAAGCGGCCTCTTGAATAATGACAGGGAAGATAAAAAGATGACAAACAACAGATATCAGACGATCACAACTTCACACCTTTAGGCCTTCAGCACTTTGGGCCCAGGTGAGCCAAACACATGCAGATGACACTAGTAGGATTTGACCCGTGAGCTATGACGTATTATAGAATATATAAATATAAAAGTGCAGTTACGACTGAATGCATAACATCTAACTATACACGAAAATCACGAGTCCATACCTGAGCCACCATTAAAGGTCCAATTGCATTTACTTCATAATGCATCCTCATCTCTTCTCGTGTAACAGTCTCGATACTTTGACGGCAAAGATGTCCACTGTTGTTGATGAGTAAGTTTAAACCCTCCCCTTGTACCATTGATTCGACAAGTGTCTTCACTTTATCGATTGTCTCTTGTTTTCCAACATCTACAAATGTTATGAGACCGTTATCACAACAACTCCATTGAAGGCAAGTGCAATATTTATTTAGAGAAACAGTTTTGTAGCAATGACTTGATTAACATGACTGGCATAAAATTGTATTGACAAAAAAATAAATAGAGTTGTTACCCATTTCTAAATTGTATTTTAATAAACTTTAATTACTTTACTTATTTAAACTATTGTTACTGAAATCAGGAATTCAGCAATTACACGTTTCAAGAAATTAAAAAATATCATCTACCCCTCCCCCCTCACTCAGTCTCTCCGGCCACAGCAATGAAGGAAGCTGTCAGTTAGAGACCCTTCCTGCCAGGGTGGTGCAATCTGGCCACACAATTTTCCTTGACTGTTCATACAGAGGACATAACTGAAGAACATGCTCCGTTGTTTAGTCTAAAAGACCAAATGAGTTTTTTTCGGAGATGAGGACAGCTTTACTTAACTTTACTTGGGCGTTTTAACCCAGACTGAGCGTCCTCGGTCGACCCAAACATTTCTCCCATAATGTTGTTAAACTTGAATTCATTTTCTGAAAGGAGATTTTTAGTAGGAGGTGTCACCCTCCTTATTACCAATGGACTTTCACATGAAGGGTAGAGCTGCGGAAAATTCTGCCTAAATAGCTTTTATTTTCTCTTGAAAGGGTAAATAGAGAAGGACCTTGTGTACACAGTCCTTTTTGTTATATCATATTATCTTAACTGGAGTTGTACTTGTTGCTCCGGAAATAACTCTTACTAAGATCTGGTTCTTGACCTTATCCAGCACGTCACATTTACTAATGATACTTTCATCAGTTTTTTCCCAGTTTGTGCCAGATAACTTCCGTAGTAGTATCGCTATCGTGCGTAGGAAACTAGTTTCAGCTTCGGCTAGATGACACTTCAATGTAAGTTGCTTGTCAAAGATTACACGTAACTATGTAGCCTGTTCAACTTCGGTCAAAGGAATGCCGCTAATTTTGACGGTTCCAGCCTTCTTCTCAGGCGAGAGTGTGAACACAGTTGTACATGACTTTTATGTGCTTACTTGTACGCACAGATCTTCTGCTCATGCTCAAAGCATACATATATCTTCAGCTAGCTGCATCCAAAAAGTTGAAGTTAATGCATACTCTTCTAAACACAAATGTATGGAGGCACGAATTCCTATGGAAAGTTCGGACACAAAGTCATTTAAGGAGAAAGAGAGTGGATGAAACTACACCTCCTTGAGGGCACTTTTTATTTGTATCCTATCAAAATTAATTCTAGCCATTCTTTTTTAACGGGTAGGACTTGATCAACTAGTTCATTTTATATCTGACCCGATTCCATAGTAACTTCACAAGTCTGTCAGTACAGATTTTAGCAACTCTCTCTCTCGATTAATCCAAACAACAAGTGTATTTGTTTTTCGTATGTCATTCAGTGTTTTATTTACATCTTCTCCTTCCCCTTTACCCTTTTCGTGTTTACCTCTGGTGGTTTCTGCTGATAGAGATGATACGCACATCTTCATAATTGTCAGTGAATCTGTTTGCTGCCTGTTTTTCTATCAGGAATAGTGTCTTTCACTACCAGAGCTGTTGCCCCTCTGTTTGCTTCCGTCCTCATAATTTTTCACTATTTGGTGATATTTCAAAGCTTCGTGCCATCATTGATCAGGTTAACAGATACTGAGAAGTTTTCACCCAGCTTCTTTGTCTGTCTTGGAGCTTGACACTGGTAAGCTTGTTGAAGTTTGATGTCGTTTTCATAAGAGGCGACCTCTCACATGGCCTCGAAAAAGTGACATGATGATGAATAATGAATTAACCATCCATTCAGTGCCACAAGGTTGTAACTCCTATTAAAATAAGAAGGAAATACGACAGAGTTGCACGGAGGGGACTACATACAAATGTATTCAAATATACGTTACAATTTTGTACACTCCATGTACTTACCTAGCTCAACAACATTCACTGAAGGATTAGATTTTGCAATCACATTCAGGTCCTGCAAAAGAACACAAAATAACAAATCATTTATCATTTTTCTTGTGAACATTACGTTGAAAGTCAGATTTAAATTATACTTCACTGGCTGTAATAAAACGAGAAACTGTTAAATCTGTATAAAGTGTTGCCCATGGTAAAACATAACAAGATGATTCTTGAACATTTTTTAATTGATTTATAAATGCAAAAACATCATGCTTAGTAAAATGAAGTCGTTTCAATAAACCACACACAATGTATTTAAAAAACTGTGTTGACCATCTGTTTCTGTGTCTGTTTGACTGAAACTTATACCAAAGAACATACTCATATTCTGTATCAAGTAAACTATGGTTGTTTGCCTAAACCGAAAGCCCTCAAGCAAAGTTACAATACTAGAATTGAAAGTGGATTTTTTCTTATCTACACTGGTTCTCTTAAGTTGAATGTCATTTGTACGAAAATAATTCCTGTTGTTGTTTTTTTTAATCTTAAGTACATGCTATAAATTTTCAATGTGGCTCGTTGGTCGAGTGGTTAACGCTCTGGAATGAATAGTTTCTGTTAAAAAAATAATTATCTTGTTTAAATTGTGCTAATAGTTTAGGAGGGAGGGGGCGCTAATTAGAATCAATACGGTATATATAATTCTCGTGAAAAAAGGGTCTTTTTAGGCCAGACCTGCCTGATACTAGGGCTGTATGGAAGTGGGTCCAGTCAATGCAGCATTGAAGACATTGACATCTACTAGAATGCATTACATGTATAATGAGTAATACAATTAATTTCCTAATTTATATGAATGGAAAAAGACAGCATGTGTATATACTACAATGTATTACCAAAAATGATTTTATTTATGAAGTATAATTAAAGTGGAAATGAAAAACAGATCACATGTTGTGGTAGTATGTACTAACGAAAATAAGTAGGGCACAACCTACGCGAAAACTCGTGACAAAAGAAATTCAGTATATTACCTCTGCAGCATCTGGATTCCTACAGCAGGCAAACAGGTACTTTGGTGGTTTTGATAACTGCAGAAATTGTTTCACGAATTCGAGACCAATGCCTCGATTACATCCTGTAATTAAAACCGATTTGGGCGACAACATGATTTAACTACCGTGCTCCTTGTTATCGAACTTTAAGATTTGATGAATGACGTAATAAATATCGTTATCATCCTGTTATGTAATCGCTATTCAAAGAAGGCTCCCACTAATACCGCTGTCAATGTTTGTATTTAAATATAGGTTCTACTTGTTTTTATATAAAGTTACTCAAATAAAGCCGCTTTTCCGGCCAAGGGCAGGTATTGTTCCCACACTTCCTTTATCTTGTTATCTACACCATTTAGTCCTACCTCTTTATCTATTAGACTAGACTTACTGTTTCATTTTGAATAAAGGTCATTTAACAGCTGATATGAATTTTAGGGGGCAGGGGACAATTTGCTACTATATGGCCCCTGTCGAGTTTTTAAATAATTCGGGTAGCGCTGTTTGGATGTGATTTTTATTCAAGTTAGTTTATATTATTGATTTGTATTTCTGTAAACATTTGTATAACTGAGTCGATACAAAATCAGGAATTATTAGCGAATACGAGTGTGTAATAGCGTCGTGGCTGTCATGTGGTATGAGAAGCCTAAATCGGTGAAAACCGGAAGCAGGCTATTTTGTCTAGGGAACATGCGGACCTATACTATGTGTTTGATTGCTGATTGGCTTAAACTAAGTGGATGCATACGGGAAAAATTCTTTTGAAATAATCGCTGGATGATAGATCACAAATGAAATATGAAGAGAAAAATCTGGATATAAATTATAATCAAAATATTTGGTATTTGAAAATACTGACATATTTGGTCGGTGACCACTAAAACTGCCACGAAAATGGGGCTGGTGTCATTCAGCACCAAATTACTGGCATAAAGTATTGGATCAAATGTATATATTTTGTTATTTTTATGTGGGACTAGGATGCTTCTACAAAATAAAGTGCATTTCAGCAGTCGGTGAGATTTTGGGTAGTCGCACCGGCAGAAAACCTGATAATGTACATCTATGGAAATAAAGGTATGGTTACAAAGTCTCAATATACGGGACCAGCAGTGGAGAAAATGCTGAAAAGAAATGTGCAAGGGCAGATAATATGTTGTCAACAGAAGTGTGAAATGTGGTATATAATTCATAAATGATAATGTACAAAGAATAGTCCCGAGCTGTTTGTGCTCGGATTTTAGTACGTACTGTGATTTTATTGATGAATTTGTGTTATTTAGACCTGTAACCGAATCTCAAAATAACCAGACGGGTAAATGTCACCTATATGGCTTCTGTTTTAGTAAATAATTTTCGTTACCTTATGATTCTAGAGCTGTAAACATACCAAACAAGTATACTGTTGTAAATAAAATGTGTTATATAGATCTAGTCGCCATGAAATTGCGTGAAAAAATTGTTAATATTGTAATTGAACAAAAATCGACGCAATTCTTATCACAAAACGCGGCAAAATATCCGGAACGCTTAGGGAAGGGCATTATAGATTTTGAATTATCTCCCTTTGATTACAAAAATGCCCTAAAACCCAACTGAGGAAATCTGTTCAGTTTTTATAGCTATTTTGTTGTTTTTTATTACATTACATACGAATTTTGTTAAATATGCATCATTTCTTGTCGCTTTTGCAATTTCGGTCTCAGAAATACGAATACTACTCTAAAATGGTATAAAAAATTACGCTTTTTTTGGCCTCGGAGGGATGCATAGCGTCAGTTATCGTTTATTTGAATTGAAATTTCATTCCTGGTCGTAACAATTCATATTTTAATAAAACAAGAGGGCCAAGATGGCCCTATATCGCTCACCTTGGTACAAGTCCACTTGCCTGGTGGAAGATCACTAGATAATGTTATATACCAAATAAGTTTTCCTATATACGCCTTTGTAAAACAAATGATCCTCCCCCCCCCCCGGGCAAGGTCAATTTTGACCCCAGGGGCATAATTTGAACAAACTTTAAAGAGGTCTACTAGTCAATGCTACATGCCAAATATCTAGGCTCTAGGCCTTGTGGTTTCAGAGAAGACGATTTTTAAAGTTTTTACTATATATTCCTATGAAAAACTAAGGGCCCATCCGTGCGGGGTCAATTTTGACCCGGGGATCATAATTTGAACATATTGGTACAGGTCCACTAGCTCATGCTACATGCCAAATATCTAAGCTCTAGGCCTTGTGGTTTCAGAGAAGAAGATTTTTAAAGTTTTTACTATATAAGCCTATGTAAAACTAAGTGACCCCCGGTGCGGGGTCAATTTTGATCCGGGGCTCATAATTTGAACAATCTTGGTAGAGGTCCACTAGCCAATGCTACATGCCAAATATCTAAGCTCTAGGCCTTGTGGTTTCAGAGAAGAAGATTTTTAAAGTTTTCCCTATATATTCCTATGTAAAACTAAGTGACCCCCGGGGCGGGGTCAATTTTGACCCGGGGCTCATAATTTGAACAATATTGGTAGAGGTCCACTAGCAAATGCTACATGCCAAATATCTAAGCTCTAGGCCTTGTGGTTTCAGAGAAGAAGATTTTTTAAGTTTTTCCTATATATTCCTATGCAAAACTAAGTGACCCCCGGTGCGGGGTCAATTTTGACCCGGGGGTCATAATTTGAACAATCTTGGTAGAGGTCCACTAGACAATGCTACATGCCAAATATCTTAGCTCTAGGCCTTGTGGTTTCAGAGAAGAAGATTTTTAAAGTTTTCCCTATATATGCCTATGCAAAAACTAAGGGCCCACCCGCGCGGGGTCAATTTTGACCCGGGGGTCATAATTTGAACAATCTTGGTAGAGGTCCACTAGACAATGCTACATGCCAAATATCTAAGCTCTAGGCCTTGTGGTTTCAGAGAAGAAGATTTTTAAAGTTTTTTTTCTATTTGTTGCCATAGCAACCAGAGTTCTGCATGGAATGGAATTCTTTGAATATTTTGGTAGAGCTTCATGCAAGGAACATTCCTGCATAGTTTTATCAACATTGGCCTAGAGGTTTCAGAGGAGATGTCATTTGAATCAAAATGTTGACGGACGACGGACGACGGACAATCATCGATCAGAAAAGCTCACCCTGGCGTAGCCAGGTGAGCTAAAAAGTTGCACTTGAGAAGCATTCGGTTCTTTACATTTTATGGTAAATGTGCTAGAAATTCAAATACTACGCAGATTACTCTTAATTTTGGGCACTCTGAACGTCCATCTAGATATTTATTTTTTGGTTGCTATTGAATAAGCCAGTTTATACGGTATGTGTCTGTACAGCCTTTATTTTATTCTACTTTTTGATGTAATTTTTTATTCTATCCTGCTTTTCAGAACACTATTTTGTGATTAATAAGGCAAAATTTCTTCAAAATTCATACTTTTGGAAGGGTGTGGGTAACATAACATACCATAATAGAAAGAGTATAGGATGTATCAACCAAATAAGCACATGAATTATTAATAGACACTCTGCTCCTTGTTCACTCACATTTTCGACTCTGCAAAGAAAAGTATACAGATATGACAACTGATAATGTAGCAATTTGACAAATTATTTCAAAGCTCAGCAGTAGCACGCGAAATCGTCTCGACGTGGTCATCAATATGGAGGTATATTTTGCATCGTGATGCTATGTAGATTAAACCAAAGCTATTGGTTTAGGAATGGTTATTTTTTTATTCGAAAGAGTTTTAAGTGCGTACAAAAGCAATCGTGTCAGTCTTTAGGTATGAGAAGCCTAAATCGGTGAAAACCGGAAGCAGGCTATTTTGTCTAAGGAACATGCGGACCTACACTATGTGTTTGATTGCTGATTGGCTTAAACTAAGTGGATGCATACGGGAAAAAATCTTTTGAAATAATCGCTGGATGATAGATCACAAATGAAATATGAAGAGAAAAATCTGGATATAAATTATAATTAAATTTTTGGTATTTGAAAATACTGACATATTTGGTCGGTGACCACTAAAACTGCCACGAAAATGGGGGTGGTGTCATTCAGCTATTAATTACTGGCATAAAGTATTGGATCACATGTATAAATTTTGTTATCTTTATGTGGGACTAGGATGATTCTACAAAATAATGTGCATTTCAGCAGTCGGTGAGATTTTGGATAGTCGCACCGGCAGAAAACCTGATAATGTAAATCTATGGAAATGTATTTAGGCTACTTATACCATGTGTGTGGATTGATAAGTGGATTTTGGAGATTTTCCGAGGTCTGGAGCAGTAGATACTCAACTGTGTGTACTATTCTGTGCATGTCATATGTAGTACTACGCGATTATACTAGTCCAGAATTTTAGTTCTCAGCCTCAGATATTCTATGTGCATTTGCGAAATATCCATTTTGGCGCATTCGAAGCATGAAATGAACAGGATGTCTGGACAAGACTTGAGTACAGATAATACAGGTCACATCGGTTTATTAAGAAGAAAGTATCATTTTTGCGACGTATCGTGTAATGCGAAAACTGGAAAAAAAGTTATTGCAAAATTTTGCTGATATTCAGTTAATTTTATTGTATGTCATTTGACAGTGCGTGATGATGGCTGAAAGCCGTTGTCGGAATCTGGCCCCGGGTGGGTTAACATTATGACAAACCAATTTCAATAGGTATGACTCCACTGAATATTTTCCCTAGACTTACTGTATAACATTTAACCTCATTAACCTTATTATTTAAACTTTATGCTACCGATCAGTTTGCATCAATCAGAGGCTATAGCCATATATAAGGTCCGCAAGTTCCCTACATAAATTGACTGGTTCAAAGTCCCACCGATTTAGTCGAGTCTTATCTAAAGTACTTGTTAGCGAACTGCTCTGTTTCATTAACATCCATACTTATAAAATGTAACATGTTATTGTAGTTATAAAATTGTATCTGATGAAAACAAATGGACATTGTTGAAAATAAATTATTTTTCCAGGCCAGAGTATCATTAAATTGAATAGGTATGTTGTTATCAATATTCATACAAAAGCAGATGTTATATACTATAGATGATATAGTACAAGAGCAAGGAGTTGATGCTGTGCTATGTTATTTCATTTGTAAACTAGGAAGATTAAGGATTACATGTATGTCGTCAGATGATGCTGCCTGAATTTCACAAAATGCCAAATTCGATTAATCTGCATGAATTATTTACAGTTTGTATTTTAAATCAAATAAACATGCTTTTACATTTAATATCCTGGTTTCAAACTGCTATAGTTTTAGCGAGAAGTAAAAGCTATGAAATTGCATACTGTCTCCTGAAAAATGCTTATTACTCTAATAGGGTGTTCGGGGAATAGATACAATTTGGTTGCGATTTTGTGCTGATACACATTGCATCACAAGATTAATTATTACTGCTCAAATAATGAGGTTTTTAAAATGTAAACAAGATCAGTTGCAGTGTACAATATTTTTCACTCTAACCTAATTTCTGGTTTGATTTTGCCCATAATATGTTGACGGACGGATATTCAGCAGTCATAAAAGCTCACGTTGTCAGAATGAGCCTTCAGCTATAGTGAGCCGGAAACAACATGCTTTTAACGGATAGGATGTTGTAAGAAATGGCAGAGTTATTGACCTTAAACTTTGAAAAATTATGTTCTTGAACTTCATTCCAAAATAAACAATAACAATGTAAACGTTTTTGATATACAACAAAGTGCAAGATTTCAGGTAGTATTTTATTATGCCAATACAACAAATCATAATACGTTATGTTATATATGCACTGCTTGTAGCGTCACAAATGCTGTAAGTAAAGTTGCCTTTTGTTAGCAGCAGATAAGATTTCAAATAGTTACAGTCTTCACTAACAACCAATCCTATATAATGAATGAAATAAAGACTGTAATCAGAATGTCAAAATCTGCCCTTACACCGTGATAGTATTTCTGCCAGCCAATGAATTCGTCCGTAATTATGGGAAATAAATTTCTACCAGCCAATGAAATCGCCCGTTACACCATGATAAAACTTCCCAGAACCATGCTCTCCTTGCAGTTTTTCCAAAACAGACATCATTCCTTTTACACTTTCTCCTGTGCTGATCAAGG
>JAFMSR010000011.1:36152513-36169051 GCA_022818135.1 Saxidomus purpurata
TCAGTGTCACTGAAGTAAAATATACACAATAATCGTATATATCCTGGATATACTCATGCGTACTTATTTATGTTCAGTGTTATTGTTTTTAAATGGCTATCCAAATAGTCATAACTATGATAATCATTAGTTTTAATCGTTATATGACATGTGATTAACTCACACATGCACGCGAGTCGGTAAAATCACAAGAAGCTCTCGGAAAGTCAACATTTAATGTACATTTGTACATATATATGAGAACTTGGTAGAGTGCTAGTCTAACTATTTCGACTTCGAAGGCAAACCGATTTTATAGGCTGATATTTTCAAGTTGTTCACCTTCTAATTATAAATATCAGATCTGTGAAAGGGGTCACACTGAAACGCCAAATTAATTAGGCTATTGGAGTGCTGCTGTACATGTCAAACCGACAGTACAGAGGGGGTCCGACATGTCTGACACGGGACTTTCTGCTGTCAGACAAGCGGCTTTTCTGTCCCGGGTCCCGGTTGTCCGCAGGCTAGCCGAAATGTTGAGGGCAAAAAATTAAAACGAATAAATATTGTACGAAAGTCCTGTTTTACCTAGCCCAGACATTTTAGATCTATTTGCAGTATTGGGATAACATTTTAATCTTGCTTACTTTAAAAGTGCGCTGTTAATGTGTTTTATTTTTATTTGTATGCACATGTATTACCTCGTGGAGTAGCCTCAATATTTCGACTACAAGACAGAAAAAATTTACAAAGTGATATTACATCTAGTCTGTCTTTGCAAAGGGCGGCCATCGTATGTAGCAAAAAGCACTTGCGTGCAATTAGTTGGGCTATTCGTTGAGGTAAGCAATAAAACTTCCATAGTCTATTTCATAAAGTTTTGGGAAAGTTACACCTGGCTCCGCCATTTACCAAATGGCACTTTAATATGTACTTTATCCGATACTGCTTCTGTTATGACTTTAATTTTTTCTTTCCATGTTCGGAACGTGACGTCAGAATCAAATAAAGACTGATCGCATGCGCCCCTATTTGACCTTTTCAATGAAAGAACGGAGGGGAGGAGTTAACCGATATCTACATGCTCTATTAATAGTTTCAGATTCGCCTTTGTGTGACGTAAGATTGTAATTGTATTGATTGCTAAAATAGCGAACGGGCAGAGCCAACTGCAACGCGTTGTAATAATAGGCTAACTGAACTAGCTTCAAATTTTTAAGAATATAATTATAAGTTTGTTATTTAGTCTTGGGATAAATATTAAATTCATTTAAAACCAAGTATTAATATTAATTCAAACACAAGCGGCTGCTTTTCCTATATAAACATATACGGAAAAGCCTGTATTTCATTTAACGGTAAAATACAGCACGTTACGTAACGACGTGACGTATCTAAACAAGCGCGTCCAATCGTATCTCGCGTTTTAAGGTTACAATGATGTACTTCTACGCGCTAAATAAAGTTCGGGATTGTTTTCAAAGAAAATAACGTGTTAGAATCGAAATAATAAATTGTTCCCTATATTTTATCATTGAATAAAATACAGTCAGTCATTTGGATGCGAAAAATTAAATCACTCGTGCTATGCACTCGTGATTTAATTACTACGCATCCAAATTCCTGACTATATTTTATTCAACGATAAAATACAGGGAGGCATTTATTATTTTTTAATCAAATTATCATAGTTCAATGCATCGCTTGCTTTTCATTTCAGCTCATTCTCCAGCTAGCACTCAAATTTATTGAAAAAAACTGCCACCACATCTCATTTTTCAACTTAGTATATTTCACTGTTTTTAGATTGATTGAAATATTTAATACGTTCAAGACAAATGTCTCTTTACAGATTTACATGTGATCACAGTGTAGGCTTTATCGCTTGTGATTATGTTTCGTGACCTGTTAATATGAATTGTGAAACTTATGCAATGTTTAATGTACCTGTATGTGTGCTCGTTAAATACATTTTCTGTTCTTTTCTATATTTTTCTATATTTAATACGGGTTTGGAATATGTAACATGTAAGTGAGGTAGTGTTTATATAGTTCTTTTAACAAATATTATGAGATGAATGAAAATCGTTGAAAAATGGGTTTACACCACTGTTCCATGTGTAGCTTTAAAAATGTCAAATAGTTGATATTTTTATCGTTTATCCATGTAAACGTCAAATTATTTGTTTCAAAACCAAGTTTATGTAAGTTTATGTAAACGTTTATAAAGTAGTGATTAACAGTTTCTATTGTTCGGCCAGTATAAAACACCGATATTGGTCAAACATGCCTTTTTATGGGTCATAAGTAATACCCAATTGTCATTGCTATGTCAATATTGAATATGGGTAACCTGGGATGAAAAACTAGGTCAACAGGTCAAATCCAAAAAAAAACCTTGTTAATACTACAGTAGTGAAATTTTATAGCCAATCGTAATGTAAATTGGTCAAAATGTTTGTCTTGTCAGGTTAAACAGCATATGTTTGTTTATGATATGCATTTTAAGTGTGGATTTCGGCGACAAGGGGGGATACGTATGTCATGTACTCAGGCGATCGATATAGCCGGCTTGACAGTTGTCTTGATTTGTTCAAATATCACTGAAAATACTACGCTATACAAATTTGACGCTTTCACGATTTAGAAAGCAAGATTCAGGAATTGTTGGTACGAAAAATGGTCAGTTTCGCCGATAAGATACTTTTCTTTGTAATATTAGTGTAATAAATAATAATAACATCCGATGTGATCTTTAAGGGCTCTTCCTTCGATCTATCTTCTTAAACATTACGAAATGGGGGGAAATAAACAATACTAACAACACTTAGGAGGAAATTACTGATTTTATCAAGAAAGCCTTTATAATGATAGAATCTTAAAAAAATACCTATTTCTGTTCTTATTTCAGAACATCCGTTCAAGACACTGACGAAAGGAACACTAAAGCTACTCCAAAGCGACATTTTATCAGACAGAAAGCTTTATCTTAACTTTCAATTTGTTGAATCAAGCCAATCCCTGTCTTCATGGTAGCTGCCCGTGTGTGATTATACAATTTTACTATAAGAGTCGTATTCTAGTATATGTCTATTCTTTTGTATATGTTCTATAAACATGTTGAATGATAGTCAAACAAGTAGTATATTCAATTATTCAAATGCTGTAGACATGAACAACGAACTGGTCGAAACATATTCTGTAGCAGTGACTTTCGTATTTGCTTGCATGGCATGCGTTACAATATTATCTTGTATTATTGCAATATCGTTAATTTAATTTTCGAAAAAAGCACCTTACGCCTCGAAATTCATGTGCACTGGGATACTTGCATTCGATGTTCTCTTTACCAACTTTGCTCTCTAAATGATAATGTTATTTTAGTTATTTTGTTTTGTTTTAAAAACGCAACGTCAAAACGACATCGTCTTTGCATATATTAACATACCAATGCACTTCACACTGCATTCATTACATGAATAATAACATATCATAAAACATTTAATTATGTGTCACAATTTACACAATAAAAACAAGAAAGTTTTTGCTATTCTAAAGAAAAATTACTACCGTAGACAAAGACTGTGGTTAATATGAGATTGAAAGCAAAACTCTAAAGTGCTATAATTGATGACTTTCTGCACACATTACCCTTTTTATCCTTACCGAGTTTCACTTTGTCTAATCTGAAAAACTAACCTCATACGAGTCTTCATTTAATGTATTGTGTGCATTGTTATATTAGTCACATTTGTTATACATTGTATAGTCGGTCAATAGTTATTCATACCTTATGTTATTTATATTGCCCATACCGACAAGAAATAAAAGTTGTATTTGTATTTGTACTTGTATTTGGTCTGGTTAAGCCTTTTTACACTTATTCAGTTTGTTACCGCAATTTCCTCAGAAAGCAACTATTATTAGCAACAACGCTGATACAAAATGTAGCCATATTGTCTCAGTCGACACAAACCGTAAGAGAAGATGTTTGAATGATATCTATTAAATGATTAAGTTTCCACCAGCCGGAACAAGAAGCAATCATCTGAAGGTCTTCAAATGTTTCAGAAAGTTCTTAATTGTATAATAACTAATTTTTCTATGTAAAGTTTGCTTTTTTGAAACTGAATCCGTTTACATGTTAATGAACAATTGTTTGTTTATCTTAGGCGGTGATATTAGGACCGCAGACAGGCATGTTCATATGCCTATGGCAGAATTAAACCTATCGGAAATTTCAAATGAAAGTTAGTCATACTTTCCAATCCTTGATGATGACATTAACGGTAACAATATGAAAGTAATGCAAAGTAAACGCAACGCAATGTACCCAATTGGGAGTATTGATATTCAAGAATAGTAATATAATAAAAACTAGTGAGCCACGAAATATGATCTGATATTCACTGGCATAAAGTCACATTGGCATTGACCTTGCCATGATTAATATGACTTTCACCAACTGAATATCAGATCATAAGTAAATAACTGTATAATGTTAGCATGTATATTCTTACCGAATTACTTAGTAACCCTGACTGCATTGCCATCTCAGTAGTAAACCTCTAACATCAAAGTGACTTGAGATGTGTGGTCATGTATCGATATTTGCCGAGATATGAAGCAGATAATCATTCAAGGCAAGAATTATCGAAGGTAGAGAGCAGACCACTGTAAATTGGTCCAGTTTTAGCAATTAAAGGGCAATGACTCAGGAGTGACTCGGGAAATATGAGCTTAGTTATCACAATTGGCCAAAATGATAGACCAAAATATATTCACAGACGTTTAATGAAGATTGATTGGAGAGACTGGACATCAACTATAAATATGTCCAATTAAAGCATTTAAAAAGCAATAACTCTGGTACGACTTGAGCAATTTGGCTGGTCATCGATAATGACCGAGATATCATATCGATAAATATTCACAATAAGTTTTGCGTAGTTTCCTTGACACCTGTCTGTGAACAGCTTCGTAGACCAAGCCCGCCCGCTTCAAGTAATGCCATTATACAACCCGTAATGACATTCTACCGCAAATCTAATTGGATCTAAATTGACCTGTGCCTCGGATTGTACAGGTAAGGCTGAAGAAAATAAATAACACAATTGAATATATGAAAGTTATCTTGAGAAATTTTAACGTTTTTCAAACAAGATGAAAATCACTGCAAAATAAACCCCATCAATTTTCATTTTGTCAGAGCAAATCTTCATCGAAATTCTGAAACACCTAGTGAATAACATTTGAATTAAGAGTTACATCACTAGAAACCATTACACCATTTCCCATTCCTCTGTAGCAGAGGTATACTTTCAGCACTTCTACTTCCTTGCCATTGAGCTAACATTTATGGCAAGCTAGTCATCTGCACTCGGAGTTTCTCCATATTCAGCTTGGTTTCTTTGATATCATGTGTGTATTTTCTATGAATCTCAGCTGTTTTACTAGAACAGGATCAACAATCGCACTATTTATTATAATGTATTTCACGATATCTCCATTATTTCTTGCATCCGGAACGACAGTAAATTAGTCAGGTTCCTGAACTAATGTGTTTACTTCTAAAAAAAGATCATAGTTATTTCCTGGACCAGATTTGGGGTCACCACATTTCATTTTTTTATCTCCAACCATGTATCCAGATAGCTAGTTAATAGATATGTGAAGTTGACGTTATTTGATGTAAGCTTTAATTAGAATACGTCATTAGTAAACTATCATTATAAAAAATAAAAAAAGTTAATTTATTTGCCAGTCTTCACAGAAATGTGTGTTACTTTTCCATTTCCCCCGCCAAATAAACATGTCTTCAGTGACAACCAACATACCCGTATATAGAGAGATTTCTTGTCAAACTGTTGTTGTACTTGGTTGAAGGAAATTAAGCATCCGCTTATTTAATCCAAAACATATCTGACTGAAATCAACAACATACAGAGCCGCCATGATGTAGTGGTAACGCGTTCGCCTCATGATCGAAAGGTCCCGGGTTCGATCCCGATCACAGACATGGAGGTAACTGTAGTGTTTTTGGACAAAACACAAATAGTTCCACATTGCTTTCCCATCTCTAAAAATGACTAATCTCCATATTTCTTAGGAAAATCTCACTTTTGACGATCAAATGGTTAGGAAAACGTGTTTAAAAGTTAAGACAGTCCAGACTGATCTAAATTAGAATTAGAAATAGGCAGGTATCTAAGTTCACTCGGCATATGAGAACTATTTCTACACAAGTTACATTTTATAAGCCATTACATATCTGCGTGCAATTTATTTCTGATATCAAACGCCTAGTAAACTGCATTTATTTAATAAAAATGAATTAAACAGGGGTCTTCAAAACTTGAGATTTAGATCACTAGAATGTCTAAAGTGTACATTATACATGTATTGTAGTATGGCTACTGCATACATCTATACTCTATAGGAAACCAATGTACTGTATTTCTGATGATGGTTTGTGCTGTGTATGAGGGCGGATCTTTACTGTGGTCTATCTATAATATAGAACATAATATACCAACAAGGTACAATAACGCAACAGAACAAATATGCCATAATACAAAATAGAGTACTGTTGACTCGAATAATTGTGTCATTTCTCGGGGGCTAGGCCTCCTCAAAGCAAGGTAATGATTGTAACAAACAGTACACTATCCACTGGGCCACCAGTTATAGCAACATCAGTTAACGGCCCTCTCCAATTTGATAAATATGAATATAATGGCAAGATGGTTGTGAAGACGATTTTGTTTAGCATAGACACTAAGCGAAATAAGACAGAAAGGTCATTACTTTTTAAGAAGGAAAAAATATGACAAGAAGAAAGATGATTTAAAACATATAGGAATATCTGTACCGTCAAAAAGGTACATGAGATAATATTTGTTACAGTATGTAAGATAAGAAAAAAAAGGAAAATAAAAAGAAAAAATAAGTAATAAAAGGAGAAGAAAGAAAATATTGGTGCAACCCAAACATCTCCGCAATGTGAACTCCGACGAAACAGACCCACAGCAGACCCACAGCAGAATTTGTGGAGGACAATAGATTTTTAGAAATCATCATTATTAGAAAACCTTCTAATGTTCTTAATAAATTTTTGAACCTCGTTAAAGACATGGGTATTTTGGACGTCATTTAGTGCGTCATTGCCATTTAACAGCTTTGTTGTGCTGAGAGGGTGAAAATCTCTCGTGTTGCGGAAAAATTCAGTTCTTTCATTTGAAAAACGTGTACATTTAAAAAAGTAATGTTCTGCATTTTCAACACCATGTCCGTATTGGCAAACAGGTGAATCTCGTGGATGATTGCAAAACAAGTCAGCATATAAATTGCTGTAGTTATTTCTTATTCGGGCATGATTTATGAAGTGAAATACTTTCTCCGGAAAAAAACAACAGAATGTAACTGTCAGATACCAAGTACTGGTCTGCAATTCGAGCAAACATTTCTTTTTACATGTTTTTCAAATACAATTGTATTCAAATTTGCATTTTCCAGCTCAAAGAAAGAATTTAAGAAGACAAAAGGTACGTATATACACTAGTTCAATATATATAATATATTTATTTAGAATAACCCCTTTCAAAGCAAATAGTATTCACATAATTATCCATATACACTTGTTCCAAAAGAAAGTGAGCACTTTAATTTCTGTAATTTTTCATCGACTACTTTTCTGAAAGTCAATATATTTGGTACCAAAATTGAGATATGTTTACGTACAATTTGGCGAACATTTTAGATTTTGCATTCGATTGTTGACAAAAACACCTGAGATATAGTGTGCGAAAATTGAAGCCGATACGTCTGGTAAATATTGAAATATTTAAAATTAAGAAGTGCACACTTTCTTTTGGAACTGAGTGTAGATAAGACATACTGGTTGCTAGGAATACTTAATTTTGCAAAGTACATGTACTAGTAATAAACATGACGTTAACCACGCTCCTTCATTAAATTGAATGTCGAAAGACAACATAACAAGGGAAATCCATATAATACATATGCATTTATTAGTCGTAGGTAAAATCAGATTTTGATTGGGTATGATTGACAGATCGTGTCAGTTTCATTACACAAGTTCAACTCTGAGCTAAAAACTACTGAACTAGTCTTAAGATTAAGACAGATTGATCGGCAATAAGTTCATCTCGGAGGCTGGAAATTATAAGCAAGAAGAGCATATATTTAAGGAGCCGTCGTGACGCAGTGGTTTAAATAAACTTTCACGAAGAACTTTACATAAGGTGTGTCGCCAATGAATAATTGTATGTACACTATTTTACGGGCGTTTCCATGTACAGCTTTATACACGGGTGGTTAACTCTCCCCGCCAACACAAAATGAGGTGAAAAGAAATTGTGGGGAGCACACTTCCAAGGTGGTGGGTTTCTACCAAATAAACAAGAAATGTGAGCATGATTTTTCTAAATTTTGTTTTAAATTATTTTGTTGAAGAACTTTCAAAAATCGGGCAATGTAGTTACCAGTAGAAATGTTGAGACTACCGTTTGCACGAATTGTCGAAACAAAATTCCATAAATTGTAGTCTCTAGAACGTTTATAAGTTGGCGAAAATCTCGATTTTCAGTATACAATGTTTAACTATCCTTATTTTTTTGTCCAAAATCCCGTTTTTCCGAACATATTTTACACACGGTGGGGAATCACGTGACTTTCATGGTAGCTGCAACGGATAAAATGGCCGTTTAATTTCGCCGATTTAAACGGATTTTGTCAGGTATTTAAATACTTTCACGTTGCATTGTCTCTCGACACCCATACCAACTTATGCGACATGTTTTGCAAATTTCTTTGATAGCCCTGCCATCGTGCTTGCCTCTATAGTTTTCTCAAACACTTAAAAATTCCGACGTTGAACTGCATGTCAAGAAGAAAATTGTTTGGTAAATTCCACGGACCAACAGTAAAATGTGGAAAATCTCCTAAAGTTTGTGTACTTCATAGAAAATGCTGTTACGGAAAGAAATATTGTCCCAATGCAATTTTAATGTGCACTTGATTTCAAGATTTTTGCTTTTTAAACAAAATTAGGATGTTTTTTAGAAATGATAGCACCAACGGACACGATAGCTTCCACGTACTGATCTAACGGACATGATAGCTTCCACGTTGCAGTACACAAAGGTGTTGGATGCTGAAAATTTCCTTTTGAGTGGAAGATTGTTTCTTTTAAGAAGCATATTGCAGAAAGTGTAAACTATATCCCGCCTGTAAAATTACCAATTTTGTTTTACGTATTACAACATTGACTGGTAGAGGTAGGTTGAAACAGTTTCTGTTAATGGCCAGTGAATTTGCCTGACGCAAAACCTTGAATGGCGTGATTATCAAATGTAAAACAACATTGGAACCTATTAAAAGGGTCTGTTATAAATAACAGTTTTACCATGCTGATTTTCTTGAGTATCTTAAATCTAAAAATGATCCAGATTCTGTTTTTTTTTTATCAACCAGATAATGATATTATTTATAACACACAGAGCTTTGGAGAAACAGAGTTAAACATGCCATTTACCCAAACAGAAATTGTTAAAACATGTAAAAGCTTGAATAATGGCAAGAAGGATTTTTAGAAGTGTGACATTGATATAGTTAGTAATTACAGAGGAATAACTTTACTAAGCACTTTGGGCAAATTGTTTACAAAAGTTATAAAAATAGACTAAACTCAGAAAATGTTCATGTCAAGATTGATGCTCAGGCAAGTTTAAGGTGAAACGTAGGAACTATGGGTAATATTTTTTTGCATGGTCTCAGTAATCAAGTATTGAATAATAATAATAGGAGAATGTATGCAGCTTTGTGGATTTTACTAAGGCGTTCGATTATTTGTTAACAGACATCATCTGGTATAAGTTTATAAAGCTAGGGGTCAGAGGTAAAATGTTTGATATTGTCAAATCTATGTACACTAATGTGAGGACAACAACAAAATCCCAATGTATGCTTGGTGTGCGTCAGGGAGGATTATTTTCCCCGTTTCTTTTTTCTATGTTATTGAATATTGAAGAATAGTTTATGGTACACGGGTTTAATAGTATGTTGAAATATTAAAAAAGGTTTTACTCTTATATGTCGATGATATTGTTATTATGTCTGAGACAGAGGTAGAATTAAAAAAAGGTTTGATACTGTTAGAAGAGTATTGTGATATTTGGAAATTGAGTGTTAGTTCAACCCAGACAAAGGTTATGATTTGTTTAAAATGTGGACAAATAAAACAATATTAATTTAAAAGTCAGTTTTTAGAAATTGTTAATAACTGTAAATTTGTACATATTTTGGAATTGCTTTACTGCTGTTTTTTAAACAACATATGATACCTTAGCAAGACAATCTATGAAGACAGTGTATACACTAAAATCAATTAAACATCAGTTGTAAATATCTGATAAACTAATTGTACCTATCTTATATTATGGGTCTGAGGTTTGGGAACTAAGTGAGTCTGTAGTTTTGGAAAGAATACACTTAAATTTCTGTAAAAGATTACTTTGTGTAATAATATCAACAAAAATAACTTTATATATGGTGAACTTAGTAGAACTTCATTTTTAACAGGTTGTAAAGTAATGGTTAAAATAGTACAAAAGGAGAATCATAGATATGGTAAATGTGTTTAATATGATCTGATGCGCAGATCGTTAGAAATAAGGCCAAATAACAATATTTCTTAGAAAAGTTATGTTAAAAAATTGATACAGTCACTTGGATTTAATGATGTATGATTTTTTCAAGGCGTTGATGATAATAACTTATTTAAAATATACTAAAACATAGATTAAATGTTGCATTTATACAAAAATAGATGTCTGATATGAATGATTCATCAAGAGCTAGAAGTTATTCAAGTTTTCCATTTTAACCCTATTTACAATTAGTCAATATAAATAAGTTTAGAACTGCACTATGTAGATTTACAGCCTTATCACATAAATTAGAAATTGAAGCAGAGAGGTGGTATTATTACAATGAAAGAAAATGTAACTACCGTAATGTTTAAGAGGATGAATTCCATTTTCTTGCTAGAATGTTCACTTTATAATAATATGAGAAAACGTTAGCTAATGACACCAAAACCAACTATCCTGAAAAAAAAATCAAGTGCAAATTTGTCTTGTCTTCATACCTTGGCTTTCGGGCCAAAGTTATCATGACGGTGGGGTTAAAATATCGAAACAGTGTCCTTTGTTTGTCGCGTTTTGTGTCTTCTCTACATGATATGACAAAACAGATTTCTGTCTGTTAGATCAGTACGTGGAAGCTATCGTGTCCGTTGGTGCTATCTTTTTTAAAAGACATCCCAATTTTGATTTAAAAAGCAAAGATCTCGAAATCAAGTGCACATTAAAATTGCATCGGAACAATATTTCTTTTCGTAACAAATTTTCTATGAAGTACACAAACTTTAGGAGATTTTCCACATTTTACTGTTCGTCCGTGGAATTTACCAAACAATTTTCTTCTTGATATGCAGTTCAACGTCGGAATTTTTAAGTGTTTGAGAAAACTATAGAAGCATCGACGATGGTAGGGTTATCAAAGAAATTGGCAGAACATTCTGCATAAGTTGGTATGGGTGTCGAGAGACAATGCAACGTGAAAGTATTTAAATACCTGACAAAATCCGTTCGAATCGACGAAATTAAACGGCCATTTTGTCCGTTGCAGCTACCATGAAAGTCACGTGATTCCCCACCGTGTTACATGCAACGTACGAGTACATGTACAAAATAGCCATTTATTGTCACTAGACGATCCGGCGACTAAATAAATTGAAATTACAGCCAATTTCTCAAATGAGGTGGAGTACGAGGTGGTGGGGATTTGAAGGTGGTAGGGTGTGCTATACATATTGCAAGTCTCCGGACATGCAAATTCCTATTAAATGTGTCAGTGCATGCAGTGTGGCGGAGAGGAAATATTATTTTATTCTCTCAGGTAATTGACAGTGCTCGATGCTGACAATTTATTTTAACTAAATGTTGCTTTTGTTTTTTGACCAGAAACTACGAAAGGAAAGAAAGGCAGCATTCATCCTTAAAATTAATTGTCAGCGTCGAAGATACTGGTACGTTGCGAAAATCGACCGTATTGTAGCGGATACAATCTCGTAGCGCTTTCACCGATTCATGTTCGCGATTTGCCAAACAATGTTTTGGGTGCAGCATCGTTTATGTCGGTTGGAAAACTGGTAGAACTTGTGCCCCATCCTAAGTGCATTACACCCAACAATGTGTGTGTGAACGTATTTTCTTTTATTTGTCCGTTGTTACAAATGTAGCCATGGCTAAATAGAGAGGTAATGTTTTATCGTGTATTTTTGTTAAAATTGTATGAACCTGTATTTGGATGTACATCTGTAAATGTATAAACTATTCTATCCGTTATATACAAAAAAGTATATTTAAAACCAACGATATTCTGACATTCGTTACTTTTTGAACAACTATCAGCGGAGATATTTGTTGCAACAAATCATATTTACAATGATTATTCAGAAAAATAATTCCATATCGATAGCAGTAGAATGAAACAACAACAAAAAACACAACAGACAAGGCACTTATAGGCACCTATAATGATAAACAATTTACAGTATATGTAAAATTACATTTGGAGAAGTGAACCGAGTAAAGACCATCACATATACAAACTCCCTACGGACAAAGCACAGAAGAACAATTATGATAAATAAATCGATTGAATCCGAGTTAACTGGCTTGTTTGAAACTGTCAGTTATCCAAAATGTTGGCAGCTGAGAATGTTGACGAAATATTACAGGTCCACAGGTTGCAAAACGAAAATGTAAATGGATATATCTTAAAGATGACGTCCATGGGGATTTTAATTTCCGTTGTATTATTATTTTTCTTAACATCAAATAGATTAATGTAGTTTTATCTTTTACTTCTGATTGGAAGGGTGTTTTTCAATCTTAGCTAAATTAGTGTTTCCATCAGATATTTGCTTTGAAATTAAGAACCTTTGATTAAATGCTCTATAGCACCCCATGCCTAATAGTCGTCTATGACAAACTTGTTATTTATTCATAAAGGTGTCTCAAGAAAAATCATTTATTATGCAACTAACACGACTTTTGTCTACGAACTGTATAAAAGAGTATAATATGTACACATAGTGGCCAAGGCTTTTGTTGAAAATATTGTTGCATGACATTTTTGTATTTTTGGATTAGAGCAAAACAAATACAGATATAGAAGATATGATAACATCAAACTGGCATTAAATGTATGAAATAAAAAGACGAAAAAAAGACGAATGAGTGTAAAATTCAATCCGGTCACATTAATTTCCGAATTTCTGTTGTTGTTTTCCTGTATTTTCAACGTTTTGTACAGGCTCTTTTGCGTTAATATATTCCATTTTGCATATCTTAATGTTTAACTCGATTCATAAACCTGATAACCCGGATTTCCATGACAAAAATATTCGTGCAAACGGATTGTATAAGAATTTCCTATCAAAATGAAGCGGTAAGTGTTAAAACCCTCATTAGGTTCACGTGGCATGGATAATTCTCTTTCGTGCAATCGGATTATTCAAACCCACAGACACTTGGGTTCAGTAGAGCGATTCTGGCCATTATTGTGTCTATCTTGTTTTTTTTTTCATATTCACATACCATAAGAACCCAGTATACACACTGAACAGTTTTAGTCACTCAACGGACACATTTAAAAAAAAGTTTTTTTCACTATATGTCTTTCAGTAGAGCGATTCTGGCCTATATTGTGTCTATCTTGTTTTGTTTTTTTCATATTCACATACTATTAGAACCCAGTATACACACTGAATAGGTTTAGTCACTCAACGGTCACATTTAAAAAAAAAGATTTTTTCTCACTTTATCACGGTGTTTATGTCTTTATAGAGACATATACAATGTAGTGGGGAAAAAATGAGTGACTAAACCTCTTCAGTGTGTATACTGGGTTCTTATAGCATGTGAATATGAAAAAAAATAACAAGATAGACACAATTTGGGCCGGAATCGCTCTACTGAACCCAAGTGTCTGTGTTCAAACCCAGGATGTAAGTTTGTGCAACCGCGCATAACGGAAAGTGAACTTCCGCCGAAAAGTTTTTGAGAAACCCACAATGAATACAATAATATCTATCACTGAGTAACACCGTTCATTTAATTTTTATGATCACTTCGAAATTGCTTTGCAGCTGTCGGTCGGTCGGTTGGTTGATAGGTCGGTAGATATTTGGTATCAGCTCAACAGCTTTAGAAGGCTTTGGCTCAAAGGTGTAAGACTTTATATAAGGACATTGGTCATGGTCAGTAGATGAACCCCATTCATTTTGAGGTCAAAGGTCAATGTCACAGTGACCTCGCATTTAAATACGGTTTCTACTGAATTACTTGAGAAGGCTTTGAGCTAGATGTCTCAAACTTGGTAGCCACATTGGTCATGGACAGGATATGAACAATATTCATTTTGAGGTTACTGAATCAATGGTCAAGGTCAGCGTGACCTGGCATTTAAAACGGTTTCCGCTCAATAACATGAGAGGGGCTTATGCAAAAAGTCTGAAACTTGGTAGGGTACGTAATAGTGTATGAAGATTAGATGATCACCATTTATTTTGAGATCACTAGATTAAAGTCCAATGTCATAGTGACCTTTCAAGTTGTTTCCCTTCCAAGTACTTGCAAATTCTTTGAGCTATGGTCTTCAAACTTGAACTAAGTAAAGCTTATGCAGTCTCTCTCTCTCTCTCTCTCTCTCTCTCTCTCTCTCTCTCTCTCTCTCTATATATATATATATATATATATATATATATGACCCCTATTGACTTAAGGGTCAAAGGTCAAAATTCAACATCACAGTGACCTTGTATTTACAAAATCTTTCTGCTCAACAACTCGCAATGTGTTGACATACAGTCGTCAAACTTGCTATTATTATTGTATATGAGAATATGGTGACCCCTATTGATCTGTAATGACTTCTGGGTCACTAGATTATCAATAATTTCTTGTGTTGCAGTTACTGCGGGATGGGTGGATGGGGGCATATGCTTTACAAACATCTCTTGATAGTTTGTCAATTTAATACAGACTGAATTGTTTAGAATTTAATTACTATGTTTTACTTGCATTATCCTACTAAGTTTCAATTTAAAATTACTATTAGTTATTCAAAGCGGTGCTTTAATACTAAAAACTTAATAAGTAGCAAACAGTGAACTTCGTGATCAGAATGCTCGGACGTGCAGGCTGATCATAATCTCCACTTGTCACAAATGCAGAATCTTTTGACCAACCTTGGTGAGGGTTCACGAAATAAATTTACGACTAACTCCAATCTCCTTGTTAAGAAGTAAAGCGGGTTTTTCCTTCTATATGTTTCGTTCTTTTTTTTCCAGTTTACATGTATGAAGAACTACGTATTATTATATTATCTTTCTGTTCTTGTTCTTCAGGTCATCATTGTCTAATCTTCTTGACAGGTGCTATGGAAAGTACGTGAATATAAGGAATATAATACAGAACAACGTCTTGTGAGAGGTCAGTTGATAAGGGCATATAAAACCCAATATTAGCTGAAAAGAAATATTCACTCTCGGGCTCTTCAAAGCAAACATGTTCACCTCCATTCTTACGTTGTTCCTTGTGTCAGTCGCCGTTTCCAGCGCAAATTTGGACTGCTACAAAACGTTTCCGAATTCTGGACTCACGGTGCGGTATAACGAAACGATCGCTCACGCCATTCATTCTATGACAGTGAATGGATTAAAGTTATTCGATGAGAAAGCTTCCAAGGAGAACTTCGTGCCGACGGTCAATCAGGACCTAAGTCAGATAAAGTCCGTGCTGGACCACGCCCCAGAAGATCCCGTGGATCATGACTTCTCGACTCTAACCATGAACATCATTGATAAAGTTCTGTCGACTTTGGGGAATTCTAAGGATGGACTCGGTAATTTTGAACATCTTTTACATTCTTATATTATTCGTTTTATTATGTCTTCGAGTTTAACAGTAATTGCAACCCGTTTCTACGATGCAGTCAGCAGACAAAACTGACCAGAACAAACCCAATGCTTGTACGTGTAAGTTGTTTTCTATATGCTGGTTTCCAAGTACAATGTAGTTTCCGACGTCATCAGTCTACCGGCTTAATCGGTGGTAAGATATATATGTTAAGATCCGGGGAAAACAGATTTTAGTATGCTTCTAATGTGAATATGAAAATACAAAAGCAAAGCCGGGTAAAGAACGATCTCGACCGCGAGCTTTTTGGTTTGTTCGTCAGTTCGTCAGTCACTGTGACAATCCCTGTCTTACTAATTTTCAGGTCCACACTGGTCACCCGTAGAACGTGTCGCCCATGTTTTCCACATGTGGGATCTCTGGTACACGATCAAGCAGAAGGCCTGGCCGTTGGTACAAGAAAAGAAACCTGGCAATGATGTCTGCTCGTGTTTAGCTTCCGTGGAGATCAACGGAATCAAGGTAATACAGTAGTCTATATGAGGCTAT
>JAFMSR010000011.1:36176341-36186619 GCA_022818135.1 Saxidomus purpurata
TGACGTGACACATGTAGACAAGTGCGCCCAATCGTATTTTACGTTTCATGGATACAATGAAGTTATACTACGCGTTAAATAAAGTTTGGAATAGTTTTCAAAGAAAGTCGTTTAGATGCGAAAAATACTACGCAACCAAAGTCTTGACTATATTTTATTCAACGATAAAGTACAGGAAGATATTTATTTCTTTATTAAAGTGAAGAATAATTTAGAACTATAAGCAACTTGCTATACGTTACTTTTTTGTTTCTGATAGTAGGCCCATTGATAGCCATGAGAGGTACCGGTTTATTGCAGAAATACTTTGCATGATTCCGGTCATTCACTTAATTTCAAATTTATTTGGCATTCAAATGTTTGTAGATTATCAATTAAATCAGGAATGTTATGTACTGGATCCCTTATTACAGGGAATATTTGCAGTGAGTTCCAGCTAAAGCTAAGTGAGTAAGTGACTAACGCATGTGGCAAGAAAGTGATTACTGGCTGAAGTAATTTAGCTAAGTGTGACACAATATTATTGTTTATACTTTAGTTTTTATCATTCTTTATTACATCATAATCATAATGAATAATTTCCGCCCATCACCAGTACAGCTCCTCAACCCCTTTTCTTAGGCCTAGCGTAACTGGTCATGATAGTATCTATTTAATTGTAACATTTTAATTTATTTAAGATTTTGATGATACTTCAAGTGTACAAAACCAAAAATGTAGATATGAAGTGTAAACTGACTTAAAAATTAAACATTTCCGAAATTAGGAAATTTAAACATTTTTTTATTTCAGTCATTTTCTTAGTTAGAACATTTCCGAAACGATGGTCACTATTTCAACCGAATTTATTGGACGGTAAAGCCTTGAGAATAATGTAAACGAATGGTGAAAGCTTTACTGATTATGCCCTAAAATGGCGAGGAAAATATATATGCGCATGCGTAATGTCGTTTTCTCGTTTCACGCGGCGCATGCGCAAATGTAAATTCACGTTTCACGGTACGCATGCGCAGAAGGGAATTCTCGTTTAACGGTTACACGGTTAAACGATTACCGCATGGTAAACGAACGAAAAACGGTTATTTTCCCGAAAACGCGGAAGTGAAACGCAGGCGGTAATGTACTTCTCTACGAAGAAAGACTGGCTTAATGTTTTTAACTGGTCTATGGGATACCGCCTTTATTCAGATGTATTTTGCCATATAGAAGGTTTCAGCGTGTTAAAACTGTGCCCTACAAGAACTACGCATCAATCTTCCACTCTAAACACAAATTTGCTGCATGGACAGTTAGCAATTGTAAAACGCAGAGCAAAAGAGAAAAGTATGTTCAACTTTTAAAGAAGTATGTTGATGTGGATATTTTTGGAGAATGTGGAACACATGGAAGAATATCATCGACTAAAGTATTGTCTTTATTTTGAATAAGGAGTATAAATTCTATCTTAGTTTTGAAAATGCAATTACTGAGGATTACGTTTCAGAAAAACTGTTTCTTTACTATAAGTTAGACATTATCACAATACTGAGGGGTAAACTAGATTATAGCCTATATTTTCCGAAAAATACTTACATTGATACAAAACAATTTTCAAACATTTCAGCACTAACAAAGTACTTAGACATTTTGTCAAGTAACGAACAAGAATATATAAGTAATTTGAAACGGAAAGACAAATATGTTGTGTATGGAAGAGAATACACGTTTTCTGATTAATTGTGTAATGTTTGTGATAAACTGAATCATTTGAAAGGGTCAAAAAAACATTATAATAATTTTAGCAAATGATGAGGAAAGTGTTCGAAAGATAAATAACCGTCCACGATATGCCAGCAAATGTTCAATTTCAGTGGTTCCTTACATTCGCGAAATCATACCTATACTAGAAAAAAAAATGTTCTGTTATATTGGACAATATTCTCTAGGGTATAATTCTGCAAGTAGAGGGTTAATCGTGAAACTATTGTATCTGCATTTTGTAAAAGTTTTTAGGAGGAAGAAAAAACTGATTCATTTAAAAAAGTAAGGTGGTGTGTGATGTAAAACTCACTACCGTAGCATAAAATACTTGTATAAACATTATCATTTTGACACATTTTAATTCAGTTCACTAGTTCTTAAGAAATCAGAGAAAGTGTCAGATACAATAGTTTCACGCCAAAAAAAATGGTCAGTATGAAACTTGTATCTGCATCATTATTTTTCTTCAGAAAGGCTCTTTTTTAAGTAGTTAACAATGTAAATAGGAATTTATAAGTCATCATCATGTTATTTCTACATTTTGTTGTACTTTATACATTTTTGTATTGTTCATCGCGAAACTATTGTATCTGCATGCTACAGTAAAATCATGTTTTAAGTAATTTGTATTCACTTAAGGACATGGATTCTTGATATATTATAGAAAGATACAACTTTTGATACAAACAATTTAACTATCGGGCATATAAATGATTGACTGTATGTTACTGAACTGTCCAATATTGCAATATTTATTCATTTTAAAAACAATATGTGTAAGGGTATAAAATTAGTTATGTCCTACTTTTTTGATCAATCAAATGTTTTCAATAAAGTGCATGGTTTTAAAGTTCCACTAGTACGATGGCAAAATCTGAAAATACAGGAATGGCATCTGGTGCGCCAGAAAAGTATGAATTGATAGATGTATGCAATCTTTAGACTGCATGCAGTTTCCGATTCAAACAGTTTCATAAGATGTCTGTTGTTTTCGAAAAGCTTAAGTAAGTTCAGGCAATTTCGATGATGAGTGTCATTGAAAGCAGAAAGAGAATGTATACTCAAAATGTCCATGGCATTTCTTTTCCTTAAATATTATGTAATAGTATGGTAAATACAGACAATTTGAGTACTGTTTGTCTGTAAGATTTTCTTGTCCCATAGTGCCCGAGACCAGCTGAATGATGGCTATAAAATAATCAAAATTGTTAATGGTCTTTCAGTCAATTTTGGTACAATTTATAACATCCTTGGAGAACACTATTTGCTATGAAACAAACAGAAAAAAAATGTTGTAAAAATCATCTTGCCCAAGTATACAGATTCTTATAAATAGGTTAAACATTGCTGTTAGATTTATCTGTTACGCACTTCCTGTTGTCCTGTTCACTTTCTACAGTAGTCGGAACGTAACTGTTGTCAAAATTTGCGTTTATCGTGCATATAACGTGCGTGTAACGTGCGTATAACGTGCGTGCACTCATCGTGTATTTTGTCAATCGTATATCGTGTATCATATCGTATCATTCATCGTGTAACGTGCACCATATACTATACACGATACACGATATACGATTCCCGATGCACGATAATCCATACGGTATACGTACGATTCGATGGTGTATTCCGTAGTGAATCGTTTTACTAAGCGTGTACATCTCCCAAAAAAAGTGTTGATTTCTGTTTATATTATTTATTGTAGTTGCGGGCGAGAAAGACTTCCGGGACAGGTCAAAGATATGTTCGCCTCATATCCGAAATTTAGGTCTATTGTTGCAACGGAAAGGACATCTTTTTTATCTAAACTGCTGTTGTCAATGCATTCCTTAAAGTGCAGCAGACAAGGTACGCCTGCACCGAAGCAACATATCGTGGGTATGATGTTAACAAGTTTTTTATTGGCTAGATGCAAATAATACGCCGAATCAACTACACTTTTACGAAATTATTTAAAGTCCAATAACAAGTTGTTTCGGATAATCCTGGTAATCCTTTTTTAAATTCCCGATATTGAATTAAAACTATGAATTATACTGCCTGATTGGAATAATATATCTTTTAGCTGACATAAAGAGAAGGCTATTAGGTAGTGTCTTTGACTGATTAATTAGTTTGAGCAATTTAAGGTCTTTCAAATAACTATTTGAAAGACCTTGGTTTGAGTCTCATCAAAAGCCTCGATGTCATTCAAAACAGGGTCCATATTGTCCAAAATAAAGGCCTCCGGCTGGACCTAAGTGCATTGTCCTCTACTCCTGCCTACCTGTTTGAACTTGAGGCTGGGGCTCTGCCCCTTAGACTGAGGCGCCAGGAATAGATTCTCAAATACTGAGCGAAGTCAAGGTTTTGTGTCAGTGAGATCATAACGAACGGCTATTTTGTAAGATCCTCCTACAAGTGCCCTATGAAAACAAAATGAACAAACCTGACATACCGCATCTCGCAAAGTTAGAAACTCAAATGAATATCAGATATTTTTTACTCTGGACATCTACATATATACACAGATGGGTCTAAAAATCCAGGCTCTGGTATAGTAGCTTCAGCTGTTGTAATCCATCTAAACAGGTCTGTTGCAATCACAGGCAAATTGGGAAATTATTGTTTCATTTATCAGGAATACTCTATAACCGGTTCCTGCATTTATACAACAGAAATGGTAACAATAGACACTGCATTGAGCTGGTTTTTACATCATCAGCCTAAACAACTTGCTATATTGTATATATTTTCAGATTCACTATTATCTCTGGTCTCAATGAAATAAAAACAACATTCATTCTAGACCAGAGTTATTAAAAACATTATTATTATTCATGAATTTTATCAATGCCTAAAACAGGCTTACCAGTTACCATGTCATAGTACCCAGCTCATGTAGGTTTATAATAATATCTGGTAATGAGGGCAGATGATGTAAACAAAAGGGGCCTGGTTTAGGGGCTGTCATCCAGGCCATTCCATATTCACCCACAGAAATATATGCCAGGATTCGAACCACTATCCTAAATAGATGGTGTAGAGAATTGAAACTTAAAAAAACAACACATTTTGCCGCAAAACAGTGCGGCCTGGCCGTCCTATGGGATACTCGACAAATTACAAAATGGACAAATCAATCACACGTCTTAGGCTGGGCGCAAACTTACTACCATATGCAACCAGCTCGGGTTTGTACATACTTTGGGTTGACCAGGTTTGCATCCAGTGCATTGTAGAATGTAACACCTCTCACTGGCTATTTGACTGCATAGCTTTCACCACACAGAGACTAAAATTTAAGCCAGAAATGGATAAGCTTGGACTTGCATGGTTTCACTATTAATGATTATTCTCAGTCCAAGAAAAGCCCTAAGTAAATGTGTATAGAGGTTGTTGGAAAATAACATAGTAGACTGTCAAATGACTGATAAAATTCAGTAACCTAATTTACTCCAGTTGCTATCAAACCCCTTTCTGTAGGTCACTAGTCAAAATCCTAAACAATTCTTGTATAAATGCAATTTTTTATATTTAACAAGTACTTAGTATTTCAATTGTAGTAGTAAATAAGCTTTTTCACTGGTTAGTGGGTGTTGATTTATATTGGCAACCCAAGAATATAAAATGCGATCTTGTTATTATTTAGCAAATCATAGTCTGCACATAACAGAAATTAGCAGGGCGTGACAGGTGACATGTCAGTAGGGGTTGCTTAACCACTGTACCTGTTACATGCCCGTTTCAGTTATAAAATAATGTAACTGTAATTTATATCTTATATATAATTTAATACTGTATGGTAGTTTGCACAGTATGGCACCATATAATAATTATAATTAATCAAATATCACTGGCTATTATCTGTAATCTGTGGGGGACGGAGGGGGTAGGGGGCGGGTTCAGGATAAATGTAAGCCGGTTTCTGCTTACAAACCTACTCCTACTACCTCCAGTTGAATGAAACATCAACCATATCATGATCATTAAGTATATCCTTGCCGGTTTGGACTGGTCACTGGCCATACAGATGCTAAATCTGATCACCTGCATCTTTCTTACCAGTTTAACTATAACAGACTCTTACTTCAGAAGGGGGCATATAGAAAAAAATGATTTTATTCAAGTTGTATACCTTGAAATAAACATTTTATTAGATTTGTAATATATATCCATCTTGTGAGAACACTCACACTTGATTAATAATTGTATTTTAGTATTACAAGTAGTTCTTTTACTGAAGATCCTACCTGAAACCCCATGTTTAAGTAAAATGTTTAACTTTCATAAATAACATTTGAATAGTAAGTTCTGCAAAGAGCTTAGATATTTAAGTATACACTAGTATAATATCACTAGAAAAGTACCATAATCAGTTTGTATAAAATGAATAAAAAAATTTAAAAAATAAGATTTCAAAGGCTAAGATTGCAAAATTGTGCTTGTGTAGACTTCCCGTAAAGCAAGTGATACCGGCTAACACCTATTTTTCAGCAGTTTTATTTTGAACACCTCTATATTGTGTGTAGTTTGTAATCTTAATAGCTTAATAAAGAAAATAATATGAACATCAGATCTATTACTAAGTCACAATTTACTCTGGTCTCAGCAGACCGGTTGTATAGTTATGTAGTCATATAGTACAGATCTCCTCTGGTTAGTTTCATAAATTGAATCCATTTTAGAAATCCTTCAAAGGGCCTTTTTACCTGTAAGTGTGGCAGAGGCGGTGCTTGAACTTTGTCCGGTTTATAAAATTTGTTCCTTATCTCTGATAGTTTCCTTAAATGCCTAGCTTACATTAATTTGAACAAATATAGATCTTTTTAGATCTTTCTACATATCTAAATTCCAAAATAACTAAAAAAAACATGAGTACTATCATTGCTGAGCTCTTTTCTGCAGTCTCATAGTTATTGAGGTTTTTGAAACATGTGAGGTTACACCCCCTTTATAAATATAGAGTGTTGCTTAGCTCTTTCATATTGTTGTCAGTCTTCCATCAATTTATTTGCTAATGCTACATGTGTATTCCAGGAAAAAAATTTCCAAATGATCTACTACATGTATAGTATAAAAGTAAAAGGTAAAGTGTTTGTTTATTATAGTGTCACCCCTATTTAAAGGGCCAGTCATTTCTGACTTATGAGACACCTTCTTTTTGAGCACATGTGCCTCCCAAATCCTATCCTTTTATTGCCAGGTACCAGGCAGGTAGGCATACGGTAACCATTATTTAACTAGCTGGCGGCTCACCAACTGGCCATATCAGAATGGACCACTGGTGGGATTCGAACCTTCAACCTCCCGCATCAAAGGCGGATGCCTAAACCACTAGACCAAGGGAGATGGTATATGTACATGTATTACCACCTCATAATATCAGCAGAGTTATGTACATAGGATATGCAAACAAAGTCAATCTTGGAAATATGTACATCTAATTGCTATAGTCTCATAGCCTTTATACTGATGAAACTACTTATGTAAAAAATGCCATCAGATAAATTAAATATTGAATGTACATCATTTGTCTGCCCAATAATTAACCATCCATTGATGTATCTTCTTCATTATCAGTATGTCAAATAAACATATAATTCCATATAAGATTTTATGTTACATGTACATACATGTATGTGCTAATACCATATATGGCATCTTGAGACTGTATAATCTAGGCTGTGAGATGTGTCTTCTCCAGGGTTCTAATTGAATCTGCTATCCACCACTGGATGCAGAGTTGTGTCATGCAATTTGATTATTCCATTATTCTACAGAGGGTCCAAAATAATTTTGCAAATGATTTTTAACCTGTTTTTGGTTCATATCCTAGAAAGTTTTACAAATTTTATACCAAAATGGGTGAGAAAAGTAATAATACATAACAGTCAGTTTACTTTTACTTTAAATTTATTACTATCCCCATAAAGTATTAACAAACTCGACAGGGGTTCTGAATCAAAATGAATGGTAGCAGTGACATAAAGTATATGGAACTGCGTGCCAAGAATTAAACTACATTGAAATAAAAATGAACTTTAATAACCTTCTTCACTCTAGAAAATATCACTGTATCATAGAGGTTCATTTTTCATATGTGTTTTTTTATATACCCCAACAAGGTATTTCAAATACTATTTGAAAGACCTTGACCCCAACTATAGAATAGGCCCACTAAAACAAAATATAAAGTAACATGATAATAAACTTTATATAGAATTAATCACCATAGTCCACAGTACATAAATACCGCATTTCGCTTTAATTATCTTCCCTTCTCTTAGAATAATCCCAGATTTCTAGAGGGACAATTTTCACTTTCGGGCTACCGGAAAAATCCTAAATATTGTTCAAAACTTTTTTTCTTTTAAAACATTGGTCAAAATTAGGGGCCGTATAATCATCACAACTATAAATACTACAAAATAACATTAAAAACCCCGTTCCAAATGCTTGATTTATTCGAAATCGCAATTTCAAGCCTTAAGTTTCTTCAATGTAAATTTACCCCACCCACTTGACATCCATCAACATATCCATTCAAGGTTCCAGTATAAGATTATTATATTTGAACATTTATATGCCACGGTCCTAAAAAGTGTCTTTAATGTAGAATTTATTTAACGAAAAGTGTTGATGGCAATTAACTTTAATTACGCCCATTTTCTCGCGCATTGGGATCAATTTCCTGCCAAAGTCACTCCGACAGGTGTTCAAATTTGACACATACTGTGATATGAAAACTGTGGATCTTTGACACCTATCGATGTCATTTTTTATTGTTAAGGTACAATCGGTCTAAATTTATATAAAATGTGAAATCCCAAAGTCATCGTATAACGTGTAATCCGTTTATCGTGTAGCGTGCGCTTCGTACATCGTGTATATCGTGTATCGTTCTGAATCGCTCATCGTGTATTTACCGAACGTGCAACGTGCGTCTAACGTGCGTGTATCGTGCGTACATCGTGCGTGTATCGTGCACTCCGTGTGACAACTGTTACGTTCCGACTACTGTACCATTTCTGGGAAACCAAGAAGTAAGTTTTATTTTGAACATCATATCACGTCGCTATTTAATTAAATCAGAGCAGACATTATGAAAAGGCGTGTGTGTTGCCTCTCGAAAAGTGCAAAATTTTATAATAAGGTCATGTGGACTCTACTGTACATTTTGTAACAGTTCAGAGCATTTGCCCATGTAAGTTCTTCATTCAAGGGAACAAAGACTAAGATGTCACCAGTTTTATGATAACTTACAACACTTATTTTGTTAATTATCAACTTACTCTCCTTTAAAAAATTGTTCTTTCTTAGTTTAAATTATAATAATACTGAATTTACAAATCTTATTTTCTAAACCTTTGTTTCTATCGTTTATCTTAATTGTAAGTTTGTGACTTAATGATACTTTAACTGAAATATGGCTACTTTCATTATATAAAAGGCAGTACATCATTATATAAACATAATAACGAAAGTGAATAATTTGTCAATGTATTTTTTAAAATTATTTTATTAGCAGTCGCTTCTTTCACAAATTTGCTAATTCTTTACATGCTCAAAATCCCATGCTTTCACAACTGTTGGGATGTGTAATAGGTAGCTCCATCAAAAACTAACATTATAGGAATTCCTTGCCGTGCATACCATTGCTTCATTTGCTTTGTGACAACACTGTTAGTTGCGTTTGACAGTTTAGCATACTCAAAATAGTTGCTGTGATAATCCACTATCAATAAGTTATCTTTACCACAAAATGTAAATACATCTATAGCAAAAATCTGCCAAGGTCGGTCAGGGATGTCATGTGGAATCAGCGGTTCTCTGTGTTTCGAACGAAGTTTAGCACCGTTGTATGCGCCCATATTGTATGAAGCTTTCTATAGTGGTAACATGAAACCTAAGCTTACGAAATCATTCTCAGTCAGGATATTGCAAGATGCTCCTGTATCAATCTTGAAGGATTAGGGGCAATGTTTAGGATCAACCTGAATCTCGGCAAAAACCTGATTACCCGGTGATCTTCTGACCCTGACAATTTCAAAATCACTTTTCGAAACACTGTCATTATTGTTATTTCCTTCTAATCCATCAGTATTAACATCATGTACTGAACGTTATTTTCTGCATACTGACTCGAAAGTGATTGTATTTGTGACAAGAGTTACAACGCTTCCCCTTAACTGGATATATTTTCCTTGTATGAGTAAGTCCACACTTGTCACATGTTGGAGAAGACTTTGGAAATATTTTCCACGGTGTGGCTGGGGCTGTTTTTTCGGTACAGCTCCATGCTCTTGCTGCTGGTTCGTTCGTCAGTGTCTGTCTTAAACAATGTCAACAGCAATGTTCGCTGGAATCATTGACTTAAGTTGTTGTGCGTATTCGTAAGATTGACATTCTTTCCGCCTTATCTAATGTCAGCTGATCTCCCTCATTAATTAATTTCTCTCTGGTGTTCTCCGATGTTATTCCAAATACTCTGTGGTCCCTTATCACATCCTCTCTATAATCGTCGCCAAAAGCACAGTCAATTGCTAGTGTTTCAATTTC
>JAFMSR010000011.1:36193524-36227486 GCA_022818135.1 Saxidomus purpurata
ACCCATTTATCACTTGACGTTGCGGTAACAGCATGGATGTTATATACGGCTATTCACTAAGGTTTCATTTTGTAAATGGTTAATTAAGGAAATTAAATTGTTCATGACGAACTATTTCAAATATTTCACGTTATTTTTCACTGAGCGCAATATCATTATCAATATTCGATTTTCAACATTTGACAAATCATATTAGCTGACAAATCATATTATCCGAGGCCCTTCAAGCAGGGACTATCATCTATCAATTACCTTCGAACGCCCTGCTACAAGTAGCACCTACTATGGTGATTCCCAGGGCTGTGCCGGCCGCGGCCACCGTAACCGGAGGGGTTTTGGTTAAAGGGATGAAAACGTACTTGGACAAAACTTTTTACCTGCTCAACTATCAAGCTCTTCACGCTTAATTTATCCCATGTTGATATCTTTTCTTGTCGAGCACCAACCGAGTGTGACTGAGATCAAATAGTACTATTTGAAAGACCTTGCTGTGATGGAGACCAACTATAGATATAGATGGTGATATTAAACACTCGGAACGCTACATTAATTTTGTAAACAGAACACATAAACTGTATTTTTACTTTACATAGTTTAAGTACACCTCGTTACAGACAATATTTCAAAAATCGCAGAACTTTTTATACCAACATACTGCGGATACCAACATGTCTGCAACTAGCAACGGCAACTCTGAATGGAAGAAACTAGCATGCCTAAAGTATTAATTTCATAATAGTTGTCCCCCTTACATTAAAGTCCGCCATTTGTACACAGGAAGGAGACCGTGACAGAAAGGTGTGTAGAAACTATTAAAAAGAGCGTCAAAATAGAAGTTGAAAATTAACCACAATGCCCATGTTAGAAATAGCATTAGCCTGATTAAGTTTTATACCTTTGATTCAGTGACAAAGGTCATGTAAAGAATTATGAGGGTCTGATAGAGAATTATCATCAGTTTTCGCGACCTGAATGAATTGGATGGAGAGAATGTATGAATTATAGAATGGTATGAGACGCCTAAATCGGTGAATACCGGAAGCAGGTTATTTTGTCTAGGGAACATGCAGACCTACACTATGTGTTTGATTGCTGATTGGCTGAAACTAAGTGGATGCATACAAGAAAAATTAGTTTGAAATAATCGCTGCATGATAGATCACAAATGAAATATGAAGAGAAAAATCTGGATATAAATTATAATCAAAATATTTGGTATTTGAAAATACTGACATATTTGGTCTGTGACCACTAAAACTGCGAAAAAAATGGGGGTGGTGTCATTGAGCTCCAAATTACTGGCATAAAGTATTGGATCACATGTATAAATTTTGTTATTTTTATGTGGGACTAGGATGATTCTACAAAATAAAGTTCATTTCAGCAGTCGGTGAGATTTTGGGTAGTCGCCCCGGAAGAAACCCTTATAATGTAAGTCTATGGAAATGTATTTAGGCGTCTCATACGAAACTTACGTATGGTAGTTATACTTGACACAAAAAGAATTCAAATTTTCAGCTGCAGATATCACTTTTTTCACGAAATCTGCAGAGGAAGAACATTTTTCCAAGAGGAGATCACCTGATCACTCGGTGAAAATTGTGTGAACTACCTGACTGTGACACGAAAGCTGAAATTCTTCCAAGATTCAGCTGGCAAGAAAGCACTCTTTATGGTCAGGCTAAAGAAAAGTGTGGTTCAGGTTACCCGAACAACCCTATTTTGTTGCGCTGACCCTAGAACTTTTTATCGATTTTGGGCAGTTCCTATTTTTAAAAAAATGGTGTTTTGTAACCTGGAACGAAAAGAATGGAATACAAAACTGCAACGCTTCGAAAGCGTCTATCGATCAATAAAACAAACATGGCGGCGGCCAGTGTTCGCCGTGACAATAGAAAATGCGTCTATGGCCCATCAAAACCAGTTATGAGTCTGTCACCGCTGTTTATGGATAGGGTTAGGGCTCTAGTGTAGTGTTCTTTTACTCTGATCTTGCATTTTCATGTTGTTTTTTGCTATAAATGGGAAAACACGTCACTTATTTCTTTATTCTCAAAATACCTGGATCGGGGTAAAAAGAATGCCTCTAAGAATTACTGCATATATTGATGTTGAGATGTCTTCAATGTGCATATAGCACACAATTGTGACCACTTACGTCTGTAACAACTTGCATCTGAAGAAAAAAAAAAGCCTACCTACCTACCCTATTTCTTTGACCAATGTTACCTGAACCTCACATATTTTTTTTTTAGGCCTCATCAAATCTATTCCAAAGGGAGATCACTCATTGGTAGAAATTGTGTGAACTACTTGCCCATGAATTTTAGTCCTCTAGGTGTCAGGCCACCCTGGTTCCCCATGGTACATGACTGATGTACTTTAAAAATGTAGACAAGAAATCACAGAAGTTTGGGTTTAGTAGAGCGATTTTGGACAAAAAGTGCACCTTGTGCTGTGGACTAGGGCAATTAAATTGTAACTAAAACAACTTCAAATAATTTATAGTAATTGCCTAATTAATGCATTTCTGATAACACCTAGAGGTAATTGATATTAAGCCCTGTAGTAGTTGCAAGACGACCAACTTGTAGATAACTACGCAATGGAATCAGTCTATGGCTTATTAGCATAAAGCACTCCGCCATTTCTTGCTTGTAAAAGAAACTTGCTTAGATCAATAACTACATGTGACTATAGTGTGAAAAAGATATACATCACATTGTTAGCTCACCTGGCACATAGTGCCAGGTGAGCTATTAGGATTGCATTCCGTCCGTCTGTCCACCATTTTCTTCAAACGACATCTCCTCTGTAACCACATGGCCAATGTTGATGAAACTTTGCAGGGATGTTCCTTGCATGAAGCTCTATCAAACTTGTTCAGAGAATTCTATTCCATGCAGAACTCTGGTTGCTATGGCAATGAAGAGGAAAAACTTAAAAAATCTTCTTCTCTGAAAACAAAAGGCCTAGAGCTTAGATATTTAGCGTATGGCATTGTCTAGTGGACCTCTACCAAGATTGTTCAAGTTATGACCCCAGGGTCAAAATTGACCGCACCCGGGGGGTCACTTGGTTTTACATAGGCTTATATAGGAACAACTTTTAAAATCTTCTTCTCTGAAACTACAATACCTAGAGATTAAATATTTGGCATGTAGAAATGCCTAGAGAACCTCTACCAAGATTGTTCAAATTATGACCCTCAGGTCAAAATTGACGCCTCAAGGGGTCACTTGATTTTACATAGGCTTTAATTTAGAGGTCAGAGGAAAAATCTTCTTCTCTGAAACCACGAGCCTAGAGCTTAGATATTTAGCATACATGTAGCATTGCCTAGTAGACTTCCTTAAAGTTTGTTCAAATTATACCCCTGGGGTCAATATTGGCCTCGCCCAGGAGGTCACTTATTTTACAAATACGTTTATAGGAAAACCTATTTGCTATGTAACATTGTCTTGTGGTCTTCCACCTACTTTGTCCAAATCATGCCTCTTTGGACAAAATTGGCCACACCGATCAGGCAAGTAGATGTGTATTCAGGTGAGCGATATAGGGCCATCATGGCCCTCTTGTTTTAGATTTCTATCAGTATATTCATTACTATGTATGAATATTTCAGGCGACTGTGGGACTTTAAAGATGAATTTAACTGATAACTATGAAATATATTTTTGGAATTTTGAAATAATTTCGCCTGAACATTCTTTTTGTGGCTTTTGTCCTAGATTGTTTTGTTGATTTGTCAAAATCCATGGCCATCGGTGGATGGGGCTAGTTTTCCATCTGTGGTTAAAGTATGAAAACTTTGAAATGTCAAAGATGCCACAAGTAAGATTCTGACAGCATTTTGCAGGAATTGTCTTATTTGACCAATTACTATGTAAGTCTGTTGAAAAGTTGGTGTTTTATCAAAAAAAGGCCACAAGAGGGTGTAACTTTTTCCCAGTATGTTAGTACTAATTGTAGTCTAGACAACTTGAAAAGATTTGTTTCTACTTGAACTATTGGTCAAAGAATCAGTTGAAACAATACTATGAATGCTATAGATGTGGAGAAAAGCTAAAAACTTATACATCAGTTGCAAGATCAACACCAGTGACTCTACACCACAAATTAAAATTAGATTTATTTGTCAAAATATGACCACCTTGTTGCCTTGAAGGAACAGCAATAAAACTCAGGTGAGCAATATAGGACTGTCTTGGCCCTCCTGTAACAACATACATGTACCTTGTAAGTTGTAATATTGAGAAGCAGTGGCCATATGCTACCCTACTAACATGAAAGTTGTATTACAGAGTTAATATGACTTCTTTACTTATCAGTCTCTACATGTTTTACTTGTATGCAAAGTCACTAACTTACTTAATGAGATGCTGCTGTACTACTCTAAGACCTGAAGGCTGGTGTGTGGTCACATCTCAAGTGTTTATCGTAAATGGGTGTCATGCATATCTGATATGTTTATCTTGTTAACCTAATTATTTACCTGCACAGTAAATCAAACAAATGTTGTTTATTTCAGTAATGTATCTTTCACTCCACTGACACAGCACTACCATTTGAAAAAAAATATGTCAGAGCCAGAGGATCAGAATGAGGTCAGTACATTTCCATAAACATACTTTATTTTACAGTCATAAAGGTTTGAAAATGCAGATGTAAATAATGTTGTTTAAAGCAAGTGACTGCCTAATTAAAGTGACCAATTATATGCTTGTGGCATCTCTATTGGACACACAAAAAATAAATTTATGTTTCTAGTCACTTGACCGACCTTTTTATGCCCCCGAAGGGTGGCATATTAAAATCGCACCGTCCGTCTGTCCGTCTGTGCGTCCCCACTTACAGTTCGTGTCCGGACTGTAACTCTGTCATGCATTGAAGGATTTTAAAAACATCAAGACGACGTGTCGCGTGCAAGACCCACATCCCTAATTCAAAGGTCAAGGTCACACTTGGAGTATGAAGGTTATGGAATCCTCTAATAGACCTCTATGCACACATTCGTGTCCGGACTGTAACTTTGTCATGCATTGAAGGATTTTAAAATAACTTGGCACAAATGTCTAGCACATCAAGACGACGTGTCGCGTACAAGACCCACGTCCCTAGCTCAAAGGTCAAGGTCATACTTAGAGTTTGAAGGTAATGGATTCCTCTATATATGCATATATGCACACATTCGTGTCCGGACTGTAACTTTGTCATGCATTGAAGGATTTTAAAATAACTTGGCACAAATGTCTAACACATCTAACACATCTTACACATCAAGACGACGTGTCGCGTGCAAGACCCACGTCCCTAGCTCAAAGGTCAAGGTCACACTTAGAGTTTGAAGGTAATGGATTCCTCTATATATGCATATATGCACACATTCGTGTCTGGACTGTAACTTTGCACAAATGTCTAGCACATCAAGATGATATGTCGCGTGCAAGACCCACATCCCTACCACAAAGGTCAAGGTCACACTTAGAGTTTATAGGTAATGGAATCCTGTATATATGCATACATTTGTGTCCGGACTATAACTTTATCATGCTTTGAAGAATTTTAAAATAACTTGGCACAAATGTCTAGCACATCAAGCGGATGTGTCGCGTGCAAGACCCAAGTCCCTACCTCAAAGGTCAAGGTCACACTTAGTGTTTAAAGTAATGGAAAACTGTATGCATGGTTACTCTGTCATGCATGGAAGGATTTTAAAATTACATAGCACATTTATTGAGCACATGGAGAGGACACAGACTGTGAGGCACCTCTTTCGGGGGCATTCGTCACTTGTGAGGGACAGCTCTTGTTTTACAGCCGCTCTCAAACTTTTTTTATAAGAAAATGGTTAAATGATCCATTTTCAAATGTTTTAAATCAATAAAGGCAAATTTAATTTCAAAAAACTGTTCCAATCGACCTTAATATTTTGGCATACAGACTGGAAAAACACATATTTTTGTTTGGCCTTGGCAGACACTTACCAGCAGCCAATATCAATATATACCAGTCATCATGTTTTAAAAAAAATACCAGGAGTCTCCCACTCGGCAAATAAAAACTGGTTTGATCTGGTTTCATTAATTTGTAGAATGCTAGTGCTCATAAGAAAAGTGAAAGTAAGCCAAGCCTGGCAGAGGTGATGAGGAAAGGAAGAGAGGAGAAGAGAAAGCCGCAAGAAAGAGTAGGTGAGATACCGTCAGCTGTAAGGGGAGACCAGTCAGATGTGCGGGAGGATATACGCAGTGAAGACTCGGAGACTGACGAGGAGGAATACAACATGATGATTGCTGGTCTGTCAGAAGTGGTAGGTGTTTTACTTACTTACTTTTTGATAAACTAGTGTTATATCTGTAGCGTGATGGTGTGGCGCCGCGCCCTGCCGCTTTTTCGTGCCGCCACTTTGCCCTTCTCAACATCCATTTTGCCCTGAAGTCATGATATTTTATGTCCTTTATCATCACCATACAGCATTAACCTTAATCCGACGCATGCTCGGCATTGGATTGCCGATTACATAAACGCCCGAGGCGATCAAAAGACACCGCATGTACACCTGTTATTTTCCGATAATCACGTGTCGTTACTGCACATGTACGTGACGTCAGAAATAAGTCAGCGTTTTCTTTGATATTTGTACAAAGTTATCAGGGTCCGTCCGTGGTTTAATCCAAATCATCAAATCATCGCAAATTACATTTATAATCGATCAATTATTAATTATTTAAATAACCGAGTTGTTCACACATTTATTAGGGATGGATTTGATATTTGCGAGTACTTTAAACAAAAGAAAATGTTACTGACCGGCGGAGATCAAAATGCGTTTGAACACGATTGATAATTAAGATGTAAGGGTAAGTGGAATGTAAGTAAAGTAGTCGTAAAGTACAAAACATTTCTCCATGAGAATTTAAAGAACGAACATTAAAACGCAAAACGTAAATTAAAACAGCTTGAAAAAGAAAGAGCGATGGTTAAAAAGAAAAGGATTGTCAGATTTTTTTGTATCTAAAACTTAAAATCACGAAAAATCGAAGAAATATAAACGAAAATCACGGACATGCGAGGTCGCGAAAATATGTGACAAACGGGCAACAACTGGGAAAAAAATGCAGGAAACAAACAGAAAAATATTACATGCACACCTAGAGATTATGACATTAACTCTATGACCCGTGACTCGACCCTTAAAATTCTCACCTTAGCTCTTGAAAATTTGATTTTGTCCTAAGAAAAGTTACGCTGAAGGGTCAATGACCATTCAGTTTCAAAGCCTACTGAACTAAACAACCTGTCTCTAGGAATTCATCAGAAGCCCTCTGAAATAACTAAAAGCCAGGAGCTTCCGGGGGCATCTGGCCCCCAAGACCCCACTGGGGGTCCTTGCGGCCCCTAGCTTCAGTTTTAGGATTTTCCATTTTTCAAACTTTCACCCCTGTAATCAGTGGCAATGTTTTCCCATTGTTTTACATGTTATTTTATTACATTAATAAAGTGTAGATACAATATAGTGCTTTAATAATGTCTTTTGTTACTCTTGTTAGGAAAATGCCATAAAGGCTAGTGTTACAGTAGTTAGTTAGCACACATTATGAATCACAACAATTAACGGAAATGCCCTTCACTGAAAGAAAATCGCGCACTGTCTCCCTGCCCTTTTCTGACAGCCCCATGCCCCTTTTTCATCCTGGATATAACACTATAAACTGTATAAAAAGTGGTAATTTGGGCACCAATTTTTGTGGGTTTCGTGAGTAAAGAAAACCACAAAGTTTGTTTCCTTATGAATAAATTTTTTTTGTGATTGTTTAGAGTTACAGATATGGAACAGGGTTCGCACAGGTCTGGAAAAGTCTGGGAAAACTATCTTTTTCTGGAAAATTCATGGAAAACGAAAATAACAAATTTTATCATGGAAAAATCATAGAATTTCTGAAAATACTCTTGAAGTTTTATTAAAAGTCGTGGAAAATTACATTAGATGATCTTTTGAATTTAAAAAGGCACATTTTACTATTAAAGATCTGATAATTCAAGTAACAATATGATAATCCATTCTATACTATGTTATGTAAATGATACGAATAGTAATTATACCCCGACAAAACGAAGTTTGGGGGGGGGTATATAGGAGTGAGCTTGTCGGTTGGTCGGTCGGTCGGTCGGTCTGTTGGTTTTATGGTTTCTGGATGATAACTCATGAACGACTTGACCGATTTGAATAATATTTGGTACACAGGTGCAACATAAAAAAATACAGGTCAAGTTCGACTTTGGGGTCAGTAGGTCAAAGGTCAAGGTCACAGTGACCCTGAACAGTAAAACAGTTTCCGGATGATAACTCATGAACGACTGGACCAATTTAAAATATTTTTGGTACACAGCTGTAACATCATGAAATACAGGTCAAGTTCGACTTTGGGGTCAGTAGGCCAAAGGTCAAGGTCACAGTGACTATGAACAGTAAAACGGTTTCCGGATGGTAACTCATGAACGACTTGACCGATTTAAATAATTTTTGGTACACAGGTGCATCATCAGAAAATACAGGTCAAGTTCGACTTTGGGGTCAGTAGGTCAAAGGTCAAGGTCACAGTGACCCTGAACAGTAAAACGGTTTCCGGATGATAACTCATGAAAGACTTGATCGATTTAAATAATTTTTGGTACACAGGTGTAACATCATGAAATACAGGTCAGGTTTGACTTTGAGGTCTGTAGGTCAAGGTCACAGTGACTTGGAACAGTAAAACGGTTTCGGATGATAACTCATGAACGACTTGACCGATTTATATTTTTTTTGGTACACAGCTGTAATATCGTGAAATACAGGTCAGGTTTGACTTTGAGGTCAGTAGGCCAAAGGTCAAGGTCACAGTGACCCTGAACAGTAAAACTGTTTCCAGATGATAACTCATGAAGGGCTTGACCTATTTAAATAATTTTTGGTACACAGGTGTAACATCATGAAATACAGGTCAGGTTTGACTTTGAGGTTTGTAGGTCAAGGTCACATGACTGGGAACAGTTAAACGGTTTTGGGATGATAACTTAAGAACGCTTGGGGCTAGGATCATGAAATTTGATAGGGAGGTTAGTGACATTAACATGTTTGAAATAAACCTATTAAATTTAATAATAATCCATACTTTCCAACCTTACATATTTTGTGTGCTATTAAAACAATACATTTACACAACTTATTGTATAATAACTGAAATGTATGTCCTTGTGGCCATTCCTTTCTTATGGTTGCCATACTTCTGTGACAAAGCTGTATTGTGGGGGTATAATTGGTCACTCTTGTGACAGTTCTAGTTGATTTTTTGATGCACCATTTTGAAAAATGCAGTTTTTGATATTTCAGCATTAAACACTGTAAGATATCTCTGTCCATGCTTTAAAGTATCGCAGATAAATCATGGTATTTTGTTGGCTGAGGTCTGTATGAAATATGTGAGCTTATGTTTCAATGAAACTGGTTTTTTTCTTCTGGAAACAATAAAATTAGGTGAATTGGCATACTTATGAATATGTCAGTCATGTAATGTTCTTTACCCAGTTGGATTGCTGAAGGCATTCTGAAGTTACTGCTCTTTGAATTGATTTCTGTTATATTGGAAACTCTATGTGGTGTGCAGCTTTTACCAGAATTAGCAGCCGTATCAGGGGTCATGATATTTCGTGTTATTGGCTGCACTGCTGCAATCATTGTTGACTGAAAAATTGTCTCAGTCCATGCAAATACATACCGGTACGGTACTGTATAATACATACTAAAAATGATGATTATGCAAACACATTATCGGTACATGTACGAGTTTTAATGTATGTTATATGTATAAACACTATAATTATACTGACAGCATGTAAATAATTGATTGTATCTTCTCTTGTTTCTTACATGTATGCATAAGTCCTGCTTGTATTCACGGAACTTTGCAAAGTCATCATACAGTCCTGTGTCATACAGTCTAACCTGTGATAAACAGCCACCCAAGGATGTAGCAAAGTTGTCCTATTAAAGGCAGTGGCTGCCTTATACTGAAGTATTTGATATCAAAATTGCTAGTCAGGATATGTCAGTATTTACAAATGTAGCTGCCTCATAATTATGACATACATGTATATTGTGCAAACTTTTAATTGTACTATGGAGAACCAGGAAGTAGCAAAAGAGTATTTAATATTTCACTTATTCCTGCTTGATTTGTGTAACAGTAAAGCAGTGAAACAAAATATGCATATAAATAGCGGCCTACTGAGGGAGTAAATTAATTATTTCAGGGCACTTCACCCTCCAAAGAATTGTTTTTTAAATAAACTAGTTTTTATTGTTAAGATTATTTACACTGTATATTAAATTTGACCAGGAAGTGAAAACCTCTACACTTGTTCTAAATCCAGCACTTTGATTTCATCAGCATTACCAGCCACAATTAGCCGGTGATTTGTTTTATCATATCCTAAACATTTCGGATCATCCAGGGAATCTTTCCCCTCCAACAAGACGCCAACTTTATTCCCATCTTCATCAAAATGCAGGACATTTTTAGAAGCAAGTCCACACACAAATACCTGGTCATTCTCATCGACCACCACTCCACATGGCATTTTCAGATCTGGGTGCCAAAATGTACATCTCTCTTCAAACTGTGTTTTACAGTCAATTATAGTTACGTCATTGCTCTGGTTTTGTTGATTTGTTCCCTTGGTTACATACAGTCGGGATCCATTATTACTAAAGGACATATACTCTCCTTGAATTCCCATTCCTCCCGCTAGTGACCCTCCATTCTCGCTGTATTTATGTAATCTATAGTGATGACGTGATCCCTTCAGTTTTTGTCTACCCATTATATAAATACAGTTTTCTTGGAACACAACACTCCAGTTTCTAGTGCCAGTTGAAAGAGCTTTTATAAATTTCATATTCCCAGTTTTGTCAATTGACAAGTACTTTAAATAGCCTGTCAGACCGGAGTTGTCGGAAAAAACAAATTTTTCGTCATGAAGATGGCAGATACCAAATGGTGCAGAGATGACTTTGCAGTCTTCAGTCGCTGATACCAAATTGAAGTTGCTGTCCAAAAGTTTAAGTCGAGCATTTTTGGTGTCGGCAAGAACAACACACCCAGTCTCTAGACAACAGATACCATTTATATCGCAAACATTAGAATCATCAGCACGCCTTATATTGTGACTTCCATGTATTTTAACACGGTATTTAATGTTTCTTAATTTCTTAGCATTTAGTCCAAAAGAGTTTGGACTGCTGTAAACAGTTGCTCCTGCTACACCAAGTAAAGTTTTGCTTAATCCCTGGACATCTATTTCATCATCTTTTGTAGCAACAGTTGTGGGAGATTTCAACGCAAAGTTGTCAGTAGGTCTGCTAACTTCCTTACCTTGCTCTGATTCATTTGTTGCAGAAGAAGCTTGCAATTCGTAAAATTCTTTTCTGTCCGCTTTACTGTAATCTGCATCAAGTTCATTTTTTACACCTGAATCAATAGCTTGCGCCTCTGATTCTCTTGTAGCATCTGTAATCTTTCTTAGGTGGTCAAGAATTCTGTTAGTACTGTCCATACCCTCTCTAAGTTCTGCTTCAGTTTCAGCAAATGTTTGTTCTACCATTTTCAGTTCCAGTTGTCTGTTCTGTCTCAGCTGATTCAAAGTCATGTCAAAGTTTCCCTCTATTTTGTCGATCAGGTCTTCTTTGTTTTTATGCAGTTCTGATTTAGTTTTCTCCTGTTTGACACGTAAATCTTGCAGAATGCTTAAAATCTCCTCCATTTTGTTCATTGCTAATTTAATACCATAATCTTCCAAGTGTAAAATTTATTTTCCTATACTTGCACTAGGGAAGCTTAAATTGTGTCACTAAAACTGATGTATGTGTTTAAACTTGTATTGACCAACTCACTCCTAGTTGGAAGGTTTAATTCTAAAGAGTAATGAATAATTTTAAAATGAATGTGTTAACAAAACTGTATAACATTTTCATATCATATATTTCAATGTTATAAACCTATCCTGTCATACAATAGTGCAGTTTGCCCGTCCTTGAAAATGTAATTAGATCGGCACATAAAGAAATACACATTCCCCGGGAGTGGTATATTGATTTACTTTAACATGTATAAACCAGAGAGACTATAAATAGTCCTTAACCTGAAGTTGTGTTTAAAGCGACTTGGTTAATATTGTATTATCATTATCTGTATTCTGCATATTTGAATGGGCGTGAGTAGACCTAGGTAACAGTCTGCTTAATTCCTTAAATGACCCTCTTTCAGTGTGAAATTAACATTTATTGTTAAGGGTTACATACTAAAAAATGACTTGCTGAATAGTGAACAGTGCAGATTATGACTAGGCTGCATTGATGTGCTGGCTGATCATGATCTACACTGGTTGCTAAGGACTACAGGACTTCTAACCAACATCTGGGTGACTGTTAAAGCCATTCAATTAATATTACCATTGTGTGTATAATGTTTGTTTTAATGGCCACAATTAGTTGAATCCTGCAATTTCTCTACATTTACCCCATTTTAGTGGTATGGATCATTTATATCTGACCTACTTAGTCAGCCTGAATCATATTTATTTAAGGTAAACTATATTGGTAAAATTTATTCATGTTTAACGACACAAATTACAAAAACATTAATGCATAAATTCAACCAGTCTTCACAGAACACTTTAAAGGAATTGCAATTTTTTTTAGATAACTTCCTTCACATTTATGAACAGGTTGATAGTAATTTCTTGAATTTCATCTTATATAATATGCAGTGCCAAAGAATAGGACCTAGGCATGCAAGTGTATCTCAATCATATCATAGTATTAATGTAATATTGATAAGGGGGCACTGGTCCTGTTATGTAAGCCACATGCAAGCTATATAGTTTTTAGCGATTAAATGATACCTTTATAGTATCAGTATTAACTCACTGTTTTGCCTGTTGGACAAAAAATGTTTGAGGTTTAGAACATCCACTATAAAATTTAGGTATAATAATGTAAAACTCGAACTATAGGAAGTAAATAATTTTATCAGCAAAGTTGACAGCTTAGACAAACAGAGTATAGTACAAATACACTGACATCATCATAAGCAAAAGACTTTATTGCTTTAAATCAAACACTTTGATTATATCGGCATTTCCAGCTACAATAAGTCTGTGATTTATTTGATCATATCCCAATACTTTTGGTCCATTGAGTGCATCCTCTCCTTCCAGCAGCACAGCTATCATATTCCCATCTTTATCAAACTGCACGACATTCTTCGAAGCAAACCCACAGACAAAGACCTGATCGTACTCGTCAACAACCACGCCACACGGTACTTTCAAATCTGGATGCCAGAATGAACATCTTTCATAAAACCAGTTATCATGGTCAACGATCACAATATTGTCACTTTTCTTGTTTTCAGTTATCCCCCTTGTTACATACAAGGTGGATTTATCAGAGTTAAAGCACATGTATTCACCTTTAATTGTCAGACCGCCTAGCTGTGCTCCACCATTCATTGTGTATCTTTTAATATGGTAGTATGAAGGACTTTTCTGTGTGCCTATCACATAGAGATTACCCCCTTTAGAAACAACGCTCCAATTTTTAACCCCGGTGGAAAAAGCTTTGATATATTTTATCTTGCTAGTTTCGTCTATAGAGAAATACTTTAAGCATCCTGCCTGAAATGACCTTGTGTTGTCAGTGAAGACAAATTTCTCATCATGAAGATGGCATATACCAAATGGTGCACGAATGAAGTCACAGTTTTCAGTTGCGTTAATCATATTGAAGTCGCTGTCCAATACTTTGAGTCGAGCATTTTTGGTATCTACGAGAACAACTCTACCATCCTCAAGACAGCATATGCCATTTATATCACAAATGTTGGTGTCTTCAGTTGTCCGGATGTTGAAGGTTCCGTGTAGTTTCACAGAATACTTTATATTGCCAAATTTAGAAATGTTTGTTCCTGATTTGTTTTCATTTCTTTGGACATGCATTGGTTGTTTATAATGTAAATTACCATGATGTGCCATGGCAGTGAGAGGTTGGAATCCAACAAATGTCTTTTTGTTGCCATATAACTCTGACCATGGACCTTTAAGTATTTTTCTATCTGCATCATTTCTTTTATGATCAAAGTCTTGTCCAGCTTCTCTCCTGATTGGTAAACCTAGTGATAGTTCTTGTCCCTGTGTTTCTATGTCATTTCCCCCAGTATCAGGCTTACCTTTAAGTCCACAATCAGCAGATCGAAGAGCCATGTCAGTCCCTGAAGCATCAGTCTCTCTTCTGAGAACTTGAATTATTCTGGATGTTGCATCTTTATAACTTTTAATTCCTTCTACAGTTTTAGCTAGTGTATTTTCAACCATTCTTAGTTCAGATTCCCTGTTTCTCTTCAGTATGGTCAGCATATTTTCAAAGTTTTCCTCAATTTTATCACTCAGAGTTAGTTTCTTCAGAGCTATGGCAGATTTTGTTTGCTCCTGTTTTATTTGTACATCTTGCATGCCTGTATAACATCTTCCATTTTGTTCATACTGTTTACTTCTCATGAATATTTTGGCACTTTAAACCTTGTTATTTTTCTCTTTCTATGTTTCACAGAAGCTTTATATTTGTCACTTAATTGTCTGTGTTTAAACATATATTTAGATATGAATCCTGAATGTTAGATATCAAATTACACAGTGTTATGTCAATTTACATTTGAAAATGAGTCATACATTAACCTTGTTTAAACAGTCTTTTTATACACAAGATATGATATTGACTGGGTAGCTGTCTGTTTCACTGTTCCATAGGGTCGTATGTGGATGTAATATTGATCAGTCCAAATGTTCAGTCAATAATTTAAGACTTGGTATAGAATAGGGTATGTCAGCTTTACAAGTGCGTATTGTATGGCCTGCCATACAGTACTGTCGTAATTACATGAAATATTATTTAGGTAAAGTAATAATCCATTAAGCATAATTATTGTAAATTTATTTTTTCTTGCGGGGTGAAACATTAAACAGTCACTGCTTCAAAAGAACAAGTGTTTGATAATTGATTAGCCAGGTGATAGTAGATAAGTTAAACTTATTGAAATGAATAACTCCAGGAGTCTATAGCTCTGAAATACTGTAATTGAGATGCTAGGACAATAGAGAAGACTGGTCTAGTTGACTATTGCTTTTTAACAGAACTTAAATAACAGAAGATAACACAAGTACATATTCACTGATTCATTTGACTCATTCAGCTTTATCATAATGAGAGATAAACAAATGCTGATAATTGATCATAAAAACACTTAGAGAAAGAAAACCTTTATTAATAATTACGTGATTGACTGTGTGAACACAGGTAAACACGTACAACTCAATAGCTAAAAAGTAAAAATCAGTGCCTGCCATTTCAACAAGTTTAGACATAAACATGTGCTACAAACTTTAACAAATGACATTTAGAGAAAGAATATTTGAATTATAATGATTCATTTTTTGGGCAGATTATTGCTTTTTACCATGATAAACATGTACAGTCTGAAACTGTCTTCATTTTAAATCAAAGACCTTGATTTCATCAGCATTTCCAGCCACAATTAGCCTGTGATTTGTTCTGTCATATCCTAAAACCTTTGGTCCATTCAGGGCATCATCCCCTTCTAGCAACACACCTACTTCATTCCCATCTTTATCGAACTGAATCACGTTTTTGGAGACAAGCCCACACACATATACTTGATCATTTTTATCAACTACCACTCCGCAAGGCATATTCAGATTTGGACTTGAAAATTCAACCTGCACTTGAAATTTGCTTGGCCAGTTATGCTTGCAGTCCAGTACTTTTACAGTATTACTCCTTTCAAACTCAGTTGTACCCCTTGTTACATATATCAGTGACCCATCAGAACTGCAGCACATAAATTGTCCTTGTACATGTATATTGGTGCTTCCACATGCTCCACCATTGTCATCATACCGCCGTAAATTGTAGTATGGATGCTTTTTGTTTTTGCAGAGAATGTAAATGTTATCTTGGTGAGAAACCACACTCCAGTTCCTTATGCCAGTGGAAAAACGTTTGGCCATGTTCAGATTTCCATTTGTATCTATGGAAATGTACCTTAAATCTCCGTCTATATAATTATTGTCAGATAAAACAAAATTTCTGCCATAAACATGACAGATACTAAATGGTGTGCTAATTAAATTGTTTCCTTGGATAACTACCATGTTGAAGTCATGGTCAATTTCTTTTATCATTTTGTTAGCAGTATCTGTGAGAAGTATTTCACCACTGGCAAGACAACAGACACCATTTATGTCACATACATTTGAATCGCTTGAACTCCTAATGTTGTAACTACCTCTCAGTTTGATTAAATGTTTCTTCTTAAGAATTAATTCTTTGCTTTGGACCAAGCTGTTTGATTTATGCTGGAGGTTCTCATCAGGTGATGTTTCTTGGATTTCATCAGATTTTCTCTTTGTCTTCAGGGTCAGTTTTAACTCATTACTAGTGATTTTCGGGTCTTTTTGCTTCTTTAGCTCATTCTGTGACCCTGGCGTAACTTGTTCAGTCTCACTAATAGCTGATTCACTTTTTCTTGTTTGGTCTTTCTTCTCTGCTACTTTCCTCTTCTGCTCCAGATCCTTCCTTACCATTTCTGCTTTAGTTTTAGCATCTTTTATTACACTTTCTGTTGTGTTAAGGCTAACTTGAACTTTATCTGCAGTTTCAGCAAACGCTTCTTCAACCATCTGAAGTACCTGGTCGGTATGTGACTTCAGTTCTGACAACATGATATTATAGTTCTCCTTTATTCTGTCAGAGAGACGTTGTTTCGTTTGTACAAGTTCTGACTCAAAGTCCTTCTGTTTATTATATAGGTCTTGCAGTAAATTTAAATCTTCCATTTTGTTTCAGTTAATTTTTTCAGCCGTCCAGCTAGAGTCAGTTGTTATAGATATTAGCATGCTAACCTCTAATTCTGCTTTGCATTTCTTTCTTCAACTTTCTATTTTAAGTTTATTTCTTACTTCTGTTTTGCATTGTTATCTTTTGTCACCTTTTTCACAATTTTTTGTTGTATTTTGTGCTGCTTCATTTGATTGATTATAATTAATCCAAGTTAAAACTGTAATTAGCTTTTGTCTTTAAAGTTTGAAAACAAAACTAGTCATAACTTAACTTCCCATTTAGATAAAATTTTGTACATTATTGTAATCATAAGACCAACTGGGTCTGATAAATGATTAATAAACTAAAGTGCACATTCAACTTAAAGATACCACCCAACCTACATATATAATTATGGTGGTTCATATGAAGTTAAGATAAAAACATGTAACTTTTCAACTACAGTTGACCTAGGATAATGTGACAATGATAAAATAATAGATACATGCCAACACAGAAGCTTACAAGTAAAGCATACAAAAAGCTTACAAGTGGGCCTCGATAGCTCAGTGGTTAGGGCGTTCGCCTCCGGAACGGGAGGTCCCTAAGACACTAAAACATAATTAACACCATTATCAACATGATATTGTTTGATGTTTCTGTATCAAATGCATAATTTGAAAAATATCTGTTAAAACAATAAGAGCGTCTTGCAGTATTTTATTTGGCTTGGTAAACAATATTTTTTACAACAAAGGTATGTTGATAATGGTATAAACTATGTTTAAGTTTCTTTATTCTACTGAATCTGTCATTCTGAGTCTTTTTTGTCAACTAGCAAGAATATGTTTCAAAATGTATCTGCTCTTTATTATAATTCACTGATTTATAGTTCTCTTTACATGAATTATTAGTGTCAGTATACTACAATATTATGACATCCCAACCAAAAGTTTACAGTTTACATTAAAGGAAAAAAAATGAAAATTGACAAAAACATGCACCCCACCCACTAAAAACAATAGTGCTCTACCTTAAACCATAACTCAAGCACGTGGACTTCAAAATGTAGTGATGTGTTATAAACTGTTAATGTTCAAGATTGAAAGTACTGTTCAACTATTTCTATGGTCGAGCATCTGGAAGAGACATTGAACTAGTAAATAAGTGCCAGTTTGAATATTTTCATCATTTGACTTTGTCAGGAAACTTGCACAAAAATTGGATATTTTTCATGTAAGTAACCTAAGAACTGAAATGACATGTTTTAACAATATTTGCAACAAAACACACTAAAACAGGTTCTAAAAGCTTATACAACAGTAATTTGTTTGTGTATTGTTTCAAAAGACCACCAGACTACATTTTAGTAATAGCATCATTTTTTCAGTGGTAGCCATTTTGTTTTGGACAAGTTACCTTAAACTGCTATGTCTTATAAAATTCTCCCTCAGATCTATGAGCACATGAAGTCCATTGTCTGTCTATGGCCTTATTTAGCAATATGCACAACAAACACAAACATTCTTGGCCATTAAAAATGCCAAGTTTCAGAACAAAATGTACTATTCCAAGAAAGTAATGGAATTTTAAAAGCGTAAAGTTGACAGAAAAAATTGATGCTGTTTTGAATTTTTTTTTATATATTGACAATGACAGACTGGAAATTACCTTCAACTGTTGCAAGGATATAGCGAATGCAAAGTTGGGAAATGCATTTTTCTATTAATTTTTGTGCAATACAAAATGATGGGTTATTTAATCCATGTGATTGTGTACACAGTCTGTCTTCTTTATTTTCCAGGCTTTACTGATGAAAAAACCAGAGCCTGTTTTTGGGTATGTTTATTTGTAGAAGCATGATTGTACTGTAGCTTTGTTATCTTTAAAATTAGTTTGCACAAATTAACTCTAGTTTGATTATGAAGAAAGCTCTGTAGCGTATTGAAACGCTCTCGAACACTCATTCTAGATGTCATCAAGGTTGCAAGAGAGATGCAGCGAGTTTTTTATCACTGCTATTTACAGCTGGGTTGACTGAGACACGTGTGGCATCAGTGTTATTGTTCAAGGACACACCTCATGCTCGGGCTGGGATGTGAACCCGGGACCTCCCATTCCGGAGGCGAACTTCCTAACCACTGAGCTTTGGAATTAAGTATAAGGAAAGATACTGTATGTTTTTTTGAGCAACTTTTCTTTTTTATGGAGCAAACCGTTGAACATGTAGAAGATTAATGTCATTTAAAAGGTTTCTATAGGAGATTTAGTGGCTTTTTTGAATTTGTAGATATCTTTTTTCAGTGTATGATAATGTACATATTGAGATATTATGGCAACATTTTACACTTGTAATTTATTTAGTACATGTATTTGATAACTGAGTGTTTAATATTTTCCTTTGCTTCAGAACTGGTTTTTTGTATGATGAAAAATTTAATCTTCACAAAAATGACTGGCAATCAAATTTTCCTGAGAAGCCTGCAAGAGCTGTCAGTTCATATAAAAGATGCTGCGACCTTGACCTTGTGAACAGATGTACCAAAATAGAGGTTAGTTTTATGTTAAATGTGTCTGTGCACAAAGGATTCAGGAATACAGCAGCAGCGATAACAGTGCACTGTAAACCAATGGGTTCTTGCTCCAATATTGTTAATGTTTTTGCTAGTGTCAGACTAGTTTGTAGGTACTTCAGACTGGTTTGCTGATACTTCAGACTGGTTTGCTGATACTTCAGACTGGTTTGTAGATACTTCAGACTGGTTTGCTGATACTTCAGACCGGTTTGTAAATATTTCAGACTGGGTTGCTGATACTTCAGACTGGTTTGCTTATACTTCAGACTGGTTTGCTGATACTTCAGACTGGTTTGTAGATACTTCAGACTGGTTTGTAGATATTTCAGACTGGTTTGCTGATACTTCAGACTGGTTTGCTGATACTTCAGACTGGTTTGCTGATACTTCTTTTAAAATTTTGGTATAACAAAGTGAAACCAGTAGAATTCTGTGATTTCTGATGTAATGAAAACTCGATGTATTCTTAAATTGGTAAAATTAGTCTTTAGCAAATTTGACAAAAAATACCTGTAAGTTGTGTGCCAAATGTAAATTAATGAAATATAAATTGATCTAATGTTATATGACAATATTACCATGAATACATGAAATTTCATGGGCATAGAAGTTTGTTGATTTTTAATAAAATGGAATTAAGTAGGCATTTGAATTAACAGATTACCATTTTTTATTTTCTAGAAAATGGTGTTATTTGGCAGTTTAGTTGGCTCTTAATTTGCGGATCAGCAAAACTGCAAAATCATTGAGAATAAGTGCCATATGAATATTTCAGGATTTTAATGTAGAAGCCAAAGAAAGATGGTTGCTTTATTCAGGTTAAATGTACCTCATTGCCATTGTTCTTCAGGCTCAGTATGGTACAGAGGATCAGATTTTACTACAGCACACTCAGAAACAGATAGACATCTTGCAGTCAGCCACAGAAATGGATATAGAGGAGAGAAAAGCTTTATCAAAGAATTATGATTCTATATACTTCCATCAGGTAATAATACATGGTTTTTAACCAGGTTTTCCGAAGGAAAAATCCTGGTTATTAGATTGAGGTATGTCGGTGGGCGGGCGGGCGTAAACAATTTCTTCTGTGTGCAACTCCTCCTACATTTCTCAATGGATTTCAACCAAACTTTCACAGAAGTATTGTCATGAAGTGCCCTGGCGCATATTGTCGGGGTTTTGTGATTTGGTCATTTTTGACAGAATTATGGCCCTTTGTTTTTTTTTCACATATGTAATTCTTCTGTGCGCAACTCCTTCTACACTTCTCAACGGATTTCAACCAAACTTTCACAGAATTATTATCACCAAGTGCCCTGGCGCATATTGTTGGGGTTTTGTGATTTGATCATTTTTGACAGAATTATGGGCCTTTGTTTTTTTCCACATAATGTAATATATATAGAGAAATACTCTTCTGTGTGCAACTCCTACATTTCTCAAGGGATTTCAACCAAACTTTCACAGAACTATAATTGTGAACTAAAGAATTTTGAATATATAATGTTCTGCCCCTGGTCGTCTGTCCGTCCGTCCGTTAGCAATTTTGTGTCTCATTTAAGTATATATAAAAGGGAGAATACTCTGTTATTATAAAAGGGAGAATACTCTGTTATTACTGTCTATTTTTAGAATAGATTACCAGTCCTGTATACTTTGGAGTATTCTGTTACAGTAAGATGACAAAATTTCTCATGAGACCAGCGGTTCAAACCCCACACAGAGCAAGTTTTTTTGTTTTTTTTTATTTCTTTTTTTTTTTTTATAATTTTTGCCTGAATTATGGCCCTTTGCTTTTTTTCCACATATGTTATATATAGAAGAATACTGTCACGTGCCCAGTTCCTCCTACATTTCTCAAGATATTTAAACCAAACTCTCACAGAACTGTTGTCATCAAGTGCCCTCGTGCATATTGTCTGGGTTTTGTGTTTGGATCAATTTTGCCTGAATTATGGCCCTTTGCTTTTTTTACACATGTAATATATAGACGAACACCTTTGTTTCTTTTTCACATTATGTATATCTACTTACTTTAAAAACACATTTGCGCTCAGCCAGCAGACTGGAAAATGAAAACCTGGTTTTGTGACAATTTCCTGTCACTTGTTTCTGTTTGGAAGGATACAGTATAACTGGTATAACTTGAGTGTATATGTTTCTTTTCCTCATGCTCCTCTTTCCCATGCCAACTCATTCAATGCATCCCTGGAATAGGGGGCGACAGGAGGGAGGCAGGGCTCAGTGTAAGAAGGGTGTGGTCATCTTGATAGTGAAGTGGTGAAAGATTTTAGTACATATATACTTGCAGAATGATTATTGGAATCAACCGAGTACTACTTTAGAAATAAATTGTCTACTGAAGAAGGCCAATAGGCCGAAATATTTAGTAAAGAGTGAACTTTTGAATTGTTAAATTGTCAAGTGTTTATTATAATTGTCTACTCGCTGTTGGGATATGGTAATGCTCTCCGTCCGTACATGCATGCGTTGCATCCATCCCACACACTTGTGCCGTCTATATTCCAGGAACCGCGGACTTGAATTCAATTTAACTTCATAGACTGTTACACCGTCAAGCGAAGATGTACAAAAATCAGCATGTCTAAGCTCAATGACTTTTCACAGAGTTATTGCCCTGTTATTATTTTTTCATTATAGCTTCATGTTTGTGCTATTTCTTAGCAACCACAGGTTGGAATTTTTTATGGTAGGCTTTCCTAACAAGAGGAGATGCGCATATTGCAAGCATGTGTTTATTGACTTTACACTTAATTATGCTCCTTTCATTACAGTCATGTAGGTATGGTAAATAACACTTTTTCTCGTCTGGGCTATTTCTTAGGAACTACTGACTTTCAGTGAACTTACTATCAAGAGGAGGTGGGTATATTATCAGCATGTTCCAGTTTCAAGATTTTTCATGGACTTATTGCCCTTGGATTACTTTTTTTATATACCTTTGTGTTTGTGCTATGTTTCACTAACCACAGACTGGAATTCAACAAATCTTCGCAGGAAGCCTCACAAGCAAAAGGATAATTATGCGCATATTAACCAGCATGTTCTGGTTCAGTGATTTATCATTCGATTAAGGCCCTTTTATATGGCCACCTTTTGCACAAAAACCTTTGTTCAGCAGGGGGATTGGCCATGTTCAAACTTGGCTCTTATTGTCTTAATATTACAATGGTAAACCTACATAAGGGGCTTGAAATGAGACTGCTTTCCATTAATGCATTTAATTTATTTCTTCAAGGTAGGGAGGCTTTTAGCAAAGTAGCTGATCTTTGAATAACTAGAGCAACTTACCAGCTGGTCTATTCAGAATGAACCTTGCTGGGCCTCCAACCTTCAACCTCTTTATCTCAATGCACTTGACAGATGATACTGGTACAGTCAATACCCGTTACTTAGCTAAATAACATTTTTTCTGTACTATTAGTTATTGTCCACACTTGATGCCGAGAACAAGCTAGTTGAATTGTTTGAATTAAATGGGAGAGTTAACACAGAGGGAAATAACTTAATTTTTCAACTGCAAACAAGTCTTTGATAAAATGATAATTTTCATAGGTTACTTAAAGTGGCCCATTCACAGCTGAGATGAAATTTTTTTTAAAGTTCCCCACAATGTATTTAGATCTCAGACTTCACATTGAAACCTAAATTAATATAATAAAAGAAGATTTAACAAAAGAAATGCTAAGTTATACTTACTTATAAGTACTTTGAAATTGGACTAAATTCAAAAGAGTTTTGGTACGTTTTGTCCTTTTGTTGTGCATAATTCTGTGTAACAGCTATAATTTATACTGTTGATCAAGTAATCAGTTTACATTGGTCTCTCTTTCTAATTTAGCGACATCAAAGACGTCTTTGAAGAAACTCTTCAGCAAAATGTGTGGTCGAGCAGCTTTAAGGTATAAATGACCGCTTAGTAAGTTTTATTTAATATAAAAATTGTCAGTTGGTATACATCAGCATTAGCTGCTCAAGACAGGTGGTTGCTTAATTGAGGTGACCATTAACAAAGTGGCACTGTATATCTATTTATAGGAGACCTTTCAGTGTGCAATGTTGGCTCTTGGCAGTACAGTGGAGATGATGGAGCAGATACTCAAGAAAAATGTAAGATAATAAAACTGAGACATATTTCAGTTGATTGCTTTATTTTGAGCATGTAGAAAGAATACAGAAATACAGCAGCTGAAATTCTGAAAAACACTTAATTTACAATTTTATCAAAACGAAATTGCACTCTTCTGATTGAAACTTCATGCTTCATAGAACAGACAATCACAATATCATTATTTCAAAAAGCACAAAGAATGATCATCCAAGAGAAATCTAAGTAAAGCTGTCTGCACATTTGCCACAACCACAAAAAATGTGAACTGCTTAACCCAAGCTAAAAGGACGTATTATATCGCACCAATACTTACACGTCAGAAGAAGACTAAGGAAATGTTTGACTCAAACAGGCTTCACTGTCAGCAATGCCAGTAGATGATGCAGTATCCATCAACAGCCACGATAAGTCTGAAGACAGTGACGTAACACCACTTTAAACCAGCTATAACTTATAACTACTGTGCTGGCTGTAACACTTTCATTTTTTTCTGATCAGGAAATTTCAGAGACACTTTCATGTGTTTCTGCCAAGTATAGTACAGAAGGTAAAGCTCAAAAACATGTCTATGTGTTTCATCAGAAACAAAAACTTTCATGGGTTCCTGTCAAATTAAAGTGACATTATGCACATTTTTTTCAAGAAAAAATCCAGCTGAAATAGGTGTGTGTAAAAAGGGTAGAGGAAATAATAGCTTTTAATCCAATACACCAAACTCTTCCTGCTACCAGTACGAGATAATAACTTTCCAAATATTACTTTCCCTATTTTGACTGGGAGAGTCAATTTAAAACATAAACAACTGCATGCAGGAGTTGCTTCCCTTACACTGCCGAAATCTTTTGTACCAACAACTACAACAACACAAGGGAGATCACTGCGAAGGAAGGAACTATTATTTCATTTGTCCAATTTTTTCATTTCTAAAGCACCAACTTCAAATACTAATGTGGCATTATCATTAGTTTTACACATTTAAATGCACAGCAACCGAAAATTGCTTTTATAAAACTGTCACCAAAAATACACTATTTGCGGTAAGATGAGCATAATGTCACTTTAAGTTCAAAAACGTTCATAAGTAAAGCTGAAAAAAACCCTCGTGTGTTTCTGTCAAGTAAAGCTCAGAAATTATGTTATGCATATCCTTCAAGTAAAGTTCCTTTTCTTCTAATGCCAGGTTAAGTTAAGAAAATTACAGGAACATTTTACAGTAAATATACACTGAGTTTGTAAGAATTGTTCTACTGAATTGTTTCAGGTAAGGAATGGATTTGTTCTAGCAAGGTATGTACATTATCTTACTCTTACTTCCAAGGTATTTTTAGCTTTTGGGGTTAATATAAAACATAAATATAAAGTCATTAGAGGTATCAAGCAATCAGATCAGATAACCCATGACTGAGTTTATTACAAATTAATAAATTTAGAAAGGTTGGCTAAAGTTTTGCGTTCAAGGCACTTTCATGCACATACTTTAGTAACCACTTTATGAGAGTTATTTGAAATGTAGCAATAGTGTACACAGGTATCAAACAAGTTACCATACATAACTGTTGACTTTTTGTGTTGATGATTACAGTTTTCTAGTTTTTACTCTTAGAGAGTCAACAGAATTTTTGTTTTGCTATTTACTTAAAAAAGTTTTGTTTCATTGGTAAGCACTGAGAATAGTGGAGCATGCTGTCTGATGGATAGCTCTTGTTTTGGCATTCTGTGGTCATTTTTATGAGTATGTGCATAACTAGAAGCTTATGGCATTTACTTTGCAACTTAGAGGACCTTGGTGTGACTCTTGAACAGGCCATATAAAGTGTAACACCTGGTTTCATTCCAGCCAGTTGTGAATTGGTGACAGTAATGAAAGTTAGTTTAGTTTATACTAATTTATTTTAGCTCAATTGTGAAGATAGCTTGAAGCTTTTTGAGTCACTCTTAAGTCTGCTTCCTGGAAAAACCAGTACTGGTGTCATATGAGGAGGAATGGTCATAACCCCAGTGGGGCTCGAACCAGCAACCCCCTGTGATGAGCGGCAGACACCTTACGGGATCTATCTCTTAAAAGTGATTGATCTCTCATGGATGATGTCTCGAGAGTGATTTGTATGACTTGAGAGAACTTTTTGTCAGTCATGCTAAATCAAATACAGTCTTACCTCCCTGAATGAACCTCTACACAAGAACCACCTCCTCACAACAGTCACTATTTCAGTTTTGTTTTCTGAAATACTATTTTCTGTATAAATGAACCTCTGCAACATTCACCTAATAGTATTCATAACAGCCAAATTTATGCTTTCCAAAGGGTTGCTGTTAGAGAAGAGGTTGCACTGTAATACCATAGTGTTTTTCAGAAGAAAGAAAGAAAAGTGCCTTTATTTAGTAGTTTTTTTTTTGACTTAACATAACTCTAAACCTTATCCACACTGTATTATCATGAATATCAAACAGAAAAGTAAACAATTAAACTATGCTGCTAACTCAGAAGTAGGGAAGTGAATTTATAGTGAATATTCTGATATATTCATTTTCAGTGTACAATTGATATAAATGCTATGTATACAATTTTGTCATGTTCATTTATTCAGACCACCAGGTCACCATGCAATGACTGAGGAATTCTGTGGATTCTGTTACTTCAACAATGTTGCTATAGCAGCAAAACATGCTGTAGATAACCTTGGATTGAAAAGGTAGGTCACCATAGCAGTACAACACACTTCGGGTATTCCGTGACTGAAAAGAAAAGTATATTTAACTGTCTAACATATGTTTAATGTCAAATTATAATGGCTTTAAAGTGACATTATACGCATATTACTGCACAAAGTGTATTTTTGGTGACAGTTTTATAAAAGCAATTTTTGGTTGCTGTGCATTTAAATGTATTAAATTAATGATTATGCCGCATTAGTATTTGGAGTTGGTGCTTTAGATATAAAAAAATCAGACTGATTAAATGATAGTTGAATGTGTCGTTGTTGATGTTGTTAGAGATTTCGGCAGTGGAAGGGCAGCAACTTCTGCATGCAGTTGTTCTTTTCTTAAATTGATTCTCCCAGTCAAATAAGAAAATCAGGATTTTGAAAGTTATTTTTAGCTCGACTATTCGGAGAATATGGAGAGCTATTACAGTCACTTGTGCGTCGGCGTCGGCGTCGGCGTTGCTTCTTTGGTTAAAGTTTTGCCTGCTAAGTACTATCATGCACATATCTCAGTAACCACTTATGATATTGACTTGAAACTTTGTTCATGTCTTTAGGGGTGTCATACAATCAAGGCAGATAACTCTTGAAAAAAATTTAGTACAAATTATGGCCCTTGTTTGACTTTGAAAATTTGGTTAAAGTTTTGCCTGCTAAGTACTATCATGCACATATCTCAGTAACCACTTATGATATTGACTTGAAACTTTGTTCATGTCTTTAGGGGTGTCATACAATCAAGGCAGATAACTCTTAAAAAAAATTTAGTACAAATTATGGCCCTTGTTTGACTTTGAAAATTTGGTCAAAGTTTTGCCTGCTAAGTACTATCATGCACATATCTCAGTAACCACTTATGATATTGACTTGAAACTTTGTTCATGTCTTAAGGGGTGTCATACAATCAAGGCAGATAACTCTTGAAAAAAATTTAGTACAAATTATGGCCCTTGTTTGACTTTGAAAATTTGGTTAAAGTTTTGCCTGCTAAGTACTATCATGCACATATCTCAGTAACCACTTATGATATTGACTTGAAACTTCGTTAATGTCTCTAGGGGTGTCACACAGTCAAGTCAGATAACTCTTGTATAAATTTAGTACAAATTATGGCCCTTGTTTGACTTTGAAAATTTGGTTAAAGTTTTGCCTGCTAAGTACTATCATGCACATATCTCAGTTACCACTTATGATATTGACTTGAAACTTTTTTAATGTCTTAAGAGGTGTCACACAGTCAAGACAGATAACTCTTGTTTAAATTTAGTGCAAATTATGGCCCTTGTTTGACTTTGAAAATTTGGTTAAAGTGTTGCATGCAAGGTACTATTGTCATGCACATATCTCAGTAACCACTTATGGTAGTTATATCAAACCTTGCAATAGTGTTCAGGGTAAATTTTGTATCAAACAATTAATTTACCAAAAATTAAATCTATAGTTATAGATTTTGACTTTTTTTATGATTCAACTTTCCTAGTTTATACTTAATAGTTAGCAGAATTTTGTTTTGCTATTATACTGATAAAAGTTTTGTTTTATTAGCAAACACCCACAATAGTCGAGCGTGCTGTCTTATGGACAGCTCTTGTTTCATACTGGTAGCGGGAAGAGTTTGGTGTATTGGGTTAAAAGTTATTATTTTCTCTACACTTTTGTACACACACCATTTTCAGCTGGATTTTTACTTGTAAAAAATGCGCATAATGTCACTTTAATGTATACTGACTGGCAAAAGCAACACAACTTTACCAAATAGCTTGCTACCAATATTATATCCGGTGTATTTTAAAAAGAATTCACCTGGAGCAGAGACATACTGAGATGCAAATACTAAATGTCTCTGAATTTATTTAATAAATTATGATTTCATGCAGATGGATAGGAATTTAAACTTTTTTTACTTAGTATACATGTTTTAATGAAAAAACATATGGTGACACTGTTCTGTAAATAAGATTATGAAAAAAAGTTGCATTACTTTTGCCTTTGAGTAAACATGTTGTAATTTTTCTACTTTATCTAATAAAATTAGCCAAATACAAGATTTTCCAGCTTTCTTGTTTTGCAGGAATATTTTTGAAGATGTAATGAACATTAAATAAGTGGCACAGTGGTCATGCATTCTTCTCAGAAGCCAAAGGTTCGGGGTTCGATCCCCACCAGTGCCATGGTGGCAAGACAATAATTCAACAAAGCCTCACTCTCTCTTCAAGGATGATTCCATCTAGACGGAGTCTTGAGATTGATTAATTTGTTGTTAAAAACTTGTTTCACAATCAAGAGTTTATATATTAGTATGAAGAAAGAACATGATGTTAACTGCGGTATAGGAAAGTCATGGTGTAGTGTCTTGAATTTATAAATAATGATAGACATATAACTTTTAAATTATGAGAACAAAATCAAAATGAATCGATTCATATATGAAAATAAATCTTAAGTTAAATACGGGTAGACAATATCCATTCAAAATTAAACACAAACGATTTAGGTCAAACCTGGTGTAGTACATATCATTAAAGCAAGACCATATTCTGTTCCTGATGTTTGGCTTGTACTATACTGCAGCACTCCCAGTTTGGCAGGCATATTATAATGGTGTATTCTAACTGTAATATGAAATGTTGTTAACAAATTGCATGATTGTGTCAATATGTGAAGCCATCCATACATTTATCAGATAAATTGCAGGGTTTTGATAGTAGATTGGGATGTACACCATGGCCAGGCAACCCAACAGATGTTTTATAATGATCCAAGGTAAGAGACAGTATAACCCTTATCCTCTTGCCTTTCTAAAATGGACTTGTCCATCCTTCTATTTGGACAGAACCATTTGCTGTCTGAATGGGTACTTAATGAAAATTCACTAACTAAATAGAAAACAGTGCAGATCATGATCAGGTAGCACAGATGTTCACAATGTAGTGCGATTTTCCACTTAGCTACTTTCACATAGATTTACTGTGCTGTAACAGTCTGTCTGCTCACAAATCACAAACTTTTCATCATGGATGTAGTTGTGATTCATATTAACATTGAGTTTAAAGGTCATGATTTTGTTTATGCACAGTATACTTGGTCTAACTGAATCAGACTTGATATGGAGGCTTTTCATTGAAAGTTATACATTTTGTATTACATTTACCAATCAAAATGACCATATCAAATAAATGTCAATAATTCGGAAATGGTAATTTGTCATTGAATAAAATGCAGTCAGGAGTTTGGATGTGTAGTAATTGAATCACAAGTGCGTAGCACTGTAAAATGTGTCACTTACCAAAGGTAATTTGCCCATGGAAAACGTGATGTATTTTATCATAAAATGCACAGATTCTTTTCCTCAATATTTATATAGGAAAATTTTTGGATCATGTTAGAATAAAGCTTAAAACAATATAGATCTACATGCTTTAAAGCCTCTCAGATTATGGTAATAAAATAAAGTTCTTCAAACTGTATGAAAATAACATATTACAGAACATATAGTATTATAAAAAGGTCCCAGTATAAATTCCTGTCACGTATATCTGTACATTTGAAATAATACGCTACCAAATAATAAAGCGTTGCAAAATTCTAATTTCCAATATAAACATATAGTGTAGTGGTGCCGTAAAACCAGCTTTTTCAATCATTTTTTGCAAATTCCTACCAAGATTTTTACTTCAGTCTATTGTTGATTTTAGCCTTTAGTTATATATTTATTTATTAGTATGTCATTTTGAAAATTTTATTTTTTTCAACAGCAACTGAGAGCGAGCAGCTTTAAAGACACACATAAAATAGGTTATGCTGACATATTCTCTCTTTGGTAGATATAAATCCCAATGTATGGAAAATATGGATTTACATATATGGATATGACAACATTTTTACAGATTTTCTCTATGTATATTCAATTGGAATAGAACTGATACACGGATTCATATTCATTGTTTGATTCTGTTTTGGTTCTTGTGATTTGTCTTATTGCATTATTTTCGAACGTAGTAAAATGTAAAGTATTATATTTGTAGGGTGTTGTATTTTTCTGTACATCGCTATGAGTATGGAGATTATTGGCCAAAACTACGAGAATCAGACTATGATTTTATAGGAGACGGAGAAGGGAGAGGGTTCAATATAAATGTGCCTTTAAATCAGGTTTGTGTGAAGTTTATTGAGTAGAGGTGTAATATGGCACTTCTACTTCCTTGCCATTGAGCTGGCTTTTGTGGCAAATGGTAGAGTGTTCACTTAATGAACTTAAAGTCTAGACAATGAAGTCCTGTCCAGGCAAAGGAATTTCATGGTTACCAGTCTACTTGATGCCAGTTCTCAATTTAAAATTCATCTGACCAATGATTGGAAATCATAACTTGTATAAAGCAATTCATTCCATGTGGTTGAATTTTCCAATGCTTTTATTTAAAAGCTTTGGACAAGCAATTATCTTAGTGTCAAGCTTGATTTATGGAGAACGTTGGTTCCTATTCAGTCACTCTTGAATCAGTTTAGTTGAAAATCGAAACACAAGCATTTATACATGTTAAGCAGTCAATATTTTACTCACTGCTGTTTACTGGAAAATGTTTGCTGCTCCTTTTGATTGTTAAGTTTATCTATTGTAACAGTTATGTTTATTTATTGTTATGTTTACACAACACCAGGATATGATTGAGACATGACTGTTAGTGAAATCAGGGGTGAATGTCAACAAAAACATGTTATATTCACACGAGCCCTGTTTAGGGAAACCTTTATACAGTTTATGGTTTTGGTTAAAGAGAGAAATTCTGTGACTTTGAAACACTGTTACATATGAGGTTGAAACCCTGTTACATATGACTTTGAAACACTGTCACATATTTTGACTTTGAAACACTGTTACATATGTCATGTTTACTCTGATTGTATGTGATTTCTAGGGGAACAATTTCGATTCAGTTTAGACTGCATAGATCTATAATTATAGTGGCAAATGCCTGAATGCTGTTTAGAGTGGAGCTTAAACATTTATTTTGTTCTTGTTTTATTGTATTTACAGACTGGTGTAGGAGACAGTGACTACTTTGCAATCCTTCAGCAAATTTTGATGCCAGTTGCGTATCAGGTAATATGATTCTGCTCTGAAGTGAGACATACTTTAACATCTCATTTCAGAATTTTGTTTTAAGCCATACCTTGCTGACCTAAAGTGTTTTTGTCATGTATATAGACTTAACAACTTTAAGAACACAACATTTTTAGTAAGTCCTAGGTAATGAGCAGAGGATTTATCTCATCATATGCAAAATTGTTGATATCTACAAATGAAATTTTGCTTGAAGTTTGTAATTTTGAAATTTTGTAACTTGTTAAAAAAAACCAAGGAATGGCAAAAAGCATGGTGTTCTTGAATTTACCAAGTACACTTTTATGAATTATGACAAAATACCCATCAAATTCCAGGTTGCAGTTTTAAAGTAATAAGTACATGTTTGCACTAGTTAAATTGGAGTTTTGTCACGGTCATGGCATTAATTATGAATTATGTGGAAAATGTGTAGGCAGCGGGATAGCTCAGTTGGTAAAGTATTCACCCTGTAAGCAAAGGGTCCTTTGTTCGAGTCCAGTCCAGGCTGCACATTTTCCACCCTGTGACATTTACTTCTTCTATATACTAAAATATAAGCTGTAAGTGGATACAAAAATTAAGAACAAATGTCTGTGTGAATACATTGATGATTTATTTATCCCGCCGCCGAAGGCGAAGGGGATATTAGAAATGCTCTTCGTCCGTCCGTCCGTCTGTCCGTCCGTGCATCCGTCCCAATTTTGTCCGGAGCATAACTCCAAAAGTACTTGAGCAATTTTCTTCAAACTTCATACACTGACAGAGCACATTGGGAGGAAGTGCAGTGTGTAAGAACAATAACTCTACCTTGCCTACTTTTAGAGTTATTCCCCTTTTTTCAGATTTACTTGAAAAACTTTGTCCGGAGCATAACTCCAAAAGTACTTGAGGGATTTACTTCAAACTTAATACACTGACATAGCACATTGGTAGGAAGTGCAGTGTGCAAGAACAATAACTCTACCTTGCCTACTTTTAGAGTTATTCCCCTTTATCAGATTTACTTGTCCGGAGCGTAACTCCAAAAGTACTTGAGGGATTTTCTTCAAACTTAATTCACTGACATAGCACATTGGTAGGAAGTGCAGTGTGCAAGAACAATAACTCTACCTTGCCTACTTTTAGAGTTATTCCCCTTTATCAGATTTACTTGTCCGGAGCATAACTCCAAAAGTACTTGAGGGATTTTCTTCAAACTTAATACACTGACATAGCACATTGGTAGGAAGTGAAGTGTGCAAGAACAATAACTCTACCTTGCCTACTTTTAGAGTTATTCCCCTTTATCAGATTTACTTACAAAGTTTTGTCCAGAGCATAACTCCAAAAGTACTTGAGGGATTTTCTTCAAACTTAATACACTGACATAGTACTTTGGTAGGAAGTGCAGTGTGTAAGAACAATAACTCTACCTTGCCTACTTTTAGAGTTATTCCCCTTTATCAGATTTACTTGAAAAACTTTGTCCGGAGCATAACTCCAAAAGTACTTGAGGGATTTACTTCAAACTTAATACACTGACATAGCACATTGGTAGGAAGTGCAGTGTGCAAGAACAATAACTCTACCTTGTCTACTTTTAGTCAAATAGAAAAATATCATACCTATACTGATAATGAACATTAATATAATTTTGCAAACCTTCTCTTCATTGCCTTATTCTTTTTTCCACTTACTTGAAAACTGTATTCAGCATGACCATAACTATACGGCTTTTTAAGGATTTCCTCTCACCAAATAAAATGTACGAAAGTACAACCTTCAGGTAACTTTTTCCTGGCGGGGGGATTAACCATGTGTAACATGGCTCTTGTTTATTTTGGATAAGAAATAATTGTTTAAAAGTGCTGTTAAAGCTAGGTTCATTAGAGAATTCAAAGACACTGACTGAAATTATGGCAAGCATTTAATGACAATAGAAAAAAACACCTGGCATCTGCCACCTGCCTTACATGAGTGTATTATTTGTATTTGCAAATGGACATTGGAAATATAAATGTAAATTACTTTCAGTACAACCCGGAACTGGTGATAATATCTAGCGGGTATGATGCAGCTATTGGGTGTCCAGAGGTATCAGTGTTGTCACAAAAAACTATTCACTACCCTCTGAGCACTATTCGTTTTAGAGTGGATTGGAACTATTCATTGCTACAGTCACATTTTGGCTAGCTACCATAATACTTCTTATTTCATGTGCATGTTGATTGTAACACGAGGGGTAGCCAAGTGTAATATACAAGTAAACAGCTAAGTCTTACAACAATGCAACATGTTTTTGACATTTTAAATTTTCATGAGTTTTGATTTATCATTGTTATTTCTTTAACTGGAGTTCAAATAAAATTTTTGATAAATTATAACACATGATTATACATATTTAGTTCAAAGGTATATGTAATAGTATTTGAAAGTAGTCATTACCTGTACCTTCAAAGTATATATACAATGTACATGTAGGAAAAGAGGTCATCAGAAAATTTTGCTATTATTTCTGTTTCTTAGCTGTTAC
>JAFMSR010000011.1:36227986-36245172 GCA_022818135.1 Saxidomus purpurata
AATACTCCAGATAGAGTTATGGTTCTTGTGGACTGCACTTCCTCTTGTTGTGCTTGACCATTGTATGAAGTTGTATTGAATTCCCACAAGTAGTTTTCAAGTTATGCTCCAGACAAGGAAAAGTAACAAAGGGCAATAACTCTGTAATGAGTCAAGATGGAGTTATGGTTCTTGTGGACTGCACTTCCTCTTATTGTGCTTGACCATTGTACGAAGTTGTATTGAATTCCAACTAGTAGTTTTCAAGTTATGCTCCGGACAAAGAAAATGCAACGGACCGCCTGACCGACCGACCGACCGACCGACCAACTACTGGGTGACTCCTAATATACCCCCCCAAACTTCGTTTCGGGGGTATAAAAATGTGTTTTTTAGATTTCGACGAGCTTTGAGATATGACGGTATAGGTCTGTAATAAAGAACTGTAAAAGGGACTAGTTATTTATGATTTTTTATATCCTAACAATTCTTCTTGTAATACAGTTTGAATTAAGTAAATATCTTAAACGCTTTTTCAGATATGACTATTTTTGTACCCTTACCCCCCATTTTGGTATGTGACAAAATTTGTCAATTTAGTCACAAAATGTGAGGTCAAAATATTTTTTCTCAAAAGTGTTCAATATTCTTACACTAAAATATTCCTATTGTGCCTAAGTTTACTACTACATAACTGTTTTTTCCAGTTAACTCATCATTTTTTAAATATTACAAATGTAAATTTCCGGAAGTGCAACAATCCAAAACCTCACCAGTGACCCCCCTTAAGGTGATTTTTTTTAGAAAAATAGGTAAGAACACATACATTATAACTAAATACACTAATTTCTTGATTGAAATTGGACCAAAATCAATATCTTTACACAAAAAACAGGAGGGCTATTAAATAGGGATGTCTTTCAGCTTTAAGTAAATGTACAGATCTGAATACAAATGTTTTGTTATTGTACGATGACCCATGTATTAAACTAGGGTCCGTAATATACAGACCCTAACTAAGCTGAAAGTTTTGCAAGGATAATAAAATGGATTTATATTTAGGTACTAACTCTTCTGTATCATGAGCTTATTTTTCAGGGCTGTTAATCAAACATCTCTATATAGTAGTCAAACTAATTCAAAACCATCCTGGGAAATATTGAGTATTTTTTGTATATTGAGTTATTGACACAATGTCTCTACTCGCGTCATTCAGCTTCCGTATATTACAGACTTTGTGTTACTCAAAACACCAAAAGAATGATGGACTCTTCCGACAAAAAACCTGGTCCCTATGTTATACTCAGATAATGGCACAAATCAAAGTAAAATAAACAAGTAACTGGATTATTGCATGCAATATTAGTCCCCTACCAGTTAAAAGCCTTAAGTAAAGTATTTCTTTACAGGAGTTTTTGGTAATTAAATTTTTTTCTTATACAAATGGAGATATTTTAAATAGTTGGCAAGGGACAGTTATGGTTCTTTGATATTACAAATGCACTCAATGTCCTCTATCTTTGTACACAGTTTGAATAAATCACCCTCAGTGCTTTTCACTTACACTATGGAGAAAAAAAATAAAGAGAGATAATTAAAAACTAGGCAAGGCATAGTAATAGTTCTTGTCCAGTACACTTTCTCTTCATACCCTCTGTCTTTGTATGCAGTTTGAATGAATTCCATTATCTAAGTTATCCTGATGCCAAACAAGAGGACCATGATGGCCCTATATCGCTCACCTGACTAACACTGGCTATAATACAAGGGGTCAAGATTCTAACATAATTCGTAGAGGTCCACTACACAATGCTAAGTAACAATCCAAATAACTATTCTCCGCCCATCGGCCTTCTTGTTTTTTTAAGTTTTCCCTATATAAGCCTATGTGAAATAAAGTCACCTTCCTCTTACCCACCCCCCTCCCGGGAAGGGTTAATTTTGACCTGGGGGTCATAATTTGAACAATCTTGGTAGAAGTCCAATAGACATTTTTACATGCCAAATATCTAATGTCTAGGCCTTGTGATTTCAGAGAAGATTTTTTAAGTTTTTCCTATATAAGCCTATGCAAAACCAAGTGACCCCCCAGGGCAGGGTCAGTTTGACCTGGGGGTCATGATTTGAACAATCTTGCTACAAGTCCACTAGACAATGCTACTTACCAAATATCTAAGCTCTAGGCCTTGTGGTTTCAGAGAAAAAGATTTTTAAAGTTTTTCCTTATTCGTATATGTAAAACTAAGTGACTCCCCCTACAGGGTCAGTTTTGACCCCGGGGTCATAATTTGAACAATCTTGGTAGAGGTCCACTAGACATTTTTACATGCCAAATATCTAAGCTCTAGGCCTTGTGGTTTCAGAGAAGAAGATTTTTTTAAAGTTTTCGCTATATAAGCCTATGTAAAACTAAGTGACCCCCGTGTGGGGTCAATTTTGACCCGGGTGTCATAATTTGAACAATCTTCCTAGAGGTCCACTAGCCGATGCTACTTGCCAAATATCTAAGCTCTAGGCCTTGTGGTTTCAGAGAAGAAGATTTTTAAAGTTTTTCCTTATTCGTATATGTAAAACTAAGTGACTCCCCATGCGGGGTCAATTTTGACCCAGGGGTCATAATTTGAACAATCTTGGTAGAGGTCCACTAGCCTATGCCAAATATCTAAGCTATAGGCCTTGTGGTTTCAGAGAAGAAGATTTTTAAAGTTTTTCCTTATTCGTATAAGTAAAACTAAGTGACCCCCCCTACAGGGTCAATTTTGACCCGGGGGTCATAATTTGAACAATCTTGGTAGAGGTCCACTAGACAATGCTACATACCAAATATCTAAGCTCTAGGCCTTGTGGTTTCAGAAATGATTAATAAGGTTTTCCCTATATAAAGCCTATGTAAAACTAAGTGACCACCCGCGCGGGGTCAATTTTGACCCAGGGGTCATAATTTGAACAATCTTGGTAGATGTCCACTAGACAATGCTACATGCCAAATATCTAAGCTCTAGGCCTTGTGGTTTCAGAGAAGATTTTTAAAGTTTTTCCTATTTGTTGCCATAGCAACCAGAGTTCTGCATGGAATGGAATTCTTTGAACAACTTTGATAGAGCTTCATGCAAGGAACATCCCTGCAATGTCTCATCAACATTGGCCCAGTGGTTTCAGAGGAGATGTCGTTTGAAGGAAATGGTGGACGGATGGACGGACGGACGTACGCCAGACGGAATGTGATCCTAATAGCTCACTCTGGCACTTTGTGCCAGGTGAGCTAAAAATTAAAATAAGAGGGCCAAAATGGCCCTACATTGCTCACCTGCCTGCCACTGGCTACAATATAATGTAAACAATCACGTCGCAGAAAGGGTCAATTTTGACCTTGGGTCCTGATTTGAACATTCTTTGTAGAGGACCACTACACAATGCTGCATTCCAAATATCTAACCTCTAGGCCTTCTGTTTCTTTTTAAGTTTTCCCTCTGTAAGCCCTGGGCTGTGTGTATTTTAACCTTTAACAATCTTGGTTGAGGTCAACTAGGCAATATTACATGCTAAATATCTTAGCTCCTTGTGGTTCTGGAGAAGATTTTTGAAAATTTTCCTTAGGGCCTTAATTCAATGAAACAATAGGGCCCTATATCGCTCACCTTGGCACAAGTCCACTTGCCTGGTGGAAGATCACTAGACAATGTTATATACCAAATAGGTTTTCCTATATAAATCTTTGTAAAACAAGTGACCACCCCCCCACACACAATTTATAAATAAGCTGAACTTCAAATTAATTTTGACTACCCTGCAGACATTCATATAACCAGTCCAGAGTGTACATAGAGGCAACATTCCACACATAGCTATAATGAAACTTGAGTATCTACAGTGAATATTCAATCAAGATAAACATAGGTGTAAAACTACAAGACTCAAAAGTGATTTCCAGTCAATGTCGAACTTAAATGAATATAATGGCTGTCTGTGAGATTGTAGAAGAATTATAATTACACTCACCCGACACTGAACTCAGCTGATCTGACAAACTACTGATATCACCTTCTATTTTATTTTCCAACTCGACTGAGCTGAAAACAAATTAAATTGCATTTTATTCAATACATGAGGTTAACTCCTCAAACACTGCTAAATGTTAGACCTGTCTGTAATTTTAATGCTCTTTATTCAGAACTTGATAATCACTGTCAGACATGAGGGCCAAAATGGCCCTATTTGGCTGACCTGAGTTTTTCCTTTGATAATGACTGTGACCTAATGTAGTTCTTGACCCCAGGTACCCAGATTTGAACCTGACTGAGAAATCATTAAGACAAAACATTCTGACCAATTCTCATGAAGATTGGGTATTAAAGTCCCAGGATCACATTTACAAGTAGCTCTCATTTTATTAAATAAGATGTCTTTCTGACAGAAATGACCTTTATTTGTACCAAAAACATTCCTAACTTTGCTTTTAATTCGATAAGTACATATGAGAAACAAAGAGCAGTATTTTTTTCAATAATATTGCAAAAAATAAGAATGGCTTTCTGGCAACTCTTTTTCTTGAAGAAACAACTTGAATACAAAAGAAAGCATATGTCAAAATTGTTTTAGAATAAACAGAACATTGTCCTTTGACTATCCAATCAATAAATTTATGTTACTACATCAGTAAATTGGGACTTCTAATGTGGCCTTGGTTTTTCTTGTATTTGTCTTGGTAATCTAGTTTTTACCTACATGACTGTGACCCAGATTAGAATCTGACCTAGAAATCATGGAGGCATACATTATGACTATTTTCATGAAAACTGTATATCAAAAGTAGCCTTTAGAGAGTTATTATGGTTTACCTTTGATTTAACATGGTGACCTAGTTTTTGACTCCATGTGACCCAGATTCGAACTTGACCTAGAAATCATTAATACAAACATTCTGACCAATTTCGATGAAATATGGGTATTGAATGTTACTTCTTGAGTGTTAACAAGGCTTTTCTTTGATTTAACCATATGACCTAGTTTTTCATCCCCGATGACCCAGATTCGAACTTGACCTAGACATTTCTGACCTTTTTTCATGTGGATCATTTAGAAAATGTGACCTCTAGAGTGCTTTCAAGGTTTTTCTTCAATCTGACATGGTGACCTAGTTTTTGACCCTAGGTGACATACTGGTAGTTTCAAACTTGACCTAGATTTGATATAGATAAACATTCTGGGCAATTCCGAGTAGATCAGGTACAAAGTGCTTACCAGATTTTTCTACAATTTGACCTGGTCTCCTAGTTTTTTATTCTAGGTGATATAGTTTCAAACTTGACATAGATTTCATACATTCTACTGCAGTTTTGTGTAGATCAGGTAGAAAATGTGGCCTCTAGACAGCTAACAAGGTATTTCTACAATTTGACCTGGTGACTTGTTTATGACCCCAGGTGACCTGGTTTCAAACTAGACCTAGATTTCATACAAACATTGTAATGAAGTTTCATGTAGATCAGGTAGAGAATGTGGCCCTTACAAAGTTCATCTATAATTTGACCTGGTGACCTAGCTTTTTTTACTTTAAATGACCCAGTAGCGAACTCAACAGAGATTTCATTAATGTGACAATTGTCACACAGTTTCATTAAAATTGGACTGAACTTGTGGTCTCTAGATTGCTTACAAGAAATTGTTTTGATGGACAAATTGATGGACAGACGATCGACAATGGTTGCTCACAATAGCTCACCTTTGATGCTTAAGTGAGCTTATAAATCAAAAGTAACTAGAACTATTACTGGAGGTGATGATTACCCCTCAGCACCCACTGGCACAGTTTATAAAACTTATGCAAAATTTGATAAGAGCCCTCTTCACCATTTTGAGTAATAAAAGTGACCGGAAACATGGACCATGCACAAGGACTTTACTAGTTGGAGCCCCTGTGACCTTGACCTTTGACCTAGTGACCCAAAAAAGTTGTGCATGGTACTTATCGCTTCCGTGAAGTATCATTAAATTATGACAAGGAGTTTTGGAGATTAAGAGTTGTCAAGATTGTGCACTTTGTGTGCAGGGGGTATAATAACATGATGATATTAGCTCCCCTACATTAACTGGTTTTGTGTCTATGAACAAAGGCAACACTGGACTAAAAACAAGAACTAGATGGGTGTCCAGTAGAACATTTGTGTCGCCTCTTATGCTTTGTTAGAATGATCAATAATTTTGTGACAAAATCTTAGAACAAAAAGGGGCATAACTCTGTCAAATTTGACATTGACCAACAAAATTTGGTGGCATTATGACCTTTTTGTCATAAGCAATGCAATTTGAAAGGTTAATGTTGAAATCTTAAGAAATGGCAAAGTTATAGGCAACTTTAAGTGTTGTTGACAAAATACAAGTACAAAAAGGGGCATAACTATGTCAAATATGACCTTGTTCTACAAAATTTGGCAACATCACAACCCTTTAGACATAAGCAATACAATTTGAAAGTTTGATAAAGTCTTAAGAAGTGGCAAAGTTATAGCAAAAAGCTAAGTATTAAACGGGGCATAACTCTGTCAAATATGACCTTGACCTATAAAGTTTGGCAGCATCATGACCCTTATGTCATAAGCAATGCAAATTGAAAGTTAGATGAAAAAATCTTAAGAAATGGCAAAGTTATAGCCAACATTTAGTTTACGTCATGGATGGACGGACAGGCCGACGGACGGACAAAGTGATCCCTATGTATCGCCTTTTCTCTGAAAGGGTGACACAAAAGCTACTTTAGATAGCATCTATAAAAAAAATCAATTTATTCTTCAAATGTCATACCCTGCCAAATTCTAAATCAGACATGGATGGGTAACACTTAAAGCATCATATCAATAAAACTATCTGTAAGTTTATGATTAGTTCTGTAACAGACTAAAAGGCTTTGACCCCTAATCCAGCTTTATAATATTTAAGTGCTTATATATTTCACACTACAAACCTCAAATCTTCCTGTACATTGTCTTCATCTGCTATCTTCTCTTTTACTGGTATACCAACTGTGAAGTAAAACAGGTTCTTTATATTTCACACCAATTTTAACTATGTGTCCAAGTTACAATAAGATTATAAGAGTATCAAACTTTCACAAAATATGCCTGTCAAGTTTTAGGGATATGCTGCTATAATTAAAACATTTTTTAAGCCCCACGAAACACTGGAGTTGACAGGTAGTAATTTTTGGCAATCAAAGGACTGGGACAATTTGGCCTGTTATCGAGCAAAAATATTAAGCAGATAAACATTCACAGCAAGGTTTGTGAAGATTTGTTAGGAATTGGAGAAGTTAGAGAGCAGACAACTGTAAACTGGTCAAATTTTGGCAATTAAAGGGCAATCACTCTAGAGTGACTGGGGTGATTTGGTTGGTTATCAAATTTAGCCAAAATATTAGGCCACTAAACATTTACAGCCAATTTAGTGAAAATTAGTTACTAATTGTTTAAGTTAGAGACAGGGCAACTCTAAATTTGTCAAATTTTGACATTTTAAGGGCAATATCTTGTCGGTGAGTGGAGCGATTGGGCTGGTCATTCACCCTGACCAACTTCTTCAATGTTGGTCACAGTTTGTCTGCAATATGTTTAGGTAAAGTTTCACTATCAGCCTCATGGAGCTATAACACAAAAGTTATGCCCCACTGATGATGACAATTTTGTGACACTGGATATGTTTGCTCTAACACTGAGTACTCAACATCCTGTAGTCTTCAAACTTGATCAAAGTCTGATAAACAAACCAATCAATGTAATGTCATAGTTATTGGCCTTTGAGGCTGAAAATTCTGTGAAGACAGTGATGTATCTCTCTGAATTGCATTTTTCTGATCCGTCTTCTTCAAATTTAGTCACTATGTTTTAGTATATTGTCTAAACACAGTTACAACCTTCTGTTTTATTGATTGCCTCTTGACAGTAAAACCTGCATCTTTGTCCGCTCAGTCAAACTTGTGAGAAAAGAACCAGAAATAAAATCCTAACAGCGAGTCTTTGTTTACAGGTGTTTGTAATACAGATGAATATCACACAGTCTTATTTATGGGATGGTCTGTGCAAGTTCTAACATGGTATTTAAGACAGTTTGAATTGTATTTTGTACCCTGTTATCTTCAAACTTGGTGACAGCATTCATATGCCTGTGCATTGTGCAAGTATGAACATGTATGTACACCAGAAGTCTTTAATCCCTTCTTGAGATTTTATTGTCTATTTCAGTCTTATCATTGTATTTTTGTGATGAAACTTGTATCATTTAACTTCAACCTGTGCAGGCTGATCATGATCTGCTCTTATTCAGTTAATAAATTTTCAGTCAGCACCCCTTTGAACAATAAATAGTATTGTCCAAATTGAAAGTAGGACAAGTCCATTTTATAAATTTAGTGGGGGAAAGTGTGACTGAAACATGTGTAACATATCCATCTGTTTGAAATAATATTACTGTAACACAATGCAGACTGACCTCTAAATTTCAATGATTTCCAATACTTCTTGTGTGTGTCCAGCACATCACAGATTGTCATCACAGCTCTACAACAACAACAGGAAATAGAATTACATATACAATAACTGTAGAAACATTTCTATCTTCATTCAATTTCATGGAAAGTTATAACTTTGCATTCATCAATTTGCTATTCTACAGCTGTTTAACTATACATGTAGTTTCTGCTCCTTTTTAAGAAAATCAGTTGGGCAGGATAGTTAACTTTGTTCTCTGCTTGTAAGTGAAGTAAATTTCAAACTTGTCAAATCTGAAACCTTGGTTAGAAATTCAAACTTGCCCAATTAGAAACATTGGTTAGAAATCCAAACTGACCTTGAAAGAAAGTTGAGTCAAACTTATAACTCAGATGCAGCAGGTTCAAACTTCAGAAGTGAAATTTGACCAAAGACTCACAGTCCCTGCTTGTGCATGAGCAACTGATAAGAACTCATGGAAGCAGTATTTTGAAGCAGTTAATGTAACTTGTAAGCTCTTGAGTCTATGAACACAGGAAGTTGATATTTATAGAGGGGTGATTTTTTTTGCAAGATACATTGATTTTTTTTTTTTTTTTGGACAAAATATCAACTTCCTGTGCTATGAACAAGTTGAAACTTGTTCCTGTTGAATTTTTATAATTTACATTAATTTCATTGATTGTAAAAGTTTGACACTTAAACTTGCAGACACATTTTATAACCTCTGCACCAGACACACAGTTTGTAAAGTTGCTGAAGAACTATAACATGAATATTCATCAAAAAGATGCCTAATGTTATGTGCAATTTTCAAGTTCTTGATAGTTACATTTTAAAATGGCAAGCCCTACATCTAGCAGCTTATATTCCCCAAACATAAATAATTGTATTCAATGAACAAAAAATGATAAATAAAATTAATTTATGGAACAAAATATATTGAAAAATGCCTCATTTTATCACAAATAATCAACATAGAGACCATCTGTTATACATCGCTATCCACCCATTAATTGTGCAACAACAACTTTACATAGATTATAGAATGTTTTACAGTCATTTATACTTTTAAGTTTATTTAATTTGACACCAGGTTTAGGGAGTGCCCCTTAAAGGCAAGTTTCCATCTCTAGAAAAAGCTGAAGTTTCCCTGATACCCTTCATGTCATTTCAACATTGTCTGGAATATTATCTTCCTGGAATGACTTTGACCCTATCTGGGCATGAACTAATTCGAATCAGTTGAGACAGACATCTATTTGAAAGCAGTGACCTCTTAGCTTATTAATCAAATAGGGTCACAATACAACAAAATTTGAAATAACTCACACTTGTTGAGGCTGTTCATATCTCCAGGGCGGAGCAGGGTCACCAAGTAATACTGAGGTACATGTTGCCATTGAATTGGACATCGATACAACATTGTAACCTCCCTGTTATGAAATAATGATGTTAAAAGTCAGTCACTATTTCAATGAAATAATTATATTAAAAGTCAGTCACTTTTTCAATGAAATAATGATTTTTAAAATCAGTAACTATTTCAATGAAATAATTATATAACAAGAGGGCCATGATGACCCTATATCGCTCACCTGACTACCATTTGCTATAATAAAAGGGGTCATGATTCTAACATAATTCGTAGAGGTCCACTACACAATGCTAAGTAACATTTCAAATATCTATTATCTGCCTGTCGGCCTAGTGTTTTTTTTAAAGTTTTCCCTATATAAGCTTATGTGAAATCAAGTGCTTTCCCCCCTCCCGGGAAGGGTTAATTTTGACCAGGGGGTCATAATTAGACCAATCTTGGCTAAGGTAAAAAGAAAAAGATTTGTAAAGTTTTTCCTATATGAGCCTATGTAAAACCAAGTGACTCCCCAAACCGGGTCAATTTTGACACAGGGCTCATAATTTGAGAAGAAGATTTTTAAAGTTTTTCCTATATAAGCCTATGTAAAACCAAGTGACCCCCTGGGTGGGGTCAATTTTGACCTGGGGGTCATAATTTGAACAATCTTGGCAGAAGTCCACTAGACAATGCCACATGCTAAATATCTAAGCTCTAGGCCTTGTGGTTTCAGAGAAGAAGATTTTTAAAGTTTTTCCTATATAAGCCTATGTAAAACCAAGTGACCCCCTGGGCGGGGTCAATTTTGACCTGGGGGTCATAATTTGAACAATCTTGGCAGAGGTCCACTAGAAAACGCCACATCCTAAATATCTAAGCTCTAGGCCTTGTGGTTTCAGAGAAGAAGATTTTTAAAGTTTTTCCTATTTGTTGCCATAGCAACCAGAGTTCTGCATGGAATGGAATTCTTTGAACAACTGATAGAGCTTCATGCAAGGAACATCCCTGCAAAGTTTCAACAACACTGGCCCAGTGATTTAAGAGGAGATGTCGTTTGAAGGAAATGGTGGACGGACGGACGCACACCCATTCGAAGGTGTTATTAGGTGGCAATTAAGTATTATTAGTGACCACTTAAGTAACGAAAGAATGACCACTTAAGGGACAAAAGACAGAATGAAGACAAGAGGGCCAAGATGGCCCTATATCGCTCACCTTGGTACAAGTCCACTTGCCTGGTGGAAGATCACTAGATAATGTTATATACCAAATAAGTTTTCCTATATACGCCTTTGTAAAACAAATGATCCCCCCCCGCAAGGTCAATTTTGACCCCAAGGGCATAATTTGAACAAACTTTGAAGAGGTCTACTAGGCAATGCTACATGCCAAATATCTAAGCTCTAGGCCTTGTGGTTTCAGAGAAGAAGATTTTTAAAGTTTTTCCTATATATTCCTATGCAAAACTAAGTGACCCCTGGTGCGGGATCAATTTTGACCCGGGGGTCATAATTTGAACAATCTTGGTAGAGGTCCACTAGACAATGCTACATGCCAAATATCTTAGCTCTAGGCCTTGTGGTTTCAGAGAAGTAGATTTTTAAAGTTTTCCCTATATATTCCTATGCAAAAACTAAGTGCCCACCCGCGTGGGGTCAATTTTGACCCGGGGGTCATAATTTGAACAATCTTGGTAGAGGTCCACTAGACAATGCTACATGCCAAATATCTAAGCTCTAGGCCTTGTGGTTTCAGAGAAGAAGATTTTTAAAGTTTTTCCTATTTGTTGCCATAGCAACCAGAGTTCTGCATGGAATGGAATTCTTTGAACAATTTTGGTAGAGCTTCATGCAAGGAACATTCCTGCATAGTTTTATCAACATTGGCCTAGTGGTTTCAGAGGAGATGTCATTTGAATCAAAATGTTGACGGACGACGGACAATCATCGATCAGAAAAGCTCACCCTGGCGTAGCCAGGTGAGCTAAAAATAGCTTTCTATTGTCTTAGGCGACAACTCCTACCACCCAAGGTACCCATCATGCGTGCAGACGGACGGACGATGGAGGAATGTGATCCTAACAGCTCACTCTGGCACTGCCAGGAGAGCTAAAATGTCAGTCACTATTTCAATGAAACAATAATATTAAAAGTCAGTCACTATTTCAATGAAACAATAATATTAAAAGTCAGTCACTATTTCAATGAAGCAATGGTATTAAAAGTCAGTCACTATTTCAACATAGCTGTAGGAAGTCACAGATATACCCAGTGCTTAATGCATATCCATGTTTTTTTTTTGCTCACGTCTGCAGCAGGCTGAGAAGTCTTAAACAGAAATGATAAATCTCTCAAAAAGACTGTACAAAGTAACTAGATTTATGGGTCTGCTTTTTTCACCAAATTTATCTTTCTATCCAATTCCTGTCAGTTCTGTACAGTATAACTATTACATGTTCTGGATATTTTGAAAAGAAAATGGGTTTTATTATAAGGGTAAGTGGGGTTTTGGACTAATGGAAATTGCTTGTATTTTCTGTGAACCCTTATACAGATGGGGATTTTCCTGACAACAGTAAACTCCATTTATAGCAAACTCACATGGACCATTTAAATTTGTTCCATATATCCAAAGTTTGTTATATCCATACAGCATTTTCATAAAAAATAAAGAAAGATAAAAAAAACTTGGGCAGACAAATCTTTTTCCGCATATCCATAATTTTGCTATATCCCCATGTCGTTATATAGGAAGTTTACTGTGCATATCAAGTGTTCCTTTTTTTTTTTAACAAACCTCTATGAGGCTTAATACACTATTTGCCTCAAAATAGAGATTACACATTTTTTCCTGATATAGAAAGAAAAACAAACAATTAATACCTCAAGAACAACAACAACTTTTCCGTTTGCTACGCTACTCAGCATGTGAGTCATGTGTCCATAACCTGCTGGTGTTATTTTACACCCTCCCTGAAATAATAAAATAAGAGGAAATAACAAGAGAGCAATAATGGCCCTATATGGCTCACCGGAGTAGACTTTATGCTAGGTGAGCTAATGAAATTTAACTGTATACATGTCATAAAAAGAATCTTTCACACTTCTGTTTAAATAAAGAGTAAAAACAAATTGTTAATGTGCTACAGACAAAACTTCTTTTCTACATGGCTGGGTCTTTGAACTTCAAATGTATTTACATGTAATACCATAACTGAACTAGTTTATGAATATCCTATAACAAATTTTTGTTTTATGTCACTGTGACTTTGTTCAACGGTGCATGTAGAAATTGTATAATTAAAAAAGAAAATTCTATAAAAAATACAACCAGACACACCTTGACCTCCACCCCTCTCCCCCCCTCCCCCACTAAAAAACAATTGCTTAAAACAATTTAAATACTAAAAAAAATAAACATTTTGTTTTAATTAAACAAAAAAATCCATTTTTAGTAACAGTGACCTTGACCCTAGTGACCTGCAATGCAACCCCAAGCCCCGACTCCAGATAGGCTACTTACAAACCAAGTTTCATTGCAATTGGTCAATCCTTACTCGAGTTATTGAGAGGAAGCCATTTTTCTTTTTTAGTAACAGTCACTTTGGCCTTTGAGCAGAAATCCCCCCCACCACCAAAACTAGATGGGTGTTCAGTAGAACACTTGTGTCGCCCTCTTACGCTTTGTCAGAATAACCAATAATTTTGTGACAAAATCTAAGAACAAAAAGGGGCATAACTCTGTCAAATATGACCTTGACCTACAAAATTTGGCGGCATCATGACGTTTATGTCATAAGCAATACAATTTGAAAGTTTGGTGAAGAAATCTTAAGAAATAGCAAAGTTATAGCCATCATTAAGTTTTCGTGACAAAATCTAAGTACAAAAAGGGAAGTAACTCTGTCAAATGTGACCTTGACCTACAAAATTTGGCGGCATCACAACCCTTTTGACATAAGCAATACAATTTGAAAGTTTGATAAAGAAATCTTAAGAAATGGTAAAGTTATAGCAAAAATCTAAGTATAAAAAGGGGCATAACTCTGTCAAATATGGCCTTGACCTACAAAATTTGGCAGCATCATGACCCTTATGTCATAAGCAAGGCAATTTGAAAGTTAGATGAAGAAATTTTAAGAAATGGCAAAGTTATAGCCAACGTTAAGTTTTTGTGACAAAATCTAAGTACAAAAAAGGGCATAACTCTGTCAAATATGACCTTGACCTACAAAATTTGGCGGCATCATGACCCTTTTGTCATAAGCAATACAATTGTAAAGTTTAATGAAGAAATCTTAAGAAATGGCAAAGTTATGGCCAACGTTAAGTTTGTGTGACGGACCGACGGACAAAGCAATCCCTATGTATCGCCTTTTCTCAGAAAGGGCAACACAACTATGTATCGCCTTTTCTCCGAAAGGGCAACACAAAAACCTGCTTAGAAATGCACACATTGTCTGTCAATCATTAAAAGTGTGACTGAGACAGATAAAAGCAAAAGCAGTCATGCAGCAAGAATGTTTCCTTTTACACAATTAATAGACTTAGATTGGCAAGTTGCCTTTAACATGACTTGTTCTATTCAGTTAGTTATCTGAGTAAATAATGATAATTATCTAGATCTTCAAATTATCCTTAGAAATTCCTATACAAACAATCCAGATACACTCTAAATTGTACAATCAATGAAACAGGAAGTAAAATAACTTTATTACCAGTGGATCACCTATAGCTGCATCAAAACCTGCAGACACCAGCACAAGATCTGGTGCATACTGAAACAAAACAACAATTATACATCAGATCAACTTTTAACCATGCAAGCACTTCATTCTGTACACACTGCTTTGGACTACAATTTTATGTTTTCTCCATTGACTTACTGATTAGAACAGATGCCTTATTCTTTTTGAAGGTTGGCAATTTCCCACACTCTCAATCATTGAAAAGGCAAATACTAGACTGGCGGGAAGTTTTCTTTGCTCTTATGCATTGCAAAATAAAAATATTACACTAGTGGACAGTTTTCCTTGCTCTCATTCATTCCAAAGACAAATACTAGACTGATGGGTAGTTTTCCTTGCTCTCATTCATTCCAAAGACAAATACTAGACTGATGGGTAGTTTTCCTTGCTCTCATTCATTCCAAAGACAAATACTAGACTGATGGGTAGTTTTCCTTGCTCTCATTCATTCCAAAGACAAATACTAGACTGATGGGTAGTTTTTCTTGCTCTCATTCATTGGAAATACAAGCACTCAACTGGTGGGCAGTTTTCCATATCCTCATTCGTTGGAAGAACAAGTACTAGGCTTCTGTAAGAATTTACGAAGTTTTTTAAATAGAGTCAGGTCAATATTAGAGCTCGAAACCACAGCCCTCAGTCATTTACATGTTTACTGACATGAAGTCAGTGACCTCAGCCACTTGGGCAGAGCATTGCACAGATCCCACTGATTGCACTATTCCAATGGCCCCTATTACAGACATGCAAAACCAGTGATACCCGACAACCTGCCTTGCATTAATCTACCAAAGAACCTGCACTGACTGAATTGGATAGTTATGCTTCTATAAAAGTCTTGATATAGTTGTCTAGAAATACTCTCACCTCATAAGCAATAGGCATTACAATTTGTTGAAAAGCTGCCAGATATTCTGAATCACCCTTTCCACCCTGCAAGAAACATATGATAGATGAAAATATGGAAACCTTCTAAATTCCTAAAAATAAATTGTCCATCTTTCAATTTGAACAGCACCATTTACCAAAATTTACTTATATACTTAAATTAACCTCTTTAACAGTTAGACGAGTTGACCAGGATTGTGCAGCATGATGAGCTACATATTTTTTTGCTGTACGAGTTTAACGCCCTTCTCAACTGTATTTTGGTTAGTTGTACAGACGGGCAGTTTACCTAACCATCTTTCCTGGGATAAGATAAGATATTGCCAACTTTCTCACACAAAGAGACATGGTTGGTAGCAGGGCTTGAACCCATGACCCTCCATCTATGAGAGGTTACAGTGATTGCAAGTAACCGACTCTAGCCACTCGACCTTGGAGGCAGACATTTTATTTCAAATACAGTTTATAACGAACTAACTGGACCATTTTAATGTGTTCCTTATATCAGGAGTTTGTTATTTCCATATAAAAATATTGGGCAGACAAATTTTGTTCATTATATCTGGAATTTTGCTTTATCTGGAATTGTTATATACCAACTTTACTGTACAATGATATCAGACAGTGTAAGAGTTTATTCAATTATTAGCACTGCTAAATAAAAATGTTGATGGTTTAGAATTTATTTTTACTTACATAGTGCCAAGGAATATTAACATTAAACCCTAGGCCTGCTTTTTTCCCCACCATGTTGTAGTTTCCATCTGTTGAGGTAGGGTAGAAAAAACCACCGTCATACCGATGTAGAGATATGTACAGCACACTGGAAACAATAACAACTTTCTTTTATTGAAATTTGAAGTCTCGCAAATAATAACTGGGTTGCTGAATCTCCTTGAGTCTCCTTCAAAAACAATATTATTTGTAAATTTCTTGGTAACAAAAGAAATACTGTGACCAAAGTACATGCAGAGGTAACAAAGTAGCTACATATCAAATCTATTTGCAATCTATATGGACAGTCATGAGTAGAACTTAGTTGGTCAGAAGTTTCTGTCTATTTTTTCACTTTGACAGTCATAACCTGCAGTGTAGCAGTATAGTGTAGCAGAATGGATCAGGGTGAAATTATCATATCTGGATATTCAAGTGGTTTCACAGATAAACTGCAAATAGAAAGGCTTAGATTGACAGACTGTTAACCATACAGACTGGACTGGTGACGGCAACCACTCATTTAAACCCTTGGATCATGTTAATTATAAACATAAAGCATCCATCACAACCACCGTTTCGTTTGAGCTTTTATTGTTGAAGAAATACTCTACTTTTCATAAATTATATGCAGACTTATGCTGAAATTGGCCGGCTAGATTGATCATTCCCCTCAGATTTCTAACATGATTTCCTTTAAAAACCTTGAGTGAGGGGGGTTCACCAGGGCAAAGACATACAGCTGTAGATACTGAGAAGTTGTATTTCAATAGCGCCTCTGTTGACAAAATGAATGCTGTAGAAGTTAACAAGTTCTATCTACCAGTAACTCAAACTTTTTGCATGCAAAATAGACAAAAAGTGTAGAGGACAAAAATTCCTTTCTACAGGGCCCAATTCAACTGTTTGTCTATTAAAAAAAAACAACAAGAAGACGCGGCAATGCCGCCAAAGCAGGTTTAAACAGCGCCTGTAGAAATTGTAGAATTAAAAAAAAACAGTCATCTTGACTCCTCCCTAT
>JAFMSR010000011.1:36245672-36311188 GCA_022818135.1 Saxidomus purpurata
GTCCAGGTCACCTTGACTATGACCTTCTGTTTGCAATTACGTTGGTAATTGGTTGCTTATATAGGTCTGTGGTTGCGATTATTTTTATGAAACTCAAAGAGTTTCCTGTTGACAATGCTGTGGACATTGACATCGAAAAACTGACAAGTAAAGCACAAGTTGGTTATTTTTATCTTTTTATTAAGCAATAAGACACATTGTATGTAACAAATGATTGGCATACTGAGTGACGTCATGCATCATCTTTTTAAACACATTATTATAACTCTGGTTGTATCAATTAATTTACAAGTATACAATGTGTTCTATGCATGCAGCTTCACAGTAATAAAGTACCTACTAAAGGAAAATTGTGTTCTTGGTTATTTACAAATAAAAATCTGATCTGGGTCCTAATATTACCAAGACCTGGTACATTATCATAATAGTAATAACAGCTGAACAGGAATGTGAGATATGTAACTACAGGAGGCCAGATAGACTTGTTCATTGTATTACAGTACGGGTCTTGTCCGATGATAGTCTAGCTTCTGTTTTCATAATCAGCTACTGCATAGCTACTTAGAAGTTTGATAAATGGTGGTGTACATGATTTCTGATTTGAAAAAGAAAAGATAAAAATCGAGAAATTTATTCATTTCATGCATTTAAAATAGTATTTACGTATATTTGATATATGGTGGTTAGTACATTGTTTTTGTAATACCATGAAGGTACTGTATGCATAATACCATTGAGGTATCCATTTTCGTTTTCAAACTGAGTAGTGTTGAGTTATGTAAATAAATTAATCAAGTTGGGTACTTTTGCTACAGTTCGAGAAAAATGTACAATATTTCAGTCTCTTCAACTAACAATTCATTTTATTCAAAGAGTGATACTTTATTTCATTGAAAAAAATCAAGAAAATATTAAGCTAGTTTTATAGATAAATAGTTTGGTAAAAAGAAAATAATTAAAGAAAATCTTCATTTTATTTTATTTTATAAATTCTTTCTTAAACAAATGTTTAATTCTGATACAACTTTTCAACTTTCACACAATTATCTGAATTGTGAACAAGTTTTCTGCACATAAAATGTGTTAAAGATATCGAATGTAAAATATGAAAGTAAATGCTTTTTGTGTCGCCCTTTTGGATGAGGCAATACATGGGGATCAATTTGTCCGTCGGTCTGTCACAAAAACTAAACATTGGCTATAACTTTGCCATTTGTTAAAGGTCCAATACTAACGAAAGCGAAAATTCGAATTTACTTTAAAAAACACAGAAATAAGTTATTTTTAATAAAAAATGAAAGTTGGTATGTAGAAATTCTAAATAAACCACAGTACATGTACAATTATTTTTCTATGCATTATGAACAAAGTTAAAAAGACCTGGGTAGTCATTTTGTCGAATCACTGAGATTTCAACATAATACACATACTTTTCTTTATGTTCCAAACACTTTCTGTAAATTTTAACCTGCAAATCTTCATTATTTAGTGTCTTGCATAAGGTAATGTACTTGCCATTGAAATAACTGTCACTTAATTTTCGCTTAGTAGTGGACCTTTAAGATTTCTTCATCAAACTTTGTATTGTATTGCTTATGACTAGAGGGTCATGATGGCTTCAAATTTTGTAGGTCAAGGTAATATTTGACAGAGTTATGCCCCTTTTTGTACTAAGTTTTTGTCATTTAAACTTTTCATTGGCTATAACTTTGCCATTTCTAAAGATTTCTTCATAAAATTTTCAAATTTCATTCCTTATGAACAAAAGGGCCATGATGCTGCCAAATTTTGTTGGTCAAGGTCATATTTGGCAGAGAAATGCCCCTTTTTGTACTTTGAGTTTAGCTATAATTTTGCCATTTCTTAAGATTTCTTCATGAAACTTTCAAATTGTATTGCTTCTAACAAAAGGGTTGTGATGCTGCCAAATTTTGTAGGTCAAAGTCATATTTGACAGATTTATGTCCCTTTTTGTAATTAGATTTTGTCATGAAATTATTGGTTATTCTAACAAAGTGTAAGAGGGCGACACAAGTGTTTTACTGAACACCCATCTAGTTTGTAATAAGAAACATGTTCCCAGTTGGGTAATAAACCAATTTCTTAAAAAACAAACAAAAGGAAATAAGCAATAAACCATAAATTTTGTAGGTCAAGGTCATATTTGGCAGAGAAATGCCACTTTTTGTACTTTGAGTTTAGCTATAACTTTGTCATTTCTTAAGATTTCTTCATCAAACTTTCAAATTTTATTGCTTATGACAAAAGGGTAGTGATGCTGCCAAATTTTGTAAGGCGAGGTCATATTCGATAGAGTTGTGCCCCCTTTTGTACTTATATTTTGTCAGGAAATTATTCGTTATTCTGTCAAAGTGTAAGAAGGCGACACAAGTGCTCTATTGAACAGCCATCTAGTTTGTAATAAAAAACATGTTCCCAGTTGGGTAATAAACCAATTTCTTAAAAAACAAACAAAAGGAAATAAGCAATAAACCAATTATCTCTACCATGGACCTATATACACATGTGTTAATAGGTCCATGCTACCTGTCACATGATGAAATTAATGGTCTATTAATACTTGCAAACTTTTTATGGTTCTTTTAAATAATGCCAGTATTTCTAGTAGAGGTGAGATGCAGAATATGAAAATGATAAGTTTTTAAATAGTATCCATTAGGGGTGTACTTACTTGATGTCAACTTACAATGATTTGGGAAGATAATCATATGCATATCACGGAAAAGTGTGGATATTTGTGGAACATATAGCGCTTGATATAAGATTTTGTAGTTTGATTTAAAATTTATAACGTAATTTCACTGAAAAAACCCTATTAAAGAACTATTACATCAATATTGAGATAAAATATTTTGTTTTCAAATATACATTGTATAATATATATCCCGACAGGGATGTTAAAAGGATGATGTGAAGTTAATTTCCACCAAGCCATCTATAGCCCAAATGCATTCAGCGCCAACAGCGCTTTGATTATACACAGAAAATACATTTATGTTAGTGTGTGTAGTAGGCACCTGAGTAACACAAATAAGTCTTGCTCTTGCAGTTTCATCTGAAACAGCACTAAAACAAACGAAAACTGATCTTTATTATAGACACCTATTTCAAAACTGAATTTATACCTTTCCACACAAGCCAGTAATTATATTGTAAAAAGATTTCATGAAACCTTATACAAATTAACCGAATCAACTTTTGGACACCACAGAAAATAGTCATGTGACAAATCTTTGTGCAGTTATGGAAAAGAGGAAGCCTAGCAGCTTTCAAATCTGTCATTTTTTAGCTCACCAGAGTGCTCAAAAGTGTGCTATTGTGATTGCCTGGTGTCTGTCGCCTGTCTGTCCACACTTTACCTTGTGTATGCAACAGAGGCTTCAATTTTCGCTGGATTTTCATGAAACTGGGTCAGTATAACTGCCTTGATAAAATATAGGTCGAGTTCGAATATGGGTCATGACTCATCTGGAGTCAAAAACTAGGTCACAGGGTAAAATAGAAAAATCTAGTGTATGCAATAGAGGTTGCATTTTTCATTTGACCTTAATGAAACTTGTTCAGTGTAATGGCCTTGATAAACTCTAGGTACCTTTCGAATATGGGTCATCTAGAGTTAAAAACTAGGTCACGGGGTCAAATCGTAGAAAAGTCTTGTGTATGCTGTACAGGTTGCATTTTTCATTGGACCTTAATAAAACTGCCTTGATGAATTCTAGGTCAAGTTCGAATATGGGTCATCTTGGGTCAAAAACTAGGTCACACGGTCAAATCTTAGAAAAACATTGTGTTGCCAATAGAGGCATTTTTCATTGGATTTTCATGAAACTTGGTCATCTGCAGCGAGTGTCAATGTTAAATGGAGAATGAACATTGACCAAATACGGATAACTAGATTTCAGTGAACAGTGACAACTGTTTTAAATTCAGATTACGTTTGGAAACTTGTTTTTCTACTTGAGAATACGCTATCGAAGATACCTAACAATAGTCTTTTTGGTTCTTTTAAATAAAATATTGTTGGAAAAAAGCACAAGCAAAATAAAATAAAGACCAAAATAGGCAAAAACTAAACAAACTACTTCACATAACAATTTAATAACAGTAAATGTGCGCGCAGTACACAGTTCTATACAGTACTCCAATGTTTACATGTATAGTACATTTTTTCCGATAATGGAGGACAGCAAGGTTAAAAACAATTTGAAGCAGAAGATTTATGGAACACTTTTGAGGCGTGTAAGTTTGGTGTCGGTAACTCATTACATGTGATTTAATTGGAGATACCTACAAAATGATGTAATCAGATGTTACGTCAGGTCAATGTGATCTCGTTTATTGGCAGTTATATGTCGAACAGATGGTCACACTAAATATTATCTCGCTGCATTTTATCCTTTCCGGCAGTTTTCTGGTTACTTTCTTTCAAATCTGCGAGTTTTAAAATTGATCCCTACCTTATAAATCATTGATAAAATTCATGTTAAAGGGACACACCCTATAACTGATGTTGGACTAAATAATCTCCAAAATATAAATAATAGATACATGTACTTTGGAAGTAGCATAAACTTAACCTACAAGTTTCAGCTATATATTTGTTCATTATCGATAAAATCAGCAGTTTAGAATATACTGCAGTACCGTAAACCATTCAATAATCTGTGTAGAGTTGTTGTTGTCCAATAAAAAGGTGGATGCGATTTATTACAGAAAGCCTCAATATTGATTAATTGTGGTAAAATGAAGCATTTTTCGCCACAGTTTCTTCTTTGAAATTGTGTTTATTTATCATTTTACGTTCACTGACCACATAATCTATGTTTCGAGAATATAATCTGCTAGACATATGGAGTGCCTCTTTAATGGATATATTGATGCCATTTTATGGACCATTAATTAACCTTTAAATTGATACCAAATATGCATATGTGTAAACAATAGATTTTCGTTCCCTCTGCACACTCTCTTTTGTTGTCTAAACCATATGCACACTGTTATGTGGGTTCATTAATCAAATAACTCTGAGTCTGTTAGATGTTTATTCAGTGAGGCCTAAACAAGAAGTGCTATAAGAGAGAGAAAGAGAGCATTTAATATAAAGGGTCAATATAAATGAACTCTGGACTATATGATTGTCCGCTAAGATTATCAGAGTTGTCTACCATGTAACACACACTTCCTTTCCTGACCTAGTATAGTAAATATTTTCAGGGTATAGTTTTTTTTAGTTCATAAAAACTTCCGGTAAGAGAGGTGCAGTAAGAGATAAAAACTTTTTCATGAAGTGTACAGTAGTTTTAGTGATTCAACGTATGCTGTCAATTCCTTGTCAAACTGTACTGCATGTTATTTAAAAAATAATTAATTAAACAGTTAAACGGTTAAAAAGTAAAAATTTAGTTTTATCTGAAAACAAGCAGTCCTTCAAACTCCAGTTTGAACTTTTATTTATCTGAAATGTATGTATAATATAATCCCCAGGATCACAATTACATGTAGCTCTTATTTTACCGAGAAAGATATCTTACCGGCGGAAATTACATTTATTCGTACAAAAAAACACTGTTTACTTTGTTTTTGAAATCGATGTATAAATAATGGGTAATAGAAATCGAGCGCTGTATTTTTTCAATGAGACTGCAAAAATTAAACCAGAAAGGCTTTCTAATACATTGTGATTCGCTTTGAGATTTTAAGAGCAATTCAATATGAGTGGAGTAAACTGATAAATCATCTTTTGTTGCCTTAAGTTTAGTAAGCCATGTCTTTACATCTTTTTTAATATGGTTCCAGCAATGAACAATAGTTAAGTTTGGTAATACCGTATTAATGGCAAGTTTTATACCAGGTTCGCGATCACAAATGATTGGATGTTTTACCTTTGATAAATTTGAAATGTGACATTTTAATACATCAAAAAGACGTCCATGGCATTTCGTGTCACGCCTATCGTGCATCCTGAATGCGAGGGGAATCACTTTTGAATCCTCAAAAATAATATGCTGGTAACTTAAAACAATTACAAACATGTCACCTAGTTTATATGTAGTGTCATAGTACATTCTTATAGGATAAGTCGAGTCAAACACTAGCAAATCATTGAATTCTTCAAGAACTTCATCCATACCTGAAACACAAACGAATGATGGGAACACATCTATTTGTTTATTAAAATTTTCAAGTTCATAAGAAATTTCACATAAATTGTAAATGTCATCTTTGCTCAGTCTCATTTCCCTACGAGTTTTATATACATGTAAATGATTTTTAACTTGGTCGAGATTTTTCGCTGTTTTTACTCCTAACTTTTTTATTCCTTTTCAATTAGATTTGCCGATGTTGTAACTTCATTAGCTCTTGACTTAATGTCTCGAATCACAGACGGACATGTTCTACGGAAAACATTTGAGGATTTTTTGAATTGCCATGTGACGAAGCTTGATACAAGTGTGTTGTCCCTCAAATAGTGTATTACAACGTAACGACTACATGTACTATCAAAAAATTCACAAATGTGTTTCTAATGCCTTTGAATGGGTTTTGTCTGGCAATTTTATTTTGCAAAATGTTTTAAACAATTTAGGACTTTTTTTCGGTTGTTGTCTTTTCCCGTCATTAATCCATACATAATCATCCACCTTCACATCATGTTTACATCTGTGAGGATGTTGGTTTGAATCTTTGATCCAGTCAACTATACGTTCCAAATCAAGTGCATCACCCTGTGTCGGAGTTACTGGAAGGCGTTGTATTTTTTTCTTTTGTGAAGTGTGTTTTGACGTTTGTTGTTGTGATAATTTAAAACGCGGCTTCTCAACTTTAAGTACACTAAATCTGTTATGGGCTACCATTATAGATGAACTGGTTAAAGGTTGTTCCTTCTTGGGTTGAGATATTGGTTTCCTCTTCACGCTTGAAGGTCGAAATACTTCCGCAAGTGCAGTGGTCTTTGTACAGCCGGGCATCAAGCGTGGGTGTTTACTAATAAGCTCGCTAATCTTATCACATTCACTGCGTTTCAATCTGTTGGGAGTTTCTATGAGGTATCCTATTCGACGGTCTCCGGTCGCCGGTCTCTGACAGTCTCCGGTCTTCACAGACTGGCCGAGACCGGAGACCGTCTAGTGAGACCGTCGTTTAGTATATTGATTTATCGGATGTTATAGGTATTTGTGACAAATTAAAAAATGCAAGACCGTTAATATTTATCAATTAAATTTTAAGACCTGATCATTTAAAAAGGCTTTACAGATTTTCCCAAAAAGAAATGTATTTTTTAAAACTTGATTATGTCCAACTATTTTTGTATTATTTAATTCAGCAAGGTTATAATTCCTTAAAAATAATTTATATTCATTGATTTCAGGCAAATAATATTTTCTATATTCTGTGGAAAATATTCACCGTTTCTTTTTTTAATTGTCTCTATTCCTAATCGGTGAGATAAATCTGAATGTATGTGTGTGTGTTGGTGAAGGTTTCATACAAGAAAGAAACAAATAAACTTTGAGATAGTTCAATATCTTTCGAATCCTTTTAAATGGGAAAAGTGTATTATCCGGTCGTCCTATATACCAAGTAAAGAATATATTGGAAAATACGGTCGTACCCTTTATTTTCTTTATCTTTTTATGATTTTTTAAATATTTAGTATCAAATGAAATCTGAAATTATGAACTTTATGAACATGTTAATAAATGATTTTAAAAGCAAAACCTTGAAAGAAACTTCAATATCAGTCAATATTTCGGACATATTTAACTGCATTTTTATGAATGAAAACCACGGCCTACCTATTAGTTTTTAAAATACGTAATAAAACATATTGAATTTAGTATCATATGAAAGTATACACTCTGCAGTTTATAAACATGGTAAATATGTAAAATTCATTCAAATAACTAAAAAGTTACAGGTGTACAAACTTTGATACGTTTTGCAATTAGACATGTCTTTGTGTTTGCAGTTGCAAAATACGGCCGTGCATGTTAATTTCCTGAATTCTTAATACAACAATATCATTTTGTTATTATTTGAAAGTTTCTTATTTGCAGTTTCCAAAAATATCAATCTTTTGACAATTGGAAGAGTAAAACGGACGTTACAGGCCTTCAAATATTGGTTATTTTTGTGTAATTTTCAAATTTCAATAAGGGCCGAGTCTACTTTTAGTATTGCAAAAAAGCAATGCCACTTATAGCACGCAGAAAGTGTGGACAGTATGTACTAATGAGATTTTGAATGATATTTAAATTAAAGTGTTTTTTTTTTAAATGTTTATATGTGATTAAATTATTGGCGAAGAATACAACTTATTCATATTATTTTTTGTACCAGACATCTAAGGCATATATGTTGAGAAACAGAATGATTTGTCATGCAAAATATCTTTAGGTTCAATATTTTTCAAGTTCACGAAAATACACCTGAATACTTGTATCAATTATATAAAAAAATTACAATTCGTAATGGAAGTTACAAACTTTGTAGCAAAACGATAGACGTCTACAGTAAACCTGTAACTACTGTATTTTAACACCTTTTATGATGGTGTTTACTTAAACAGCACGCGTTTCTCATTGATTGGATTATCACACCCTCATCATGATAGTATGTGCAAATTGTACTGATTGTAAGTAATTAGTTAGATAAGTTAAATGACAACTTCAGTGGTACGTTTTAAGAAGTTGTTTAATGAATTTGAAATTATACTCTTTTGTAAACTTTTTTTTTCAAAGTAGTTCAGTTGTGAAAAATCAAGTCTTACTAAATCACTCCGTATTTCATTACTAGATATATACCATCTGCAAATAATTTATTTTCAAGTCCCAAATCAGGAAAACTTGTATGTTTTGAGAATTTGCATACTATTTGACGGTCTCACTTGACGGCCTCCGGTCTTCGTCGGTCTCAATAAACTGGAGACCGTCAGAGACCGTCGATTTTGCCGAGACCGTCTTTTAGTGTTGTCCAGTTTCTACGAAGCACGGTTTAGCAACAATATAACCATGTTAGAATTTACTCTTAAATCACATCACTTTAATTCATTATTAAAAGTATATTGTCAATTTTTTATACATGTATCACTTTCCTTTAAATACACAATCAAAAGGTTTTATCTCAAAAAAAGTTTCAAGAACTTTCCACGATACGGAGACACTTTCTTTTCGTGTTAAAATCTTTCCGCCTCTTAGTATCTTTGGAGTTATAATACCTGTAGGACAAAATGGCGACCTTGCAACGATTGGCAAGGCCTTGCCGACAACTTTTTAAGAATTATGCTCGTACCCGGATCCCAATATATACTTGTAGACCAATATCAACTTCTGACAAAAACAAAGACATTGCGTCAACTGCAAATGAATCCCTCGTTGAAAAATCACAAGAATTAAAAGACCTTGAAGCTCATTTTGGCGATGCAGATCCAACAAAGTTGAAGGTTTTTATTAAAATTTAACTTCACTGTTGAGTTTTGAACGCAATTTTGAGTGTCAACTGTGGCGTTTTCCTCAGCACTACTTACAGTATGCGGATTTACATCCTAACAATTATAATAATTTCAGTGTCGAATTCTATCTATAGATGAATTCTTAAGTGTTTTCGTTACACTGTAGTTTCAGATAGTAAAGTTGTCCAGAGTGTTTTCGGCTAAGTGAATTAGAGTAGCACAATGGTGAATAGATCAAAAGAAGTGTGATCAAAAGGTGTTATCAGAGGTTCTAAAGTTTCTAAAATAAACTACCCTATTTTAAGTATATTATTATAGTGACCGTACTCGTGCTCGATCAGATAAGTGCTTGGTCACTTGCAATGATTTATGCACACAATTCCTAAATAAATAGAAATTGAAACATTTGTGTTCCGTTCTTTATATCAATGATGCAATACACAAATAAATCTCTTAACAAGAAGAGCAACAATCGCGCGTGCTAAAAAAATGTAACCCAAAACTGACCAACTGACATATCTCATTGAAAACTGAGTGTAATAGATTCCTTACATCGCGTCATTATAAAATTTTGATTTAAATCATAAAAGAAATTATAGGTGGTTGTCCAAATAGTTTTAATTATCTAGTCTTTGCAGCATTACTCATATAAATAGTCAGTGACTCATTTTTGACAGCTTGTAAACAAATATGGTATACATGCAAATGTTGAAAAGGGATAAGTTACTAGATATTTCATGATATATTTTAGACAGAAATAGAGTAAGAAGTTAATTTTTATTGATATAAATGTACTTTAAGAATAAAACTAAATGAGAAATTGTGAAAAAAGACATTTTTAAATGAGCTTGAAAGGAACATAATTCAACATTTGTCATATTATAAATGAGTTTTTGTCCTGTCAGCAACGAAAATGTATAAAAGGAACCAACAGTTTCACTCACCTGATACCTTTGAAAAGGCTAAAGTCTGTTTACAAAAAGAGTGAAATCAATAAACATACCCAATGCTTGTAAATATGTAAAACTGTTCAAAAGTTGTTAGCAGTTGACTGTTGTGAATTTATTAAGTCAAATTATAGTTATAACCATTATTTTAAGTCACTATTGCACTTTGTAAAAAGAGTCTATGTACCCTACCCAGACACCAAGAAAAAAGAAGACTTTATTGAGGTATGTTATATTATATTAACTAATTCTGCTAAAAAGGGTTGCTGATCTGTAATTTTTGCAGATTAGAGACATAGATAGTATGTAGTATTTCACCTCTCCAAAAATAACAGTAAGGCAGTTCGATACTGTCTGTAAAACCGGTGATCGAGCACGTGTCGTGTTGGCATAAAAATAGTGTTCATTTACCTATGTAATAACTGGGCCCCATTTAGTGATTTACACAGCAGTGTAATTTTTACAGGTTGTGGTTAATTGTAAGGTGAAGGTCACTTTTCAATATACATCGCAGAAAACAGATTACAGAATTCAACTTCATAAGATATTTGTAACAATTTAATAATTTTGATCGAGCATGTGTAGGGTCAGTCTATATCATTTATTTAATTACTCGTGTCTCAAAAAATCTTCACACATGCTTAAGATGTTTGATCGCACCTCTTTTGATCTATTGTGCTACTGTTATTGACTTAGCCGAAAACACTCCTATGTTTATAAATTGAGTGAGACGAAACTGCAGTGTGACGAAAACACTAATTCACCTGAATTATATGTACAGACTGTACTAAACTTTTAGTGAGCATTTACGAGGGAAGTGGCTGCTTGTCTGGTAACATGATGACAAGAACTTAGAGTTTCTAGTTGTCATACGGTTACCGGACAAGCAGCCTATACTGGTATGTGAGTCTTTCTGTCAGGAAGTCAATTTCTTTGTGTATGAGTTCATCTTGAAAAGGCAAGAGCAGTAATATCCTCACAACCTGTTTTTTTCCACAACCCCTGAATAATGCTTAGGGGGACAAAAACTGGTTGCTGCTCTGAGATATAGCAAATATAAAAACATGAAATAGTAACTTATAAGTTCTAAATATTCAAAGATTCAGAGTTTAATAAACAACTATGTTTTTTTTTAACAAACTTGTAAAGCACTTTGACGTTGGCTGTTTGACTGGTAACGGGATGCACATGCTTTTTGTAATACTAGGTCGTTATTCAATTTTAAAATTATCTCATATCTTGCAGATTTGATAATGCATTTTTGTAAGCAGTTCTAAGAGGCCACATTTTCTTCCTGATCTACATAAACTTGATGAGAATGTATATCTTTATGAAATCTAGGTTAAGTTTGAAACTAGATCACCGGTCAGATTGTAGAAAAAACATTGACTTGTAATTTGTAAGCACTCTAGCTGCCACATATTTTACCTGATATAATGTGAAAGTAGCTCAGAATGTTTGTCTTATTGAGTTCTGGGTCAAGTTAAAATCTGGGTCACCTGGGCTAAAAAATTAGGTCACATTGTTATTTCAAAGGAAAAGTTTGTTAACACTACAGGTTTCATTTCTAAATTTCATGAAAATTGGTCAGAACGACAATGTTTGTCTTGATGATTTCTAGGTCAGGTTGGAGTAAAAGTCACTTGGAGTAAAAAAAACTAGGTCGTCAGGTGAAATCAAAGGAAAACCTTGTTAACACAAGCCCACATTTAATACCTGATCTTCATGAAAATTGGTCAGAATGTCTCGATGATGTCAATATCAAAATCAGATCTGTTGCACCTGGGCTCAAAAACAAGTTCAAACTGTCAAGTTAAAGAAAAACCTTGTTAATATTCTGGAGCCCCCATTTAATACCCAGTCTTCATTAAAATTGGTTAGAATGTATTTCTCAGTGATTTCTGAATCAGATTTGAATCTGAGTCTGAGTGGGTCACCTGGAAACAAAAACTAGGTGACCAGGTCAAATCAAAGAAAAACCTTGTTAACACTATGAAATGCCACATTTGATATCAGCTCTTCATGAAAATTGGTCAGAATATAACACTATATAGTGAGAGGATGATTTCTTTGTCAAATTCAGATCTGGGTCACCTTGGGTTAAAATCAGGGTTGGCAGAGTATTGCCCGCCCAGGTTTTCCCAGGTTGGGCAGTATCCCTAAAATGGGCAGTCTTGAGTAATACTGGGTAATATAACTTTTTATCCCCCCGAAGGGTGGCATATTAAAATCGCACCGTCTGTCCGTCCGTCGGTGGGTCCCCACTTACAAATTCGTGTCCGGACTGTAACTCTGTCATGCATTGAAGGATTTTAAAATAACTTGGCTAACATGTCTAGCACATCAAGACGACGTGTCGCGTGCAAGACCCACATCCCTACCTCAAAGGTTAAGGTCACACTGAGTTTGAAGGTAATGGATTCCTCTATATATGCATATATGCACACATTCGTGTCCGGACTGTAACTTTGTCATGCATTGAAGGATTTTAAAATAACTTGGCACAAATGTCTAGCACATCAAGACGACGTGTCGCGTGCAAGACCCACGTCGCCTACCTCAAAGGTCAAGGTCACACTTAGAGTTTAAAGATAATGGATTCCTCTATATATGCATATATGCACACATTCGTGTCCGGACTGTAACTTTGTCATGCATTGAAGGATGGAATCCTGTATATATGCATACATTTGTGTCCGGACTATAACTTTATTATGCTTTGAAGGATTTTAAAATAACTTGGCACAAATGTCTAGCACATCAAGCGGATGTGTCGCGTGCAAGACCCAAGTCCCTACCTCAAAGGTCAAGGTCACACTTAGTGTTTAAAGTAATGGAATACTGTATGCATGATTACTCTGTCATGCATGGAAGGATTTTAAAATTACATAGCACATTTATTGAGCACATGGAGAGGACACAGACTGTGAGGCACCTCTTTCGGGGGCATTCGTCACTTGTGAGGGACAGCTCTTGTTTTGAAACTAAAACATGATTTTTATCAACTGTACTGGTGTTTAATTGCCTCATTTAATATTTTGTTACATTAGAATGAGTACATAGATGATATATAGTGTATTATGAACATGTTTGGATGTAAGAATCTGATAACAAGTACACAAAATATTAATTTTTTTCTGAACTATGAAACTTTATTTACATCATGTGTACATTTCCCATGTCTAAACCACAAACTGACATTATGAACTACATAATCACTGTCTCTGATTCATATCAAGTAATATTGTACAATATTCAACAGTGATTACCAGTCTAATTCCTCTTTTCCCCTCAGCATTCTGTAACAAAACACTAACTTTGCACATTTCTGAATGCCGAATTTGTTTCTGAGATTGTTCTGGATCAAACCAAAGTTTGAAAAAATCCTTTCATTTGAGGCAGAACTTGCAGGCATTTTCAAGAGCTGCCTTGCAAAAAGACATAGCATTGGATCAACAGCACTAGATTTCTCTACACTTGACCACCATACCATTAGTATGTATTCAGATTTGAAAGTGGCTATTGTTAACATATGGTTCATATATAATGTCATGCTGAAAACCTGTTCAAGGCAGAGTTTGAGTTCACTCTTTAACTGTTATCTCCTTACCAGTACCAATACTCCCATGCTGTTTTCAGGGTTAATCATTACATAATAGGCAATACCCTGTGGCAGGTGTGAATTCTACAGGTACAGGTGACTTTGTGTCTTTAGGTAGGGATAAAGATGTCAGCCACACAAAATTTTTATTGCCCAGTATTACCGAGTATTACCAGTAAAACCCGGGTTATCCTAGTATTACCCGCCGAGCTGGGCAATATGATAAAACTCGGGTTTTATGCCAACCCTGGTTAAAATCAAGGTCACACTGTCAAATCAAAGAAATACCTTGTTAACAAGCTAGAAGCTGCATTTAATAACCTGAGTTCCAAAACTAGGATATTTTATTTTTAGATTTTATGTACATGTATCACTGAAAACAAGTGCCATGTAATGATGGTCCTTGGGCAATTCACTTTTCAGCTATGCAATAATGCATAGTTACATCTACATCTATATTCTTTAAATGATTTCAGCATGACAATACTACCAGATGGTGTCACAGAATAATATGTCTCAAAAATACATGTATTCAGAATAAATACAGAATATATTTATAATTTAAATACAGCATTATAAATGGTACAACTAGTAAATGTCCTCCATCTTAAGTTATCTGTTGACAAAAAAAATTTCAACCAGTGAAGTGTCAAAGTCATAGTAAGGGTATTTATACATTTTAATGACCTACTACAGGAAACTTCTAAAACATATTACAGGATAACCTTATTTATAATTGCATCTGGCTCAATATTTCCTATTTTGTAGAGCGAGTCTGGCCAAAAGTGTAATCATTTTCTTTGCATATTCACATACTATGAGAAACCACATATACATACTGAACAGGTTTACTCACTCTGCAAACACATTTCAAAAATGTCATTTTTCACTATATTTCTTATAAACCTACGTACTCTACAGAGCCCAGGCGTCTGTAATTTTAGGTTCTTTGTTTAGTATGGGTATAATGTACATTTTATATTACTACAAGATCTTGGTCAAGTTTATTTATTGTCTGTAACAAACTGTTAATCAAACTGTTAATCAAGAGTATTGGGTCCTTGATTTGTCAAAGATATTCAGATAGAACTTATATTCATTTTATGGTCCACCTGTTATACCTTTTGTAGTTTGTTGATATTGCTTTGTTGTTTTGTACATGATTTTTTATTTTTTTTTTTTTCAGAATTGGGAGTCTTATGGATGGGACTACTATGACAGGGAAAATGATACCTTCCAAATGAATATTGCAAACTTCGGAATGTTCTCAGTAGGTCTTTTAGGACTGTGGTTATATGCATATTTACCAGATCATAGGTAAGTAATATGGAAAACAAATTTAAGACAACTTTTAGGAAATTTTAATTGCTGTTCCATGGGAAAAATTGTGGGTTTCTTGTACAGTTACAGTAGCAAATGTTTAGCAAAACACACCACTATTTACCTGTTTCATACTTAAAATTTGATCAAAGCCAGAATTCAGGTCCCTTTAGATTCCATTAAATTTACAGGAGGATCTCCCACTTCAGTCTAGAATCTGTATTCCTCGCACAGGGTAAGTTAAAACTGTAAAAGAAAGTTGTCACATCACAGAAAAAATATCTCTTCCCACACCCATCCATGTTTACTGGTTTAAAAATTTTCTTTGGAAATGGCAATGTTAGGTTTTTGATGTCTGTCTCTACATGATTGTATTCGCCATTTTTACGATCTTTAAAATAAATGAGACTCTGTTTAACATTGAATGACCTGTGTCTGTATTAAGTTTACATTCTTCATTAACTTGATCAAGGACTGTATCGGAATAAAAGTTCTTGTTATTGTGGATCTTTAGCTTACCTGAGTACAAAGTGCTTTTAAGATTTTGTGATCACCCTGTGTCTATTATTGTGCGTAGTCCTCAACAAATTGCTTAAAGCAACATCTCTTCCTAAACCCCTTGACAGAATTTGATGAGATTTTGCAGGAATGTTGCTTGCACGAAGTTTTACCAAAGTTGTTAAAAGAATTTAATTCCATGCATAACTTTAGGGTCATAATTGACCATACCCGGAAGAGGGGTCTATTGTCTGAGTTATAGAGTTATTTGGAAAAACCTAGCTTAGGCAGCCAGAGACTTACCCTAGAAACCATTGATTTCCTTAGCAACAACCAACTGGACAAGTGATCAGCAACTTCATTAGCATACTCTTACTTTCCTAGCAGTCATTTACTTTCGTAGCAACCAATGACTTCTTAAGCAACCAGTTACATCCCCTAGCCACCAGAGACTTCCCCCAGAAATAAGTGACTTCCTAAGCGACCACTGACTCCACCTGGCAACTGGTGACTTTCAGTGACCAGTTACTTTCCCTAGCCTTAGCAACTACTGACTCCCTTTAATAACATGTGACTTCATTAAGTTGGTGCACTGTACTCCGGTGAGCAATATAGGGCCATCATAGCTCTCTTGTTAAAGTTATTTTGTAAAATCTGTGTCATTGTCAATTATGTAGATTATTCCCTACTTATACCCCGCATTCCATATTGAGAAAAAATTATTTATGTACATGATTGTAGTTCTGTCGAAGAAGAAGTGCTATATAGCGCAGGTTTTATAAAGTAACACACACCCAGCAAGTCATTAATAAAGATGTGTGAACAGCCAGATTATCATCACAGTCAGATGAAGCCCAGTGATAAAATGTTTTTTGTGTTTAGCATGGTTTTAACTGAAGTACATTTTAAGATAAGAGTAATACTTAAATGAGTAATTTTAAATGCTCACTGGTTAGGCAAACTTTTATATAGAATTAGTACAATATAGCCTTTAAAATTAAAACTATCCATGGATATGATTATTGATAGATTGTGCATGGAACTTTAATTAAGCTCAAACAGTTTTATACTTTTGAGCTTACAATGTAGATCTATGCTGATTGCAGGGTTTAACTGTTTTGGTTTTGAGCCTCAGGGCTGTCTTTATTTGTTTCAGCTGATTTGGTTTAATTCTGCTTTATTTGTTTATTTTGGTTTAATTTGTTTGTTTCAGTATGAGAGAGTGGGCAGTACGAGAAGCCTTCTTAGAAATGGATAGGAGAGAAAAGGCAGGCTTACCTCTGGTAGACCCTTATCTAGTACCACCAGATCAAATAGAACTGCCTACAGAAGAGGAAATAGGAGATCAAGAAATTATCATCTAACACTAGCTTCAAACTTATTTTCTAGAGTGAATACATTTTTAAACAGTGTTAATACTGTGGAGTCTGGTAAACTGATTGTCTAGAGAGAACAAGTCTTCTGGAAAGTGTTAATTCTGGTAGTAACTCATTACATTTGAAGTGCTAAAATATTTTAACTTTTACACAGCTGCTAGGAGAAAAATATTTCTGCCTTTTTAACCTATGAAAATCTTGATCAGTTAGAAGATCTAAACAGACTCATTATGATCTGTACTGTTTGCTATTCAGTCGGGGAAACTTTAAGAGAGCACCCCTGTAAATAATCAATGGTACTTTCCAAATTGACAGGAGGACACGTCTATTTTAGAAATTTATGGCAGTAAATGTTATATACTCACTGCCAAAAGAAACGCAACTTTACATTGTCACTTAAACATTATACACATGACATGCATGATGAGACGAAGGTCGGAACTGAGAAATAGTCATTTGGCCACAAATTGAAAACAGTTTATGATTATCTGTCTTGTGGTTATTTTTAGCAGCCTGAAAAGGAACATTATCACTTGTCCTACTTCATGAAAAATTGTATGCTTTACAATAAATGATAACAAATTTGAATAGTTGCGTCTCTTTTGCCTTTGAGTATATGACCTCACATTTTGCCTGTTTAGTCTTGTTGGCCATAATGAGATGTATTCCTTTTCTCCTTCCTAAAAACTCCTTCCTAAAAAAGGGAAAAAACCTTTCAAAATTAGCACGTGTTTTGAGCTTTTAGTTTTGTACTTTGGAAATGGTATTCTGTAAGAATGCTCTCCCATACTATGTTGCTTGTCATACACAAGAGAAACTTTACTGCCTAGAACAATTGCCAGACTATTACAGAACATATGCTTCTAACTCAACAATGAATTGTTATTTATAAATACTATGTGCTTGGTAACATTTTGCGAATAAATTGTTTTATTATGAAGTGGGTGATTTATGTTTTGAAGTGGGGGCTTCAGGTTCATGTATGATGATCAAATGGTCATTATATATAATGAAGTGTATGCGAAGATTAAAAAAAAATGGTATTACTAAGAAATTTTACATCCAAAGTGACCATGGGACCTTAAGCAAATTAGAAGGGATATTTCGTAATAGGAAGACAATGATTGAAATCCTGGACCTTTTGGCTCATATAATGCAGTTGCACTACTCTTCCTTTTGGATAAAAGAATTATCTTATAAAGTTCATACTCCAGGTGAAAATACTTAATCTTTTTTTTTTTATGCCCCCTGAGTTTTAGTTTTTATTATCCCTCGCCATAGGCGGAGGGATATTGTTTTGGCGTTCTCTGTCTGTCCGTCCGTCCGGAATCATTACTAGGGAACCAATGGATAGAATTTCATGAAACTTGAAATAAGTTTACAATAGCATAATTCCCTGGCGCACACACATCTTCTGTCAAGATCGGATGAGTAAATCCAGAGTTATTGCCCTTTAATTGTTATTTTCTTCTATATTCAATATAAAAACCTTGAAATTTTATTTCCCTGAAATCGGTCATCAAAGTTAAATTGTAATTGGCTCAAATAACTTAACGATCACTCTTTCTAATATCGACCCCCATTTCCTATTTTTTTTAGAAATGAGGCCCCTTAAGTGGGTGTAGTGCTTTTCTTAAATACTCAATTTAAAGCTTAGAAATTTTTGTTTTCTGAAACTAAAGTACTGATTTAATGAAACTGATAAGAACTGAGTTCTGTATCACTTTGAGATGCTGAAAAAAAGACTTACCCCTCAGAGATGAGGCCCAAATGGGGTGGTGAAATTTTAAAAATGCTTCTTTTTTCTGAAAAGGCTTGTCAGAGTATTATTTTGTTTGGCACAACTCCTCAACTTTGTATTCTCTAACATCGGAAAATTTAGAAACTAGATTTTTACAGAAATGAGGCCCTTAAGGGGATGTAGTGCTTTTCTTAAATAATTATTTTATATATAAATTTAAGAATTCTTGTTGTCTGAAAGTAGTGGTACTGATTTAATTAAATTTAATACTACAATTAAATACTTTATGACTGTAACTTGAAGAAATAAAATATCACCTCGGAGATGATGCCCCAGTGGGGTGATGATGTTTTAAAAATGTTTTTTTTTCTGAAACAGACAGACAAATACACTTTTCAGTTGTTCTTTTTCAGCTATTTGCTTTATTTGGCGGGGGATATAAATTCACTGAATTTGCTTGTATTGGACCAGTATGAATTCACAGCTGGAATAATGATAGGATTGCCTTCTTACTCTACTTTTAAACAATTTTGACATCTGCTTTTCTTACCGACAACACACCTTTCTTTGTAATATAAATACTAACAGTAACTTTAATATCCACAGTGAGCATGGGTCTTTAAACATTTCAGTATAGCATAATGAGGAGAGGAAGGTTAATTCATAAATTCGAAGTCTAAATCACAGATTAATTATAAGTGTATGAAGTAGAAAGGGAAATACATCTTGAAGCATCTTTTTATTTTCCTTGTTTGGGAAGTTTTCATAGTTTCACATTACATTATTCATAAGTGAAAGGTCGCATTATTTAATTTAAAGGGGTTGGTCATTGTATTTAAGAAGGTAATTTGTGTTATTGCAAAGTAAGAATCTGTGTAATGGAAAATAAAATGCAGTTGGAAAATGTTTAATCATCTCCCACCACAAGTTGAGACATATTGTTTTTAGCTCGACCTTTCTATGAAAAGGGGAGCTATCCTACTCGCCCCGGCGTCGGCGTCGGCGTTGGCGTCACACCTTGGTTAAGTTTTTCGTACCACCCCACTTAATTTCAAAAGTATAAGAGGTATGGCTTTGAAACTTACCATACTTGTTTACCATCATAACCTCCATCTACAGACAAGAGTACATAACTCTGTCAAGGTTTTTGACAGAATTATGGCCCTTTTTTTACTTAGAAAGTGTATTGAGCTTGGTTAAGTTTTTCGTACCACCTCACTTTATTTCAAAACCATTGGAGGTATTGCTTTGAAACTAACCATACTTGTTTACCATCACGACCTTCATCAACAGACAAGAGGACATAACTCTGTCAAGGTTTTTGACAGAATTATGCCCCTTTTTAGCTCGACTTTTCTATGAAAAGGGGAGCTATCCTACTCGCCCCGGCGTCGGCGTCGGCGTTGGCGTCACACCTTGGTTAAGTTTTTCGTACCACCCCACTTAATTTCAAAAGTATAAGAGGTATGGCTTTGAAACTTTCCATACTTGTTTACCATCATAACCTCCATCTACAGACAAGAGTACATAACTCTGTCAAGGTTTTTGACAGAATTATGGCCCTTTTTTTACTTAGAAAGTGTATTGAGCTTGGTTAAGTTTTTCGTACCACCTCACTTTATTTCAAAACCATTGGAGGTATTGCTTTGAAACTAACCATACTTGTTTACCATCACGACCTTCATCAACAGACAAGAGGACATAACTCTGTCAAGGTTTTTGACAGAATTATGCCCCTTTTTGACTTAGAAAATACATTGAATATGGGTAAAATCCACTTATTACCTTAACCCTTTGAGATATTGCTTTGAAACTTTTAATGCTATTTCACATCATTACCCCCATCTGTACGCAAGAGAAGGTAACTCTGTCAGGGATTTGTTTTAAAAATTAAGGCCTTTTATCGACTTAGAATCTTGGTTATGTTTTTCGTACTAGTCCACTTTTTGACTGAACTGTTTGAGATATTAATTTGAAAGTTGGAATACTTGTTTACCATCATGATTCCCAAACATGGGCAGGAGAATGTAATTCTGTCAAGGATTTTATTTGAATTATGGCCCTTTTTGACTTAGAAACTCAGTTAAAATTTTCTTTCTTGTCCACTTGTTAACTTAACCATTTGAGATATTACTTTGAAAGTTGGAGTACTTACGTACCATCGTAAGACCTATCTGTAAGCAAAAGAAGATAACTCTTCTTGATTTGTACTTATAAATTCCTAGTTAAAGTCTTGTGTGCCCTTAACTGTCAAAGTTTTGTTTTATTGGCAAGCACTAAAAAAGTCGAGCACGCTGTCCTACTGACAGCTCTTGTTTACTTAGAAAATACATTGAATATGGGTAAAATCCACTTATTGCCTTAACCCTTTGAGATATTGCTTTGAAACTTTTAATGCTATTTCACATCATTACCCCCATCTGTACGCAAGAGAAGGTAACTCTGTCAGGGATTTGTTTTAAAAATTAAGGCCTTTTATCGACTTAGAATCTTGGTTAAGTTTTTCGTACCAGTCCACTTTTTGACTGAACTGTTTGAGATATTAATTTGAAAGTTGGAATACTTGTTTACTATCATGATCCAAAAACATGGGCAGGAGAAGGTAATTCTGTCAAGGATTTTATTTGAATTATGGCCCTTTTTGACTTAGAAACTCAGTTAAAATTTTCATTCTTGTCCACTTGTTGACTTAACCATTTGAGATATTACTTTGGAAGTTGGAGTTCTTATGTGCCATCATGAGACCTATCTGTAAGCAAGAGAAGATAACTCTGTGAAAATGTTTCTTGATTTGTACTTAGAAATTCCTAGTTAAAGTCTTGTGTGCCCTTAACTGTCAAAGTTTTGTTTTATAGGCAAGCACTAAAAAAGTCGAGCGCGCTGTCCTTCTGACAGCTCTTGTTTTATTTTGCCGTCTGTCTTTCCATCTGCTTTACTTTGTCTGGATAGGTAGTCAGTATGATATGTAATTTAGCATATTATAATTTGGAGTAACTATGTCAAAGGTCAAGGCCACAGGGACATGTTAATATGAAATTTTATCCCGGCTTCATTTATTTAATCTTGTCGGAGTTTGATAACATTTGGCAGGAAGTAGCTGTATAGTGTTTAGTTGTGCATAATTCATTTCGGGATCACTCCTTCAAATCCCAAGGTCGGGGTACGGTAGATAATATTTTTTGCACTTCATTTCCTAAACCCTTGCTGGATTTTAGTAAAACTTGGCAGGAAGCATCAGCATCAAGTGTAGTTGAGTGTATTTTAACTTAGGGTGAATACATCAAAAGACAAGGTGAACTACAAACTTGTCTGGAACCCTCCATGTAAAATCTAGTATTATACCTTATAAATTGAGCTAATTATAGCAGAGGTAAAGGTCACATGGTATCTATTATTAGAAAATCTAATCTGCGCTTCATTTCTTTAACAGCTTGCAGAATATTGATGAGACTTGGCAAGAAACATCAGTATCATTTCTAGTTTTGCATATTACTAGTATTATGAGGGAGTCATGTCACAGGAGCCTTTTGTTTAGCTCAACATGGCTCCAAGTGCTCGAGGTTAGCTATTGTGATCGCCTAGTGTCCGTCGTCTGTCTGTCCAAGATTAATCTTGGTTATGCAATAGAGGCTGCATTTTTCTTTGGATCTTCATGATATTTGTTCAGAATGACTGCTTTGATGAAATCTAGGCTGAGTTCGAATATGGGTCCCACAGGATTATAAACTAGGTCCCCAGGTCATATCACAGGAAAAGTTTGTGTATGCAATAGAAGTTGCTTTTTCCTTGGATCTTCATGAAACTTTGTCAGAATGATTGTCTTGATGAAATATAGGTCTAGTTTGAATATCTGCGGTAAAAACCTGGGCCACCCGGTCAAATCATAGAAAACCCTTGTGTATGCAATGTAGTTTTCATATTTTGCTGGAACTTCATGAAAGTTGATAAGAATGACTGTCTTGATAAAATATAGCTTGAGTTCTAATATGGTATATCTTAGGTTGAAAGCTAGGTCAGAACATAGAAAAAACTTGTGTGTGCCATAGAGGTCACATTTACAACCCAATCACAAAAAAAATGGGACAAAATTAATCAAAATTACTATAATGATTTCAATAGGTCAAGTTTGAATATCACCTGGGGTTAAAAACTAGGTCACACGATCAAATAAAAGAAAAACCTTGTTCACACTCTGAAGGCCACATTAATAACCCAATCATGAAAATTGGTCAGAATGCTCGTACAGTAAAATAAACAAAACTAGGTCACACAGTCAAATCAAAGAAAGAAACCTTGTTAATACTATAGAGGCCACATCTGATATCCAATCTTTATGAAAATTAACCAAAATCTTTGTCTCAATGATTTCTAGACCAAGTTCGAATCTGGGACCAAAATCTAGGTCACACAGTCTATTAAAAGGAAACCTTGTTAACACTCTACAGACGCCATTTAATAGGCGATCCTCATGAAAATTGTTTTGTTTATGATACATATGAATTTTAGTTACATTAGGTCAGAAGTAAGTCTCAGGTGAGCGATATAAAACCATCTTGGGCCTCTTGTTATAGAAAATTGTGTCTGCGTTCCGTCTTCTAAACACCTTGTTACTCCTGTGATCGCAATCTTAGGGAGAGACATCTGTTTTTTTTTCTTTCAAAAGAAAAAAACAATTCTTCTGTGTAAGACGACAAGTCATCTTTTTTCTAAAGCTAGACATTTTAGGCATGATTATTGTTAATTAATTGCTCTTGTAAATGCCTGTCTTTGATACTTTCAGGTGCTTTTTCTACTCTCACACAAGTGTAAGGACAGGGCTAAAATTATATAATTCACTGTATTTTAAATTCTTTTCCCATCCTAATTTCTAATTATCCACTTATATAACCCTGAACATGAAAATTATTCAGACTGCTCACAAATATTTTTTTTCATGCTCTTTAACGCCAAAGAGTACGCAAGAACAATAATTCTATGCATATCCGTATTCGTCACCATTTAGACTGCTTCAAACAGGGCACTGGCGGGAAAAAATGACTGCCACCTTCAAATATAGCTCTAGAGTTACTATGAAAATTGTCAAGATACATTTTAAACGATAGAAAGAGAAATTATCAAATGTTTCGATTGACTTGAATAAAATTCAATTACTACTTCAATGAAGTATTATATACAAGAAATTCACAGGCTACGAATTTCATGCTATAAAGTTATCGATATTTTTTCTCAGATCTTGGTTTTTTATTACCGACCCTCTGTGGCAACACTTTTTGCTAAGTTGTCACAAGTTAATTGTTTTTCACAGCAACAAGAGTCTGAAGTCGCAACATGTTCCCCCGTGCAATAATCTTTTATTTAATTTTAAATTCAAGCTCAAATTTTGGGCTCGAGCGTGCTTGCTCGCGGTTCGATTATGAAGAAAAGGTTTTGGAAAAAATGATCAGACAGGAAATTGCCATGGAGAAAATGAGATCTGAAATGGATGATATAAAGAATGAAGTGGCAAAAACTTTGACAGATTTGAAGAATGAAAGAAACACGAATGCTGAGGATTTGGAGAAGAGAGTAAGTGATATTGAAACGGTGAAAAAGAATATGGAGAAAGCTTTGGCCGACATGAAGGCTAAAAATGACAAAAACCTTGAGGCTTATTCTGCAGAATTGGACCAAATTAAGGGTAATAACATTATTATAAGAATATGACAACATTCAAAATGTTTCATTTCTGTGCTCAGGGAGAAATCAACTTTTTTCTTGTTGGCGGTTAGTGCAAACAGCAATAAAGTTCTGTTGCAGTTTGCAAGTATGTGCCAGATTATTATTGGCCAACATTTGATTTCAGAATTTAGTTATTAATGCACTTACTCATTTAGTGTGTTTTTTTCATCAATATAACATGTACAAAGTATTATACTAGTAGTTATCGAAAAATGGCTAATTCTCTTTATTATAATACATGTATAGTGTTTCCATATTATGTTGATGATGATAATTGTTCATACAAGGTATGATATTGATACATTTTATACATTTCTCAAGTAACTTATCATTTATTAAAATGACATATTCAGTTGAATTATGCGTTTTCTGAATCCCTTGGAATCAAACAGAGAAAAACTCCCAACAAGTAGTAGGCAGACATAAATCAACTTAATAGACAGTCAAAGTTTAAACTTTTTTTATATTTCAGGTTCAGCAACACCAACGTCGATCACCTTCAAAGCGTAGAATGTTTCTGACAAAGGCCTGGCAAACAACAAGGTGATAATTTTCGGCGAAAGTAGTCTTAACATAGGCAATGCTTATAACAACCAAACTGGCAACTTTGTTGCAGCTGCTGAAGGAATTTATCTGTTTACGGCTCAGATTTGTACTAATGGTAACGAATGGTCGTACTTTGGTATTTTTCTGAACGAGAAACCGATATCGACCAAACTTCACGGAAACAAAGATTGGATTCACTGCTCAAGCATCAACGCTGTTGCCGTTGTAGGTGTAGGAGAGCAGGTGTCTGTCAAGTGTGTGGGTAGTTGCGACAGCGACCACTTATGGGAACGCGAGGGCTATGCTGAATGCAGTTTCATGGGAACTCTGCTACATATGTCTTCATTGTAAATTCTTCTCTTCTTTTAAGAAGAATGCTTAGATCGATCAGAACTGCCAGTAATCCGGAATGATTGACTTACATTAATTCAGCGGGCCATACTATTGAAATACAGTGACCGAGAGATATATTTATATAGTGTTTGAGGTTTGTAGGTAGTTTGAATTCGGACTTAAATATGTTTGATATACTTTTTTCAGTCAAGATTTTCGATAAATATAACTCTTAAAATACTTTTATAGTCCGTGATCTGTGCCATGCATAAATGGTAATACTGGTAAGAACAACCTAAAAGTTACACTTGCATCAAATTTTAAGCTTCCGGCTTACAATAATAAAATTTCTGTTTCGGTGCAATGCAATCATTATAGGGGTACATCATACAAATAAAATTACAAATGTACCATGATCTTTTTAAAATTTAGTCTTAATAAAAGTGTTACTATATAGGTACAGTTATGGAAATTTATTGTTGTGGCTGTGCATTTGGAGAAAAAAATAAAGCGATAAAAATATCAAAATCTTGGATTTAAAAATGAATTATCATGATCTTCTCAACATTTGGTAAACACACGATCACTTTTCCAAAACTTAAGCTGGAAAAAAGCGATTTTTCTATAATTTCATACACTATTCGCACATGTAAAGAACAGCCAAGGATTATTATGATAATGACAAGTCAAGTGTTTGAAACTAAAGAGGAAATTATTTAAAAGACAAAACGTTGGTAAATATTGCATACATTAGATACCAATCCGATCTCCTGCATAACGCAAACACCATGTTTCTAGATGATTCTTGATAAAAAGGATACTACATATAAACATGTTTAATAATGAATGGAAATCCTTGTTTATAAACAACATAGTTCTCAGTTTCCCATGACATATAATTGATAAAGCAGAGATGAAATATAGTTTTCCTGCATTTGCATAACATTGTAATGGAGATAACAGACGTATGGAATACAATCCTACTATGAAAAAGGGCTGGTTCAAAGTTTAGCTTCTTTCAAATTTGTTATGATGAAATAAATTTATAAATCATAGAACCTTAAATTGTATGTAAACAGTTTTACCTCACCTGTGTTATTGCTTAAGGGTGGGTAACTATTTTTGGACATTAGAACAGACACGCCTGGGCACCGGGCCTTTGATTTGGACGCACTAATGGGTACTTAGAATAGGGCATATGTATACTTAAGGACAAAAGTTCTGTACCGTTCGAAATTGTTTAATTAAATTTTAATTGTACTTTTTCTTATTTTACTTATACTTTATTTGCAAATTAATATTTATTTACTTATACTTTATTTGCAAATTTATATTTTGAGACTACTTGCTACATCACAGGGTATTTAGAATTCTATACAAAAGCATTCAATCAACCGTGACGGCATAAACCAGGAATTTCACATTTATCTAAATTTCATGTACATGAAGCTTATAATCACAAAAGTTTCAAGTGATTTTTTTTACCAAAGGATAGTCCTACCGAAAGCCGGTAAAAATTCAAACAAACACTCAACGAATGTTGTTATTACGAAGCTTTCAAGATAGCACAATTTGGGCGTTTTATGTCGGCTAGAGGTCAGTGAGCCTACAACACATGTTGCACGTGTGTTAAACGTCCACGAACATTCTATTCGACGTCACGAACATTGAAAATTTGTAAATTGATTCGAAAATGATGAAATTCTTATGATTTTCTAATCATGAATAAAATATCCGATTTCAGATTTTGTGTTAGTTTAATTATACCGTACAGAACTTTCGTCCTTAAGTATATACCTAAACTTAAGCTCAACAATTCCTATTTCCTAACATAATACTGTCAGCAAGAATTTTCGACCATATAAGCTCAGAAACATTATTCTTTATTCCAAAATAAGAAAAAGTAAGCAGCTGTTACAATCAGATGTCTGTGCTCAAATTGTGCACTCTGTGATCGTTCTAACGTCAAATATTCTTCCTCTTCTTGAGCGTGCAAAGTTCTAGCTGTAATGATGACAGATGTTCTGAAAGCCAACTATCCGTGTGTATGCCTCAAATTGTTATTTAAGGTTACGTATTTGTTTTACGTGTATGTCATAGACTAAGACACTGATGGTGGTTTTTATGCCTTTACAGAAGTCGTAATTTTCAAAGCATCCTTTCAAAGTACACAATGTAGGTAGAGCTAGATTACAAAATGCAAACTGACTAATGGAAATGGACATCAGTGTTTTTCCCGATATCAGAAAAAGAACCAATTTATTATGTCCATAGTCCATATTGACTACAGTAGTTTAGAGTTTGTTGAACGGCCCACAGCAACAAAAACGTTTTTCAGACCCCAGTATTTCAACAACAGCACTTTTTCTGTTGCTATCAACGGTGCCATACTATTTTCTCTGAAGAAAAGTTTGAAGGAACAGAATGTATACTACTGTCGTTCTCTTTTATCTAATATTAAATCCAAATCCTGGATTTGGAAACGAACCGGTTTGTTCGCGGTTTCACTATGAAGAGAGAACCTTAGAAAAAATGATACGACAAGAAATTGTCGTGGAAAAAATGAAAGTTGAAATGGAAGAAATAAAGCAAGAAGTGATTGAAGCTTTGGCAGAATTGAAGAACGAGAGACGTAAGATCGCTGAGGATTTTGAAAAGAAAACACAAGACATTGAAACAATAGAAGACGATATGGAAAAAGCTGTGGCTAAGATCAAAGTTCGAAATGATGAAAACATCGAGGCATATTTGATGGAAATGGAAAATATTAAAAGTAAGCCTTTCAGTTAAAATGTACAATATCCGTTTTTGGCAGATTTGATATTTACGTCGGTACATGCTAATTGTTTTTTTTTTGCCAATTGCTTATTTACTATTTTATAGTTAAGATTAGTGTTTAAAAGTCGGCATGATTTCAGTTTCATTATTGCAATCTCGACATGTATTCTCTGAACTGCTATTCTTCTTGACTCAATCATTTCCTGTTCCGACAGCCTTTTAAGAATGATGGAATATTTAACTTTACTCGCCTTGCACATAGTTCTTCAGAAATAGTGCACTTGAAAACCCGAGAGACATGCATCACGTCTAACCCCCTGATATTACTTTTACATACTTTCTACTTAAGAACTTATTTGATGGTTAAGAAAAACAGAAACAATGCATTTCAAAGCGCAAAGTTCTTGCTTGAAATAGGGCAGCAATAAAAACCTTCACACAATAAACAGGTATAGGGCCGCAAAGTGCCATTAAATACTGATGTCTAGCAAATAGCATATTAGCAATTAGCAAATAAGCAATTGCAAAATAGTAATAAGCAATTGTCAAATATCAACAAGCAATTGGCAAATAGTAATAGGCAATTTGCAAATAGCAATAAGCAAATAGCAATTGCCAAATAGCAATAAGCAATTGCCAAATAGCAATTGCCAAATAGCAATTGGCAAATGGCAGTCATTGCAATTAGCAATAAGCAAATGGCAAAAAGCGATTTGCAAACAAGCAATTGGCAAACAACAATAAGCAATTGGCAAATAGCAATTAGCAACTGGCATGTCCCAACCGGCATTCCATACAAAACAGAAGATTTTGACATTTTCAAAACACTCATGATTGTTGTTGATGTAGTATAGAAATTTACCAATGCATCGGTATTACCCTCCAAGACTGTTACTAAAATTAGACGAAATGGTTTCTACGTTTGTATATGTTTTACTTTTGAAGGAATTCTTTTAAAGATCTTTCTTTTACATAAATTATAAATAAAAGGTATATGTCAATAACAAGACAGATATATCAGGTGAATGTTCATTTATCTTTATAGAATCTATTTCTGAAATTTATATACACCGGTAATACAACCCACCAGGATATGAGTTTAACGCAAGTATTTTGGTCATTTTACAGGCGTGTAGTTTACCTTACCACCGTTTCAGGGTCAGTACTAGAACCCTATCCTCCGTAAGAAACTGCCAACTTTCTCACATAAAGAGACATGGCCTGTGGCCGGGGCGAACTTATGAGAGTTTGTCAATAAAGTTAATGAATCAGTCGGCTGGATAACATCGTTCACAATGTAATGTCATGATCTGCAGAATTCATATATTGAAATCGTTTCTTTGACACATTAAGTACGTGTTTGCAATTATGTTAACAAAAGCTAAACATAACACGTTTTTAACTCTTTGAACGTGTAAATACTAGTAAATGATGTCCAAAATATAGTATTGTAATGCTTTATTCAGCTAAAAAAATGAAAACACTTGTATGTACTTTCTTAAACTTTATTTTATTCAGATGCAGCTACCACTCCTTCTGTGGCCTTCAGAGCTTACAAGACACCAGACAGCAGTTTAACCAACAACAAAGTCATCGTTTTCGCCGAAAATCTCACCAATAAAGGCTTTGCTTACAACAACCAGACAGGCATCTTTGTTGCACCAATTGGAGGAATTTATCTGTTCTCTACTCAGATTTGTGTGCATAGCAGCACCTGGTTTTACTTTGGTATCTTTATTGAAGGAAAATTGATATCCGGTAGGGAAGTTGGGGACCCGGATTGGTATCGGTGTTCGAATTTAGTCGCTGTGACAGTGGTAGACAAGGGGGGACAAGTGTCAGTAAAGTGTACTAGTCACTGTGGCAGCGGTGATAAACTGTGGAATAACAATGTTAACGTGATGAGTAGTTTCTCAGGACTTTTGTTGCATATAATTTCAAAATGATTTTGCTCTCAAACGAGAGGTGTGGTTTATTTTATTCCTGACTCCGCTTTGCATTATTAACTCCTCCTTTGTTCAAAAGGAGTCATTGGACATTGCACAATGCAACTATCATAAAATATTTGTATTTAAAAGTTTAACAAACTTTAAGTAAAAAGTCGATAGTACTTAAATATGACAATTTCTAAATTAATTATAGACAAAGCAGCTTGATAATCAGATGCGTAACAAAGATTAACAATAACAGTTGGTAAGATGGTTCGCAAATTAGTTGATAAAACGAATGGGATACAGCGTTGATATGGCTTGTATCAAGGTTCGCTCAAAACAACGCTTTTCCGCAAAAAAATCATGACGAAATTTCATATATAGCAAATTATCTGTATCACATAACAGCATTAGTAGATGGATAAAGTCAATGAGGGTGTATAATTTGTCAGAGACACGACAAGCTTCAAAATTTCTAAGTCAGTAACACCCTGAACAAAGACAACGTAATAATGTCGTCTATTCGACACAAGACCCAGTTTTCTTTTTTTTTCTTCGTCATATTTGAAAGTTAGGCACGACGGATCCAAATTGTTTGCAATGATAATGGCTTATATTTTGCAAGAGCCTCGTTTTCCTGCCAAAACAGATACCCTCGGTGATATATAGTTCGATCTGAGCAGCGTGCTCATGACAGAAACTATTAATCTGTTTACGGCTCAGATTTGTTTAGATGCTAAAGACAGGGTGCGTTGGTGTTTTTTTTGTGTATTTTTGTAAACGAGAAACGACATCGGTCGACCTTCACGGAAACCAAGAATGGAATCAAGACTCAAGCGAAGTTACGCAAGTATATGTTACGTTTCTGGATAGTTGTGATCACATTTATTTGTGGTAAAGCGAAGGTCGTGTTGCACACTGTTTCTCGGGAACCCTTTTATATTGTAAACTTCTTCCATTGTGCTAATCGAGTGTTGCATAGCGTTATTTTTCTTTAGTATGACCATTTGCCCTCGTAAATACATGTATTTCAAACTTCTAATTTCAGAAATGTTAACATGAAGTTAACCGACTTTTGGCTTTATCGTTGGAGCTTGATCCTAAATGTCTTGTCATGAACAGCTGGATCAATTGCTGAAACGTTTAATATACACATACCGGTTTTTGCGCTTAAGATTTTGTACTTGTGACGTCGCTTCTGGTAGTATGGTAAATCCGTACAGTCTGATCATGATCTCCATCGGTCGCTATTCAGTAAGTAAATGCTCAGTGAAAAAAAAACTTTAACAACTTATGGTACTCTTCGAACTTAATTATGGACAAATTATTTTTAGAATTAGCAGGGTACATACAATATTGAATATGAAAAAGGCTATAGCAAGAAAGTTACAGTATGATTCTATATCAATGGTTAAAGCTGCTCGCTCTCAGTAACCGTTGAAACAAATAAAATTTTCACAAATGACAAACTAATACATGCATATGAAACTAAAGGCTAGAATCAACACTAGAAGTAAAAATCTAGGTAGGATTTTGCAGAAATCGATTAAAAATACTGGTTTTACGCCACCGATACACTATATGTTCATATAGAAATTTCAAAAACGTTTGCAACGCTTTATTATTTGGTAGCGTATTACACTTAACAGGTTTAGAAACGCAAATATTTCCCCTGTTGAACATTTTGTATTTGAATGACGCTATTGTTTTTATTTCTATTTAAGTCATTTTTTGCGATGAATTATTGAAACTTTTACAATAATTCAATTTTATATTGTTTTTGTTGTGTATGAAATTTTAATAAATTTGAAACACGGTAACAATGATAAAATAAATATTTTGCCACTTCTGCGTTTCTAAACCTGTTGAGTGTATTTCAAAATATTCTTTATTTGTTCGATACAAATGTATCATTAATTATTATGTCATTTGTCAGGATGTTCCTATTACGACCTGATATATACAACACGTAATTGCATGTTTTATGATAAATTTTACTTTAAGGTAGTGCCTGATAAAAGCTAGAATTTCTTCGCTAAAAATAACTTTTCGTAAAAACAAAATAACATTACGTAATTACGAAATATTTTTTCGTAAAAACAAGACGAAATAATCTTTTGTACTGTTTTTCTTAATAACGAAATAGAAAACGTGTATCGCATGCCACTTTACGAGCACCCTAAATTAATGTCAACCTTTACATATTATAAATGTCTTTTCATATATATGTAAAACAAGCCAAATGATAGTGTTGATGATAACAAAAAGAAAAGATATAATAAATTGTAATTCCTACGGTCATTTTTTGGACAAGGCATGCATCTAAGGATTGCCCCCCTATATCGCTCATCTGACTACCATTGGCTAAAATACCAATATTAATTTTGACCCGGGGGTCATGACTTGAACAATCTTGGTAGAGGTCCACAAGACAATGCCAAATGCTAAATATATAAGCTCTAGAACTTGTGATCGCAGAGAAGATGTTTTAAGTTTTTCCTTTTTGTTGCCATAGCAACCAGAGTTCTGCATGGAATGGAATTCTTTGAACAATTTTGATAGTGTTTCATGCAAGAAATATCCCTGCAAAGGTTCAGCAACATTGGCCGAGTAGTTTCAGAGGAACTGTCGTTTGAAGGAAATGGTGGACGGACGGACAGACGACGTATGACTGACCCCGGACGTTGAGTGATCCTAATAGCTCACCCTGGCACTTTGTTTTACCGCACAATTCCCTGCAAGAGGGACGCGTGTCACATATTTCGGATAACTGTCTTTAAATTAATATTGTGCACTTAAAATGCAATTTAACATTTTTTGGCTGTAGGAGATTAATCTTGCTGTAAGCTTTGCTCAACAAATCGAGGTGAAAATTTGTCCTATTTCTTTTTGTGTTATATGTTTTGTTTCATTTCTTTAGAGATTGAAAAGACTTTTCCAAAAATGTTTAGGTTTACATACTTAAACATAAACAAATTAAAATGTTTAAAGATTTTGGCAACAAAACCTGGAAAAGTTCTCTCTCAATTTCAACAGGAGTACCAATAAAATTAGCGATATGACGGGTTTGTTTCCATTGATCTGGTAAAATCTGACAAAAAATAAATTTGTCACTTTCCTGTTAATTAATCAGTCCATACTAGATATACTTAATGTTAAATAAAAATATATAAATTAAAATACTGAAATATTAAAATCAGCGTGTCATGTTTAAGGCACATTTGCACGTTTATCAAATGATATAAAGAGCCGCATACAGTCTTACCAGAAGAAAGGAAGCCATGTCGTGTTGCCTACTTGGAAACTTTAAAATCATAAAGGATTTCAGTTATCTGGAGATCTTTCCACCAATGTTGACGGATAGTGCGAAATTTAAGACTCTTTTAGGTTTTGTTACTGTTCTTATACTAAAAATATCTCTTTTATTCAAACTTTTGGCAATAATGCCTTTCTAAGAAATATTGTTAGCATTTTTGCAATCTACATATTGTCCATCTTTATGACGTTTTCTTTAAACCACACGTTTTAGATCACGTGGCACAAAGTGCCAGAGTGAGTTATTAGGATCGCATTCCGTCCGGCGTCCGTTGTACATCGTACGTCCGCTAACATTTTCCTTTAAACACCATCCCCTCTGAAACCACTAGTCCAATGATGATATAACTTGGCATGGATGTTCCTTGCATGAATTCCTTTCATAATTGTTCAAAACATTCCATGCAGAACTCTAGTTGCCATTGCAAAAGAAAGGGAAAACTTTAAAAATCTGCTTCTCAAGAACAGGAAGGCCTAGAGCTTAGATATTTGGCTTGTAGCATAACCTAGTGGATTTCTACCAAGATTGTTCAAATTATGACCCCCGGGTCAAAATTGACTTTGCCTTGGAGTCACTTATTTTTCCATAGGGTTATATAAGAAAAGCTTAAAAAAGCTTGTTCTCTGAAACCACAAGGCCTAGAGCTAAGATATTTAGCATGTGGCATTACTTAGTGGACCTCTACCAAAATTGTTAAATTATGACCCCCGGGTTAAACTTGACCCCACCGGTGGTCACTTGTTTATATATAGGCTTATGTAGGAAAAAAATAAAAAATCGTCTTCTCTAAAACCACAAGGCCTAGAGCTTAGATATTTAGCATTTGGCATTACCTGGTGAACCTCTACCAATATTGTTCAAATCATGACCCGTTGTTCAAAACTGACCCTGCCCGAGGGGATCTCTTGATTTTACATAGGCTTATATATAGAGGAAACTCATAAGACCCCGGTCAAAATTGACCCCTTCTGCTATTGATGACCTTCTATTATAGCCAATGGTAGCCAGGTGAGCGATATAGGGCCATCTTAGGCCTTTTATTTTTATTTAGGAACATTGAGTACACCAGCAACACGTCAAAAACAGTACTGCACTCTATGGCGAAGATACAATGGCAAACTACATGTATTAATCTTTCCTTTACTCAACGCCTTTAATTTTCAACATATTATTTCAAAGAATTTCGATGCGTAATGTTTGAGTAATGTAATCTACCTATACATATGTATTGAGATTTGTACTGAGCAAAATGATTATTGACTTACCGTAAATTTATGCAAATCTGAAGGACCTATCTTATTAAATTTCTTTTTATGACAAGGAAATCATTCTTGAATCTTATGTACACTATTACTATGTGGAAACTTTTAAAATTCCCGGAGTATCGTATGATAAATATTTGATAAAACGTTGAATTTTTTTTTTACAGTTTTCTCTTGCTTGAGCATAGTAAAAAAATGATAAAATATTTAGATAAACATTTCGAAAATACGGCTCCAAATGAAAACAGGGGCTGGTCATTATTATAAAAGTTAAAAGCAATTAAAAAGTATCATTGCAATATATCAGAAAAAAACAAGAGAACCCAAAACTCTACAGCCTTAGGACGAAAATAATGCATGCAATTGTACAGCCGTTCGAAATCATGTATATACGCACACTCTTGAAGGAAAGACTGTTATGTCTGTATTAAAAAAGACAAAAATGAGATTTTTCAATGTTGACAAGTAAAAGCGATTTGACTGAGAAGTTTGGTTGACGCCTGATATACCGGTCCAATACAAAAATACAAAACGCAAAATTATTGGATAGTTGACGGCGGGTAATCGTACCTGCCAAAGAGTGCTAATGGACACGCGCATTTAGAAAATGACATCAGATACAGGATTACCAAAATTAATACGACTTTCATCGACTTACATATACGAGCTCACGTAAAGGTTTGCCCTGGTCGGTAAGAAAAGATCTATAACTTAACGTTGATATTTAAAATGTTGATTTTAAAAGTTTAATAAACCACACAGAAGGCTGGTGGTTATGTTATGTAAAAATATAGCATTTGCCCTAGGTCTCTGTTTTTATTGAATGGGAGCTGTTGTCATCGATTTTACGGTTTTAATCTCAAAACGACTTTCGAGCTACAACTGTTTGTTCCATGGAAGCCCAAACACACAATTGTTTTATGTCATAGGTGTAGAAGGGGTAAGAACATTTTTACATACTACGTATGACTTTAAAAAGATGTATTTCAGAAACAAAACAAAATTTGATGCTTGATTACTCGTAGAATCTGGCCAGTAAAACGTCCCTCTTCTAAAACGTTTCTTGATTTGGTTGTGTTTCTTTCATCTTTGCCCGGGGTGGGGGTGCTTATATCACTTTTGTAAGACAAACTCCATAAGTTTTAATTACTTCGTTTCTAATATTCATTTTTACACGTAACACTTTCAGGGTTACTTGTTTACCATGTACATGTAAGTGTCGCAATTATTTGCTTGATCCTATGGAATTATTTTGTAGTTTATGTACAATACATGTATATTTTTTTTCCCAACAACAAAAAGGCTGAGGATGCTGAAGTATAACATGTTTGAGGAAGTTGGAGACTACAGCTTGTTCCAATGATGATGGATGCGTTTTGGGCATCGTCATTGCGTCGTTATTTTTTTGTAAGATCCACTAAATACTACTGAAAAATTTAAGAGTTTCATATAATTGCGAAATCGTTAGAAGTTTTTAGACACATGTCATTTCATAAACAACCCTCTTAAGATTTACTTTGCTGATCCAGGAGCTTTCATTTTCTCTGCAGAAAGCACCGAAGAAGCAAAATGTACACTATCATTCTTATTTTTTATTTGAGTGTTTATTCAAATTCCAGGTCCGAACCTGCTTGTTCGCGGTTCCATTATGAAGAGAGCACGTTAGAGACAATGATAAGACAGGACATAAAGCAACAAGTGACGGAAGCTTTGGCAGATCTGAAGAACGAAAGAAACAAAATATCTGTGGTTTTAGAAAAGAAAACCAATGACATTGGAACGATTAAAGATGATATGGGTAAAGCTGTGGCTAACATGAAAGCTCGGAATGATGAAAACATTGCGTCATTTTCGGCAGAAAAGGAAAAGATTAAAGGTATGACAAGAATTCATTGTTAGTGACTTAAATAAGCATTTAACATTATAATTGCTTTAATGAAATAAATTGTTTAACGATATATTACTATTCAAACTGACCGTGAGCAGTTTTAGAAAGGCATTTTTCAGAGTTTATTTTACTCTTTAGAAAAGAATATTTCCAAAGTTGCAACTAAAATATATGAGTCTGTATAAGAGTTTTATTTCAGTTAAAATATATTGTAAATTTTTTTACTGTCATAGTAAGAACTTGAATATCTACTCTATTTGTAAGATATATTTTCTCTTCTTTTTGTCAAAAAGTGAACTAATCCAGTAAAACGTATTTCGCACGTTATTCTAAAGCTTTCCTTTGGTTGTTTAAGCACATTTCTTGACCAAGTTGTAATATATCAATTTTAGGACAGAAATATTACTTTAAACACAAATCATCATTAATCTTTCAGACTATTTTTCTGCCATCAATGTATGAAGGATCTTCTATAGATCTATTTGTCCAGTTTTATGATAAGCATTTATTTTGTTGTATACTGTAACAGTACTATCATCACATTCGTAAATTTAAGAGGGCGATTTATAAGGACGTATATACAGTTTATTGGCAATATCATATGTTTAAATTAAATAAGAACGTATTTCTTTTACATCACTTCTAGTATCTTAATGAAAAGAGGACAGAAGTATTACCAACAACAAAATCATCATTTTCAGCGAAAATCTTCTCAATATCGGTGACGCTTACAACAACCGAACAGGAATCTTTGTGGCACCAGTTGAAGGCATTTATCATTTCAACCAGCCCAGATTTGTATGAGTGCCGCGGACTGGTCATACTTCGGCATCTCTCTGGGTGGACGCCTGATTTCGGGTATATTGAGCGCGGACACAACTTGGGCAAGTTGTTCAAGCGGTTACGCTATTGTAGCAGTAGCTAAGGGGGAACAAGTGTCAGTAAAGTGTTCGGGCAGTTGTGACTCCAGTGATAACCTGTGGGAAAACGGAGAGCACGCGACGAGTAGTTTCTCAGAAGTTTTGTTGCATACAATTTCAAAATGGTTTTTCAGTGCATGAAAAGTTTTAAAAATGTATTTTTATATTTCAATTGGTGTAGTGATAGACAGCCTTTTGGCACCACATAATCACCAATACTGTGCGTGTTTATATGATAATTAATGCATTCTTTTTTATGTTCAACGAAGTCTGATGAGAGTATATTTATAAGAGCTGTATTTTAATGATTGCTTATCTTCATATTTCAGCTTGTGTAATGATATGTAGCACTATATTTTGTACCGGTGTGATGACAACTTCATTATGTAAGACTTTCTTACACAGAGAGATGAATTTCTGGAAATGTATTTTGACGTCAATCATTTATGTTTGGTTTCTTCAGTACACCTACCTAAATGTTATGTTTTGAAAACGGATGGTATAATTAAACGGCTACAGCAGCAACTCCAAAACGGTTGCACAAATAACCAATATCTTGTAATAACTTCAGACATTATTATAAACTACACGACAACACTGACTACTGATAAGCACGGGAATAATTTATACGGCCACCTAACTGCACAAATAGCACTTTTGGGCAATGACAGCTTTTTGTCGAGGGAGACGCCATGCAGGATTCAACAAGTTCCGTACGTCTACATCGCCTTACACGTTTAGAGGAGAACGCCGTGCGCAACAATCATGAAACGATTGCGCCAGGAAGCGGTACCAAAGTAACTACTCTAAAACATACCCCGGAACAAAGCGTTTATACAATACATGACAGCACTGACCTATAAGCAAAGGGGATCTTTTGTATGGCCTTCTAGCTGCTCAAATAACGCATATACTAAGCAAATTCAAGGCTGTAAATTTTGGTACCATGGTTTAGCATATTAGAAACGCAATCGCAATAGCTAAGCTGATTACCGATATCTACTATAAATTAGTACACACTTCCGAAACAAAGCATATATGAACAAGAGCTGTCCCTAGTAAGTGACGAATGGCCCCGAAAGAGGTGTCTCACGGTCTGTGAACTCTCCATATGCTCAACAATTGTGCCATGTAATTTTAAAATCCTTCAATGCGTGACAAAGTTACAGTCTGGACACGAATGTGTGCATAATACAGGATTATATTACTTTCAAACTCGAAGTGTGACCTTTACCTTTGAAGTAGGGACGTGGGTATTGCACATGTCGTCTTGATGTGCTGAACATTTGTGCCAAATTATTTCAAAATCCTTCAATGCTTGATAAAGTTGCAGCACGGCCACGAAAAAATGTAACGTCGGACGCACGGACGGACGGATGGTGCAAGTTTAATATGCCCATATTCACGAGCATAAAACATGAGAACACCGACAAAAAGTATGGGCAACAGCACTGCAGAAATAGTTTTGTTGCGAAATGATTGTACCAGAAGCCTTGCGTCGGTAGAGATAAAATGCGTCGACATCGGACACTTATATAATTTCCATTAAAAATTGTTCTCAAGTTGTATTTGCAAAACGTTCTTAATCTTGAGTTATTTTGTGTTTCAATTGTATTTTCTATATGAAAAAGAGGAAATGTGTCAAACGGGAGTTGAATTTGACGTATATAAGAATCTCTTTTTTATATATATATATGCTATCAGTCTAAGAATTATTTGGCCGAAGTTGAATATACCAGCTCTAATGGACAGCCACTGCCTTAAAATGTGATCCTGCCATAACAAAACATGTATACAAGCGATTTATTGCTAGAAAATTGCGCTTGGAACCAGAATTAGTTAGTATTACCTTAAAAAGTTTGCACTTGGTTTTGGTTCCCACGAATACGTTGTAGAGCGCCAGTCCTGGCATGTGTTTTTCAAATATTTATTGAGTTTTCTTAGTTCCTGTTGTTACAGTGCTCGAACGATAATTTTCAGCATGGAAGTAGGCAGAGAAATTAAAACGTCACTCTTTATTCAGGGGTATATGTAATTTGATAAAAAGAGAATAAGTGTGTAGATTTTACTTCGATGTATATGTTTATTTCACGGTATATTAAATTCGAGGTATATACAATTTCGGGGAATATGTAATTTAACGGAAAGAGAATAAATGTGTAGATTTTACTTCAAAGTATATGTAATATTTGGGGGTATATGTAATTTCGTGGAATATGTCATTTGATAAAAAGAGAAAATAATTGTGTTCATTTTACTTTGAAGTAAATGTATATAAAGATAACATTTTATATAGCACACCGTGACCAACACATAAAGCTGAAACTATCTCTCTCAGAAAAATATATTGATATTGAAAGGCAACAATTCTATGACATTCTCATTCAAAAATGCATGAAGGATAATAAAACAAACAGACAGAGAAAACTATCAATATGTTTCTATGAAATAACTTTGACAATCAGTTAAAGTATGAAACTGGTTAATATCCTAGAATGACGCACACCATCGAATTGTTCCGTGCAGACGTACATCTTGGACACTGTACCTCGATTTATTTACAACTATTTATTTACCAGTAAGTAAAAACCCACGTTTCAATGAAGATAACACTCACGTTTCTACTTACACTGTAAATGAAAATATCCAGGTGTGTAAAAACATATACAAAAGAAATAAAAGCATTTATTAACCATTGTTTTACATATCTTTGGCACTACAGAGTGAATATAAGTCAGCAGTAAGGCATCAGTACATGTACGCACACGTGACGTGAATCTTTTCATTCAGATTCAGTCAATAGTCATCATTTTGACTTCATATCCATACACCTAAAAATATATTGAAGGTTTGATGTCAGAGGAGAGAATGTTCCCGGTGAGGAGGCCTCAAGTTTGTCCATTTCATCGCAAATCTGTAAAATATGTAATGAAATAATCACAGAGAGAATACTAAGTAGTGCTTTTAGAAAAAGTGGTTGCATATTTTGCATTTCTCGACATATAGATATTTTTCGCAAACAATAACTTGTTCGATGGTGAACTCTAAAAGTTTAAGACAACAACAACAGAACACAACGGATTCTAAATATGTCTCTACATAACATTTGAGCAAACTTTCACTTCAGAAAAAAAAGAAACAGTATGAAAGTCACCCTTTTTAACAAAAACATGTACAAACTGCATATTAAGTTATAAACATTTAGCAAATTAAATGATACTACCTATATGACTATGTCGACTATACTCACATTGTTTCTGTACCGTTCTGTATACTTGTACATTTCTAGCAAAGCTGCGGCTTGGTTAAACTTGCCAGAAAACCTCTATAAAGATAACTCATATTAAACAAATATTATTATATGATATCAATAAGCGCTTAAGATAATAAGATAATAATAAAACTCGAGCTCTATGGCATCTATTTGATCAAAGATCAGGCAATTTAAGTGTGTCCGTTAACAAGGCGACTGTTGACATTGTGCCCAAGCTGTAAATTGGTACGAATAATGAAATAATGAACGAATAACGAATAATGCTCTTTCTAAGATATGAAATCACTTGGGGTTTATTACACTACGTCTTTCAGTTTGCTTGCAACATTGTATTACTCGCATATAAAGTACTGGACTTCGTAGAACAACAGAACTTTCTTTTCAATATTGGGCATCAAAATGCTGATAAAAACACGTAAATGACATTCAAGACTATCTCAAGCTATACCTGAGAAACGTTGTGTGTGAGATATGAGTTCAGGTCCTGGTCACTGACTGCTGGCTTTTGTTTCATCTCCTGGAAGTACTGACGCACCTTTGTTTTGTAACGGGGTATGTCCTTCGCAAACAATGACTTGTTCGATGGTGAGCTCTAAAAGTTTAGGGCAACAGTTACAGAACACAAGGGATTCTAAATATGTGTCTAACAGTATACTAAAAATAACCCTACTTTTAAAAGGGTGTAATTTAAATCAAACTAAAGATGTCATAAAACAAATGCACTTCTCAAAATATATACGTATATTCAGCTATTCATAGAATGACTGATATATGAGATAAATCAAAATACAAAACTCTGAGAAGATGAATTTATATAGACTTCATGGCTTACATGTTTAGAAGTATAATCTAGAAAATGCACTTACCGGACTTAGAACTAAGTCTGCAGTGGAACAACTGTCCATCAATGTTTGAGCAACAACAGAAAGACACGAGTCCACTATGTGTGGTTTGTGAATATCGAACACAAATTCTGGATTCTTGATAATGTTTACCCAGAAAAGCAACAACAAACTAAAATGTATCATTTGTCAGCAGATATTGAATAAAATTCTTTAAACATAGTACATGATGACGACATTTCACTTCTTTCGCGATTGTATAAAACCGCTAAAAATAAAAAGGCCATGATGACCTTGGATCGCTCACCAGAGATCAATGGCCATTACTTGACCTGATGACCTAGTTTTTGATCCTACATGACCCAGTTTCAAACTTGACCTAGAGTTCTTTAAGACAATCAGTCTGACTAATTCATGATGATTGGATGCCAAGTGTTGCCCCTAAAGTGTTCATAAGCTTTCTCTATGACTGCATCCTGTGTCCTAGTTGTTGAACCCTGTTTCAAACTTGACCTAGGGTTTATCAAGACAAACAGTCTGATCAGTTTTCAGGATGATTGGGGGCAAAATGTGGCTTTGAGAGTGTTCACAAGGTTTTTCTATTGTTTGACCCTGCAAATTAGTTTTGACAAAAGGTGCCCAAGATTTGAACTATACATAGAAATCATCAAGATAAACAATCGGTTTTTTATTGCATAGTGAGTATCGAATGTGGCTTCTAGAGTGTTAAAGATACTCCTTTGATTTGACCTTATGACCTTATTTTCGATTCCATGTAACCCAGTTTCACATTTGGTATAGAAATCATTAAAACAAACATTCTGATCAATTTTTATGATGACGGGGTTCTAATGTGGCCTCTAGAATGTTAACTATATTAAGTGATGACAAACGACGGACACCAGGCGACCACAATAGCTAACTTTGAGCACATTGCTTTAGTGAGCTAAAACATAGCTCTGTAATGAACGAGTTGACATTTCATTACTCTAAATTAATTAACAATACAAAACTACATAAAACGTCACACGGAAGTTCAACATCTAACAATAAATTTGTGAAAGAGAATATTTTTAACAAATTGAACTCAGTAAACAGTTCTACGAATAAAACTGTTATTTCTTAAATGTCAACAATAATTAATTCAAAATATTTTTTGTCTCAAAAACGGCTAACGTATTTGTATATTTTTGTATAAAATGGTCCCACATTAATAAGTGTTTAAGTATCAGTGATCAAAGATTGAACCTCATGTACTTACCTGTTACATTTCCAGGTATGCAACACATCAGGATCTGTCATATTACATCTGGAAGCTGCACTATCTAGTAAGTCAAAGAGATACTTGACAATAAGTGGGGGCTCTTCTCCTACACAGAGGATTGCATCAAACAGATCGTCTATGTACGTCTGAAGAGTTACCTGAAATAAAATACGAATCAATTTTATAGAAAATACTATACAATTAGTGTCAAATACTTTACTAATAGGAGAGTGCTTTAACTAGAAGATTATTTATTAAATGTACAAAACGCCCAAAAGTACGGAATAAAAAGAATAGAATGTTCGAATATTAGAATCGACTCTCACATAATGAATATTCAGACTGATTATCTAACATACAGATCTGAAAATAACGCGGTGATGATAATTATACAATCTTTCATTTATTATTACCTTTGTATTGAGAAGCCAGTGAAGGAATAGATCGCTTGCCATTTGCACCTCATCTTCCGTCTGATGTTTCTTTGTCTGAAATCATAGTTTTATATAGCAAATGTACATGGTTAAAATATTCTATTAGAAATTACGAATACATATAGGAGTGCATAGAGTATATAGAAACAGGGTGTACAACCTCTGGCGTTGACAGCGGTTCAAAATCCAAACGCGTAATTTTACGGAGGGTAAGTATTTGTGAATGTTCTTGCCTTCTCAGTTGTTTTTGTGAGTAAGGGCTAATATTTATTGTTTCAGCATAAATCAAGGAATCAACACGTGATATCATGTCCCAACAGGTACCGCATTTGAGGAGAAAATCCTCGTAAATATGAAAATTTTGCCAAAAATATAGTGTTTTTGCATTTTGCATTAGCAATGAGTGCTAATATTCTGATGTGAAAACATTTGAAAAGCCGGGGACAAATTTCAACCATTTCTCTATAAAGTCTGCCGAGTGTCACCTTGTAATATTCCGTTTTAAAAGAGATACAGGCGTTTTAAGTTGACAATGCTCACGAATCTGTCTAACGGGAATGGCAGCGTATTCTTTGTAATGACTAATGGTGATAGCTTAGTGGTAGAGCGTCCGCTTCGAGTGCGGGAGGTCGTGGGGTCGCTCCCTGGCCGCGTCATACCAAAGACGTAAAAAATGGTACCAGCAGCTCCCTTGCTTGGCGCTCAGCATTAAAGGGGAAACTGGCTTCTCATCTCTCATACCCTCACGGCGATGGATACCATCCGGAATGAGGTGTCGAGAGTGATTAATATAAGTTGTTTCACAATCGACCTAAAATAAATTAGTATAAACTAATGGTGAAAGCAGCTTCGATCAATTATGATGTTAACTATGACAGCAGTATCACAAAATGCGAAAACCACTAAAACTTGCGTGTTTCAGCTGTTTTCTGTCTCAAACCGCATTACAACTAATACACGTGAACTACGGATAAATAACACGTATGACAGACGTCTGTACAACAATACAGCTTTAAGCGCCTGCATGTGACACTTCGCAGACTTATAGAGAAATGGCTGAAGTTTGACCCGGCTATTCAATTTTTTCCATGTGTGAATATTTACACTTATAGTTAATGCCAAATGCTAAAACACTCGACTTTTTGCAAAACTTTCATATTTACAAAGATTTTCTCCTCAAATGCGGTTACCTGTTTTGACATTATTGCACGTGTTGATTCCTTGATCTATGCTGGAACTGTATATATTAGCCGTTTCTCACAAAAACAACTAAAAAGGCAACAACATTCACAGAGAGAAAGCTAAGAGTTTTCGAGATGTCCAAAGAAAACGCATAACTGGTGCATCTTTGGACTCTGCTGTCGCGATCCGAGCAGGCTCTGCAAACCAACACCTTACATCTTGAAATACTACTGCTGCATTATGGCCCTAGTTTAAATAAACATGTGTTACGAATTAAATTAGAGTGTTCCTTTTACTATTACATCCTGCAATGTAAAAGTCTAAAACCAGTAGATACTACTAGTATAAACTAGACCTATCACTAATTGTGATTAATACCCCCGAAAAACTGCTTTATCAACTGAGGAATTTCGTAGTAACAGAATACCTTGCAAACAAAAAACTAAAATAGAGATATTGTTCTTGGCAAGAACTCTGTCATTTGTCAAGATAGAGGTATGGTTATTGTACACTGCACTTCCTCTCATTGTACTTGACCATTGTATGAAGTTTTATTGAATTCCAACCAGTAGTTTTCAAGTTATGCTCTGGACAAGGAAAAGTAACAAAGGTTAATAACTCTCTTAATACTTAAGATAGAGTTATGGTTCTTGTACACCGCACTTACTCTCATTGCTTGACCATTGTGTGAAGTTGTATAGTTCCAACTAATAGATTTCAAGTTATGCCCCGGACAAGGAAAAGTAACAAAGGACAATAACTCTGTAATAAGTCAAGATAGAGGTATGGTTATTGTGTACTGCACTTCCTCTCAATGTGCTTGACCATTGTATGAAGTTGTATTGAATTCCAACCAGTAGTTTTCAATTAATGGTCCGGACAAGGAAAAGTAACAAAGGGCAATAACTCTGTAATTACTATAGATAGAGTTATGGTTATTGTACACTGCACTTCCTCTTATTGTGTTTGACCATTGTATGAAGTTGTATTGAATTCCAACCAGTAGCTTTTAAGTTATGCTCCGGACAAGGAAAAGTAACAAAGGGCAATAACTCTGTAATTAGTCAAGATAGAGGTATGGTTATTGTGTACTGCACTTCCTCTCAATGTGCTTGACCATTGTATGAAGTTGTATTGAATCCCAACTAGTAGTTTTCAAGTTATCCTTTGGACAAGAAAAATGCAACGGACCGACCGACCGACCGACCGACCGACCAACCGAACGACCAACCACCGGGTGACTCCTATATACCCACTAAACTTCGTTTCGGGGGTATAAAGAACACGGTAAACCAATTTTACTTATTTCTATTTTGCTGGATAAAACGGTATGGGTTACAAACGGAATTCTTCAGCCTAATCTAAGAATGTCGAGATCTGAAGATACTACAATTAAGAGTATATTATTACAAGAAAAAGATGAAGTATTACAACAAGCTCAGAATAAGGTATGCCAGACTTAAGTAAACGGGTCCTATCATATATTCAATTTTTTATTTACAAATGTCTTGCAACGACACATTTATTTTTACTCTATGCATTGCCAATGAGAAGTTAAATTAATGAAATAATTAACCAGAGGGCCAAGATGGCCCTATATTGCTCACCTGGCTACCATTGGCTAAAATACAAAGTCATCAGTAGCAGAAAGGGTCAATTTTGACCTGGGGGACATGATTTGAAGACAACTAGGCATGGGACATGCTAAATATCTAAACTATAGGCCTTGTGATTTCAGAGAAAAAGATTAAAGTTTTTCCTATATAAGCCTATATAAAACAAGAGGGCCAAGATGGCCCTTTTGGTAGGGTGACTTTGAGCAGAAAAGTCCATTAAAAATATGGGTAGGTGGGACAGTCATTGCAACAAGCAATGTTATATACCAAAATGTTTGTCAGAGTTTGTAGTTTATAAACCACCGGCATAAATTGGCATAAATGGTGGCGTTCTGAGAAATCCAAGATGGCGTCCAAGATGGCCGCCAAAAATAAAAATGCAGTTTTTGTAGTACTGTTGGTCCAAATGTTTTTTAAAATGATTGTTGCTAGGTTTAAAACATAGAAATGTATAAATTCATACTTATTATATGATTTTATGATGTTTTTTCATTAATTTTAGCGAAATCTATGAAAATACTGACGATTTTAGCCGTAAGAGTGGACAATTTTATGGTTTGGACATGCATTTTTAACAGAAGTACAAATATTTTACCAAAATTGATATACTTATGTGACAACAAGTAAAACATGACTCATGGCTAATGGAAATAGTAACATTACAGCAGAAAAACAGATTTTTTAAGTGCACAAGCATTTAAAAGTGGGTGGGGTAATTTCACATGTATTTTCGATCTAAATATACATAGTTTTTAAAACATTTAATGAGCTTTACCTTCAAGTATTTTGTATTTCAAATGAATAATTATCAGCTTATATGTATTATGTAGCTATTGCAAGTTTGGAGATCATTTATTAAATCCAAGATGGCCGCCAAAATGGCCGCCAAATATAAAAAATGCAGTTTTTGTAGTACTGTTGGTAAAACTTTAAAAAAAAGATTTCGGCTAGGTTTACTACATAGAACTATATAAATACATACTTATTATATGATTGTATGATGTTTTGTAATTAATTTTAGCGAAATCTATGAAAATATTGACGATTTTAGCCGTAAGAGTGGACAATTTTATGGTTTGGACAGGTATTTTTTAACAGAAGTTCAATTTTTTTGCCAGTTTGATATACTTATGTGACAAGAAATAAAAAATAACTCATGGCTAATGGAAATATTTACATTGCAGCAGAAAAACAGATTTTTTTTGAGTGCACAAGCATTTAAAAGTGGGTGGGGTAATTTTCGCTCTAAATATACATAGTTTTTTTTAAACATTTTATGAGCTTTACGTTAAAGTATTTTGTATTTCAAATGAATAATTATCAGCTTATATGTATTATGTAGCTATTGTAAGTTTGGAGATCATTTATTAAATCAAAGATGGCCGCCAAAATGGCCGCCACTTAGACTAAAATATAGTCAAACTTCAGTGTACTGGGCACTTGTAGTGTTTTTTCTTATATTGATATATTTTTTACTAGATTATTTGCATATTTATTTTGAAAAATACATCATTATTCCTTTGACCTAAAATGTCATTTTACTGAAATATACGGGTTTTTAGCACCACGGTCGGGTTCTGGCAAGCAAATGCCATAATAACCTTGGGACACAAATAATTGCTGAATAGACGAAAGTCTCATGCTGTTTCATCACAAAGTTGTTTTATCCTGCTGCTTTAACAAAATGTGGAAATCAATAGAAACGTAGATAGGACAAAATTGATGAATAACAGTTAGCCACATCACATGTTCTAGTTTAGTAGTGGGAAAATTCAAATGTCCAACCTATAAACAATGTAAAAACAGATAATTATATACAAATTAATCGCGAATACAAGGTAACATTGGAAGAAAAAGTTACTAAGTATCTGATATATTAATGAGGTACTAAATCGCAGGTTCTTTCGTCAGTTAAGAAAATATGCTGATGCAAATTCAAATCTTTGCCTTCTTACTTATTATCGTATATTATAGAAATTCAAAGCTTTGAATATCACCTCTGATGTTCAGCAGGAAGTTGTGCTAGGAAAGGTAGAACAAATTGAATATTCGATTGTCCCTTTTATTGATGAACTTAGGTCAGTGGGATGACTTGTTTAGAGTATCGGGCGACTATTTTGTGGAGGTCTCTCTTCCTCTCAAAATTTACACTGCTTCATCAACGCTTGGTTTGTGGGATGTGCACAAATTATCAAAGGCAAAGCTTTTTTTACCTTTCCTGTTTGCTGCAAATCATGTCATACCTAGCCTTCAAATGAATCGACTCCCCGATGAGCTAGTAGTAAGTAGATGCCTTTGAGAAAAGGTATTAAATTGACAAAGGGTTCACTTAATGATGTTTGGATTGACTGCAAAGCTACAAAGTAAATGGTATCACACATAATGGCAGTGCTTAAGTATGCTGGTTTCTGTCTCGATTTTTGGCAGCTTGTGGTTCTGATAGTGGCCCCAATTATTTGTACAACAAACATCAAACTGATACGCCTTTTCTCAAAACACAAACAATGCTTAAGATGTTTGATGGCATTTTGTAGACCCCTTTTCTATTTCTAGTCCTCCAATAAAATGGATTAACTTTACAACTGGAATTGAAATATCGCAGGAGGTAAATAGTTTGTACAGGAGTGACTGATGGTTCTCTTTTGAAAGCAACAAGCCTTTAACAGTTTGACACGCTACCAAGGGCAAAACGGAACACAGTCAAAAGTGCTGTTGATGTAAATTTAAAGGTGGTCAGTTTTAATGGTGAAGATATGTACTTGAGATTATTGGCAGCTTGTGGTTCTGATAGTGGCCCCAATTATTTGTACAACAAACATCAAACTGATACGCCTTTTCTCAAAACACAAACAATGCTTAAGATGTTTGATGGCATTTTGTAGACCCCTTTTCTATTTCTAGTCCTCCAATAAAATGGATTAACTTTACAACTGGAATTGAAATATCGCAGGAGGTAAATAGTTTGTACAGGAGTGACTGATGGTTCTCTTTTGAAAGCAACAAGCCTTTAACAGTTTGACACGCTACCAAGGGCAAAACGGAACACAGTCAAAAGTGCTGTTGATGTAAATTTAAAGGTGGTCAGTTTTAATGGTGAAGATATGTACTTGAGATTATTGGCAATTAATGCATTCAAATAGGTTACTCTTGAACATGTATTCTCCTTTTAAAATGCACCGGTTCCACTAAGTTTGTTTTCAGATACTGGAGATATGATGAAACCAAAAACTCTGACTTTTGCGTAAAATTGGAAACTTCTTAATCCTGATTTGGTTCTTCTATGTATGTCTGACCCTGACTGTTGTGCATGATCTTATGGCAGTTATTCAGATGCTGCAACTTTCGAATGAACAAACATAATTATGGCTCTTGCATTTTGGAATGAAATTCTTTAAAACAGTGTGTAAAGCACACAAAATCATGTTATCTTTAACAAATATTTTACAAATAGTCCAGACACGCCAGAGACCTTGTAACAGTACCTCCACTGCCCCTGTTGCTATTTAAATGAACATGCTATTACCAGACTGGAAGAGAGTCTTGGCCAATAGTAAAGGCTGAGAAAGCTTTATACAATATATCTCACTGAAAATTGCCATCATCTTCTTGCGAGGGGAAAAATATCTTTTGTTGATGAAATAGAGTCCAGTCAGAACGAAGCTGATGGTAGGATAATACTACATTTGGCATATGCATCTTCTCTTACAATCAAGAAAGCCAATGTTTTGGGTCTTTTGGTTCATTATTGCACTAGTCTTGGTGCTGACAAACTCCTTCTTAAAACTGATTGAAAATCTATACATACTGACTTTACAAGGTATAAACCAATCCATAGGATAGATGCAAATTTGTTGCCTGCCAAGCTAAAGATCTTGTTGTCTGTTTATTGTCTTACAGGGTGTGGTAATTGTTCATCCTTGTATGGCATATGTAAAAAGAAGACATTGCAGATTGCCTTTCAATATATTTTATTCTGTTAAGTTTAACAGAAATAAAAGAATGAAATGAATAAGTACTTTACAGTACATAAATACATATGGAGTTGCAGATTTTAAACTCTCTGAATTAGTTTTGCTGTTAGTAGCAATTAGCTGAAAATGCTGCTTTTGTGGGTTATTTGTAACATACTATATGATTATGGGATGAAATTTACAAGTTGATAATGTAATACATAGCAATACTAAAATTTGACTGATGTAAATGAATCTGTATGCATGTCTTTACACAAGAGGCAACAAACGAAAGTGCACATATGGTTTTAAATTTTAATATGGAAATGGAAAACACCTGTGACTTGTATATTTGAGTTTTATTTCAGACTTAGGTCCTAAAATAATAACATTTTCAAAGCTTTCATGTGCATCGTTTTGAAAAGAATAATGCAGTGTTCTTTCTTCAATTTAAAGAAATCTGCTGCCTGTGTAACAGCACATCATTGTTTAACACTTATGGAAGATGGTTTTCAGACAAAATTCATATTTTCATGAAGAGTTACAATACTTTCATCTGAATAAATGATAAAAATGTTGAAGCTATTGATACTTTGTTATTAGAGCTGTTTTGATGCACAATCTGAAAATGGAAATAACAAATTGTTCAGAAAAGTTCAATTGCATTTTGACTTACCCCACCCACTTGCAAGAGCTAATCAGCTGGTGCATTAATATTAGATACCAAGTTATATATAAGGCGATCGAAATCAAATCAACTTTATATTTTACATTATATTTTTACTCACAAGTGTCTATAACTGAAATACATTTATTTTACCTACCCTCAAACTTGATATGATTTACACATACATTCAACCAATTTTGTGATTTTGGCAGCCATTTTGAAACCATCCTTGATTTTGTAAATCAGAAATAATATGTATCTGTTAAAATGCAACATGTATGCAACATAATACGCATTAAATTTAACTAAAAATAACAATCAAATGTACTTGAAAGTTTAAATGAATATTATGTATTTATATTGAAAATGCATGTGAAATTACCCCACCCACTTTTAAATGCTTGTGTATTCAAAAGAATCCTAGTTTTTCTGCTGTAACACAGTTGTGTAACTCTTTTTAAGTCATATTTTATATCTGGTCGAATAAATGTATCAAATTGGGAAAAGGAACCAAGTTGCTGGAAAAAAAAACCTCTCGATACCCTAAAATTGTCCAAACAAAGGGCTAAATTTGTCAATTGTTTTCATATCTTTCACTAAAACTCATATTTTCTTTCATAAAAACGTATATTCTGTGTGAATTTACACATTTCTATGTTTAAAACTTAGACACAATCTCAAAAAAAAAATTGGGACCAACAGTACTACAAAAACTGCATTTTTAATTTTTGGCGGCCATCTTGGACGCCATCTTGGATTTCTCAGATCGCCACCACTTATGCCAATTTATGCCGGCGGTTTCATAAACTACTAAACCTTACGAACATTTTGGTATATAACATTGCTTGTTGCAATATCTGTCCCGGTTCATCATTTTTTAGACCTTGATTGTCACCCTACCATTATCACTCACCTGGCTTCCACTTGTTATAATACAAGGTCAACAATGGCGTTGCAGAAAGGGAAAAAATGACCTGGGATCCTGATTGGTTGTATCTACGTAGCTGACCACTACACAATGCTTCATTTTAAATACCAGGCCTTGTGGTTTTAGACAAGAAGATTTTTTTTAATTTTTGCTATAATTAAGCCTATGGGAAGTGTCCTGTCACAGAAATTGATAACTAAAGAATGGATTTTAGTTTAAATTCCAGTAAACATGTGCTCAGGAAATGAACCAAAAACTCTTTCATATTGTGCAGATTGTTAATACATGTTACATCCGAACTGAATTTTCATTTTTATGTATTTTCTCAATGTTAAATGTTTATTTCTGTTACAATGAATGCAGTTAACCTTTATCCTGCTTGCTGTAAATTATCCTGCCTTTGAAACCAGTGTAGATCATGATCAGCCTGCATATCCATGTAGTATAATCATGATCTGCACTGTTATATATCCGGTCAATGCATTTTCACTGAATGCCTCGATAAACAATATATGGTACTGTCTTTAAGTCTTTTAGAGAGATAGTTGATAGTTGTGCATCACAGATAATGATAATGACTGCAGGTTTCCAAGCAAGCAAGATATGTTGATTTTGTTTGTATTACAGTATTACAGAATATGCTAACTGATATTGCCTTAATTGTTTAATAACTCAAGAACATGCCTGCTTCAGAAGGTAGTTTAGTATGCGGAAAGTAAAGAAAATGCAATTTTAAAATGTTAATTATTTTACCAACTTATTTATTCTCGATTTCGGAACAAGTTCTTACAACTAAGAGTCATCGCTTTCGAGACTCATTCCAGGTGGAATCAATCTCGGAGAGAGATGTAAAGGAAAGAAGTTAAGTTAGAGGCATACTTTTTCAGATATTGTACCATGCTAAATCTTTTATGAAGGATAGATACAATTTTCATGCATATTTATTTTCATTTCGCAATTACCAAATGCCAGATATTTGATCCACTTGTAGTCCTCTCAATAGGCATTAACCTTCTAAAACTGCCAACAATGAAGGCATCTGGCGAAGCTATAAAAGAAAAGATTCGTTCAATCTGATCCTCGCACAGTAGTAGCATATTAAAAGTACAGTCTTCGAACTTATATAAGGATAAATTGAATAATGAAAACAACTACCTATAACCCTAAACTTGTTTAGCTGCTGTATACTAAATTAGTTGTAAATTTTGCATTTGCATGCAAACTTCTTTACATACCTCTAGCTAGAGAGCTACAAGATGCCTCCATTTCCATGTCTAAATATAGATTGACCTTTGACTCATCATGAACACTGTAGTGCTGGAGGGTGTTTATCTTCTTCCAAAGGCCTTCTTTAACACAGGACGCATCTTCATCATTTAATAAACGCTTACTTCCTCCATCATCTTCTTCTATTTCTAAAAATAAACACAATAGTACATACTTTATTGAGTTATCTCCATTTAAACCGCTCTTGCAGCATGTGGTCCATAATTTACAAAAGGAATGTAACAAGAGGGCCAAGATGTCCCCATAGCGCTCACCTGTATATCAATTGCCAATAATACAAGGGGTCATGACTTTAACATAATCCATAGAGGTCCACTATATAAGCCTATGCCAAAATAAGTGATACCCCCTCACGGGAAGGGTTAATTTTCAACCGTGGGTCATGATTTGAACAATTATCGTAAAAGTTCACAAGGCAATGCTACATGCTCAATATCTAAGTTCTAGGCCTTGTTGTTTCAGAGAAGAAGACGTCTAAAGTTTTTCCTATGTAAAATCAAGAGACCCCCGGGCTGGGTCAGTTTTGACACAGCGGTCATGCTTTGATCAAACTTGGTAGAGGTTTACAAAGAACTGCTAAATGCCAAATATCTCAGCTCTAGGCCCTGTGGTTTCAAAAAAGTAGATTTTTAAAGTTTTTCCTATACCCTTTGCACAGCCGGCATACTTTGTCACACACTCGATAGACATGCATGTGTTTTTGTAAACACTATTCATCACGTTATGCTACTTTCGGTTTACTGCGCGTGTTGTATACGTCAGCAAATAGATTGAGCTGTAACATGAAAGTAAAATTTCCATTGGCCCACCTACAGAGGTCACCCTGTCTGCTAACCTGCGCATGGACTTTTTTTCTTTTTGCTAACGAGAGGTCGATTTTAAGCGTTCTCATATTATATCAATATACCTAGGTTTGAGTACAACATGTCTGCTTTATGTCTATGAAAAAATATTTGCACGCGCTCAAAACACTATCCCATAGGGGCCTGTACGCGAACGTTGGTTAAACGAAAATTTTCAAACCTTGTAAAATTGTGTCCAAGGTCATTTTCAAGGTTGTCTTAAAGTGTCAGCATTTGCCTCAGACGTCCGAGTTTTCAACACTCAGGAGCTGTCGGCATAATCTTTAAATTCATACAGACAAAACGTGTTCAATACGGTAACTGTCACTTCTATGGAAGGCCAAACCTGTCTTAACCCGCGTATACGGTTTATTACGTTATGGCCGTTCAAAGGATATAAGACTTTATAAAACCAAGTGACCCCCTAGGTTGGGTCAACTTTGACCCGGGGCTCATAATTTGAACAATCTTGGTAAATGTCTACTTGACCATGCTCCATGCCAAATATCTAAGCTCTAGGCCATGTCGTTTCAGAGAAGAAAGTTTTTAAAGTTTTTCCTATATAAACCTTTGTAAACCAAATGACCCCCTTGCTTACTATAGAAAATTAGTTCAGGTTTTATTTACCTAGACGTGTACTGTGTACAGCCGGTCTCTGTGAGTACGGAACATTCTTGTACAGTATTTCAAGCATCTTGTTTTTAGCCTGGGTAATCGTGTCACAGTCAAGCACCTGAACACGTATCTGCTTTTCCTTGTTATCAATATAATCAAAGTGTTTTACCTCCAAGTTCTGAAACGAAAGTACAACATGGTAACCTGATTTAAGCACACCACACCGATGTTTGTTGATTTACCATTTTCATACTCAAATACATGTATTAAGCAACAACTTCCTTTGTATGGCCCTTTTGATACATGCATCGAACGACTGCTTAAGACGGGTTCGACTGGTATTGGCAAAGTCTTCTTTAAGTAAAATAAAAGTTTCAAATACGAAATTCAATACAAGTATCTTAAATTTATTTAAAGTTTATTAAAAAGCTTTTAAATCTTACTAGTGTGACTGGATTTATCTCTGTGTCTGCTGAAGTTAACAGTTTATCCTCCGAAAGAGTGCATCTTCCACAGTTAGATATATAGTCAATAGGGCCTTTCTCTGTTTGGATCTTTATCGCTTTGTATAGTATATAAAGGGCTGAGCCTGAGCAGTCCTTCAAATAATTATACTGGCAAATGAACAGCCAACGGGTCAGAAGCTCTTCAGCCACACATCCTGATCTGCAAAGCAAGGATACTACAATGTTATTAATTAAGTGATTTCATATTGGCCTTGTATTTTGTCCGAGGGTAGTCGTAAACAAGAATATAAATTTATCTTCTTGTAACAATTACAATTTTATTTGTATTTAACTTAGTAAAATAAAATATCAGCAGGAGTCTAAAAACCAAAAAATCTAACGGAAGTGTCTCCTCCGTATTGGCCCTCTCTTTTAAACCAATCAGAATGGTTAAATTCCATATTGGCCCTGTTTTCTCGTATTGGCCCCGCTTTCCTCATATTGGCTCAGTTATGCTTTGTATTAGCTTTACCTGTTTCATATCATGTGCGCATTTGATCTAATACAGTGTGTAATATTGTAAAGTTGAATAATAAAATTGAATATAGGTTACCTAGCACTGTAACTATGTAAACGGTCTTAACATAAAATGGAAAAGCTAAGCACTTCTATTCAGATTGTGGGCATGCTGTTGAAGGTAGTAGAGCAACAAAGCTAATGTAGAGAGCTGATCAGCAGCTGAACAAATATGCAAGTACGAACGAAAACTATCTTTATTTTAGCCTTTTTCAAAATGGTTTTACCTTCTAAGCAGCAGTTTAGGAGTTCCTGAAGCAATGTTCTTGTCTATTATTTCATTCAACAATGACGTCAGTATGCTAAAAATAGACAACAAAGTGTATGCTCGATATAATACATGGAGGTTTCCTTTGCAACAATAATTATAGATGCATCATAACCTGAAATATTATAAACACATATGCATCTGATCTTTAAGCACGTGATTTTCCAAATGGGTAGTAGCAGAAATCCTTATAGAATCCGCTGATGATAGAACTTATAGTGTGTTGCTTGTACATACTATCACATTTTCATCTAGACCGATTGTCTATGAAGTATATTCTATTCCCATGTTATTGTACTTACCCAGTAATATTTTCTTTGTTCTCACGTACTTACCTAGTTATATTTACATGTCGTCATGTCATTGTACCAACCAAACGGTTTATTCCATGTTGTCATGATGTTTGTTTTTCATACACATTAATGTTCCAATGCACACTGTCATGTTATTGCACGCATTCCATGCTGTTATTATGTTGTACTCACCCAGTAATATATTCCACGATATCATTATGTTGTACTTACTCAGTAATATATCCCATGTTGTCATGATTCAGGACCATCAAGATAGTAGCTACATTTGACCTGTTATTTATAAATATATTGTATGTAATAATCATGCTTTTGGGCATAAAGACAGACATTTAAACGTTTAAACCATAATGATGTTGTTAATAGAAAACCATTACATAAATTACTCGAAAAAGGAAGTGTGTTTAGAACTAGTTTTCTTGACTTGGTGCTCCGGGAAACAAAGCTGAAGAAAATAAATTAGAACTTTTTAAATAATAAATAACATCGCGATTTTTTATCAAATATCTCGTCAAATCTTCAACTGCAATTAGACGAATGCTTGATTACTTATCAGATTTGCTTGAAGTATTTTAAAGTACGTATGTATCAGAATAAATCCATTTCATTTAAAACACATTTTCCTTTCCAATATTCTAACCAATAAAGTTATTGTGCTATTTCTTAAACCACGTAGCTACTGGCTACGGTTACTGAAACAAGTACCGTCTTAAGCCAATAATGCTCAGTGATAAGGCACTTTCGAAAAGTTCATATGAGGTACAATATAGCATTGAGATATACTGATCAAGGTAAATTAATTGCGTCTCAAATACCAAAATACCTTTCACAATTTATTTCTTTTAACTGACCTGGAGGTTCTTTTTTTTTGGCAATAACATGTGTCTCTCTCCCCCTCCCCCCCACCCGCATGAGACTTCACAATATCATTAGGGTATATATTGAATTGTTTGTAAAATTGTATGCTTTCGATACAAAAAACGAGAGACACACTAAACCAGCACATGTTGTCTATGTGCAAACTATACCGCTGATCAGGCACGTCAATTATGGTTGAAGGTCACCCAGTGATATAGCCAGACTGCATAAAAGTTGAAGGTCAACAATTAAGCTAAAAAATCGCCAACCAGGAGATGGTGTCGAAGTGCAGAACTAGATCTCATATCCGATCACTCATGTGCAGTTTGGTTGAAAACCATTAAGTCGTATAGGAGAAATAGCATACACATCGTATAAGGGCAACAACTCTTTCTAAAAATAAAAAAAACCGGAACAGACTGATGATATGGGGCGGGGTTGGCGGGGATGGGGGGGGGGGGGGGAGGGGCGGCGGTTGGGGGCTCGGATAGGGGGCCCGCCCGAACGGCGTTCTCCCGCCATAATTCGGTTATTCCGTCAGCGGGCAAACGAGTGTAAATAACGTCCAAAACTGACTCCGTATGCCGAAATTTGAGACCCTCGACGTATACTGGACACCCGGACAAAGCAATATACATTGTGCTACCTAATTGGTTTTACGTTTCTGATACGGATTAAACGTTTATCATTGCCTAAAGACACATCAAGCTTTTCGCGGAAAATTTTCACCCCTAAAACTAATACAGTAAAACAACGACAACCGGAAAAAATGAAATGCATCTTTTGGCCATTGATAATAAAAAATTAATTAAAAAAAAAAACACCCATCAAACAAGAATCCTCCTTTTCCCCCTTTCCCCTCTCCCGACATGTTTTACTGGAACAACCCTCAGCTAAAAGGCATTGATCTGGATCATGCTGATGATATGCGAATGTAGACATTATACTGATCACTCACGTTTGGTTTGGTTGAAATACAAAGAGTGGTATAAGAGCTATAGCACAGACATCGTAAAATTAGAAAAATAATTGGTAATAACGCCGCCTAAAATTCTCTTTAATCTTAGGAGATTGCCTGATCGTGTTTTTCTAGATCAAGCTGGTGTTATGTGTACAATGTCTTAAACTAGTTTTGATTAATTTCAAGACATGTTTTAATTAATATATGAATTTACCAGTTCTGTTTATAATGAAAGATACATATAATATTGTTTTCTTACTTATCATATATGGTGAAGGAATTTTGCTTCTCCAGTGTCTTTATTAGCATCATTAAGAATTGTCTGTTGCGTAGCAACCCCTGAAATGTTTCCATAGCCTGCTGCGATTGTTCAGTCTAAAATTAAAAGGAATGTGTAGGACATGAAATTGAGATAAGCATGCCTCTCTGTCCAGTACATGTATTACAATCAATAAAGTACTGCTACAGAGAATTTATTAGTGATTGCTCTTTTTCACAGTTCAAAGGGACAGTACCAACAAAAGTGTATTATTTATGTAAAAAGGAATATGCTAAAAGATATGTGGAATAGTTGACATAATAAACAAGAGGGCCAAGATGGCCCTATATCGCTCACCGGACTACAATTGGCTATAATACAAGGGGTCATGATTTTAACATAATTCGTAGAGCATCACTACACAATGGTAACATTCAAAATATCTAAGCTCTGCCTGTGTTTTTTTTAAGTTTTCCCTATATTTTTCCCAGGGGTCTAACAATCTTGTTAGAGGTCCACTAGGCAATGCAACATGCTAAATATCTAAGCTCTAGGCCTTGTGGTTTCAGAGAAGAAGATTTTTAAAGTTTTTCCTATATAAGCCTATGTAAAATCAAGTGACCCCCTCGGGCAGGGTCAGTTTTGACCAATGGGTCATGATTTGAACAATCTTGGTAGAGGTCCACTGGGCAATGCAACATGCTAAAGATCTAAGCTCTAGGCCTTGTGGTTTTAGAGAAGAAGATATTTTTTTTCCTGTATATGCCTATGTAAAATGACCACTTTGAGGTGTCAATTTTGACCTGGGAGTCATAATTTGAACAATCTTGGTAGAGGTCCACTAGGCATTTCTACATGCCAAATATCTAACCTCTAGGCCTTCCGGTTTCAAAGAAGATGATTTTTTAAGTTTTCCCTATTTAAGCCTATGTGAAACCAAGTGACCCCCCGGGCGGGGTTACTTTTGACCCGGAGGTCATAATTTGAACAATCTTGGAAGAGGTCTACTAGACAATGGCACATGCCAAATATCTAAGCTCTAGGCTCTGTGGCTTCAGAGAAGATTTTTAAAGTTTTTCCTATTTGTTGCCATAGCAACCACCAGAGTTCTGCATGTAATATAATTCTTTGAATAACTTTGATAGAGCTTTATGAAAAAAACATCCCTGCAAAATTGGCCCAGTGGCTTCAGAGGAGATGTCGTTTGAAGGAAATGGTAGACGGACGGACGGACGGACGACGTACGACAGACCCCGGACGGTGAGTGATCCTAATAGCTCATCCTGGCACTTTGTGCCAGGTGAGCTAAAAGTAAATTATACATGCTATGTTCAGCATGTAAAACATACAACAGGTGCAGGTGGAGACATCAATGAGTCCGATTTATGAGATGTGAATAGCGTTTTACAAGCGTAGTCATCATAGTCACGGAACAGCACATTGCCCCCTTCGAGGTCACTTGTAAGATCTGATACTGCAGTTTGCAGTGCAGCAAACTCTACAAATATACCATATATATGATTTAAAATATAAAATGAACATTACTGTTCATCGTATTTTCTTCCTTTGCATAAACGTATTTATTTCTGTCCCGATTTCCTTACCGCATTCTCCTGAGCTTTAGGAAAGGATTTTTGTTTTGGATTCTGGAGACAGCACCAAAGCAACAAATGATGAAACTAAATTAATACTCAACACTAGCAATTTCTTTTTAATGAAAAATGTATCCATCTGTAATGTTTAGATTATAACTCGATCCATAATAAAGTAAATAAACTGAGATCTAAGAATTATATGAAGAACACCGAGAAAATTACAAATAGAATTAGAATAGTGAACATTTTTTATGAAAGGACAGGTGAATACATTCTTGGATTTCAACTGGCTGAGAATAAGTAAGTCGAAATTTATCTTACTAACCCTTGTAGTAGCTAAATGTATAATATTCTTTAAATCTTGTTCGTTTTACCTTAACTGTCTTAGCCAATACTTTTTATTGCTATCTTTAAAAACAAATACGCATGCTATTATAGATAATGTTGGCAATCATATTTTGCATTTCGAGCGCTTATTGTAAGTACAATGTATACTGTAACACACTTATCTTAAAATACATTATAAGACATTTAAGAAAGAAACCTCTGCATTGTATCCGGAATTTTGCTTCTAGTTTGTCCATTTTATATTCTAGTCCCCTTTTCTCTTTCTTCGTGAATTTACGTTTTTTCCACATGACATAAACGACTATTAACATAGCCAGGAGACACAAAACAAGAACCCCTACCACAATGGCAGCAACAATGTATTCAGACTTCGTTACCCCGTCATCTCCGGGTGAATTAGAAGCCTTGTATTCGAGAACTCCAACATCCCTTTGTAGAAAGCCAATATTTACCTTGCAAAAGATACAAAAACCGAACGTCATTTAAGAAAAGCCAATATCTATATTGCAAGAACACAAAAATAAACGTCATTTAAGAAAGCCAATATTTACTGTGCAAAAAGACACAAACAACGTCATTTAAGCCAATATTTGCCATTCGAAGGATAAAATGTGTTAATAATGTTAGTAATTACCACTCAAATGACACCAAAACTCAAAATCTTTTACAAAAGCGAATATCTACTTTGCAAATGAAACAAAAAGCAAACGTGTTTTAATTTAAATCAAACGTGTAAAAATTTGCAACTGGATCTTATTTCATGGAAGGCAGTATACCGGTATCGTTTTTCAGTACTCTAAACTCGTTCTCTAAAGTATTTCTTTACATTTCAAACTGGCCCCGTGCTTTACCAACAGATCTTCCTTCTACGATGGAAGAGAATTGTTTAAACTATTGTCGCATTTCTTTTACGTCATGATATGAACTACTTATAAGCTGAAAACAAAAGATGGCTTTAAAGCTGCTCGCTCTCAAATTTTGGTGAAAAATGCAGATTTTTCGAACTGTTTGAAATAAATATATTATAGACTGAACCATCAACTACAAAGGTTTTGGTATAAATTCCTTTAAATTTTATTTGTATTTATGAAATAATTCGCCACCTTATTACAAAGCGTAGCACTTCAGAAATTCCAAATACAACCATATTCGTGAAGCGGTGCCGTCAAACCAAACCCACCAACATTTTCAATAGATTTTCTTAAATTGTAATGTTGACTTTCACTTGGCAATGTGCTGTTGATTCTATCATTTATTTTTATATTTGTTTTAATATACCATTTCGGAGAAATTTAAATTTCACCAGAAACTATGGGCGAGTAGCTTTGATATTCAGCTATGGAAATACTTATTTTTCAATTTTAATCTCATTCCTTAAATGTTTACATTTGTCTCATAGAGCGCTTCATTGGCACTGACCTGCACAATTTGCCTGTGATCATTTGCTTTACCACATGCAGGCTCTTCAACTGGAGGTTCACAAATGATTGCTTCATTCGTCATAGATGTGACATTACATGTTCCGCATCCAATTTTTATCAGGGTATCTTCTGTATCCGCAGCAACCCTCAGTCGTTGACCCTGTTATGTCAATGCTACAGAATTATTCTTGCGACAGTATGAATATACGTCCAGAATCGATCAACTTCTTTTTTTATCTTTTTTTGCGTTCTACTCTAGAAGTCAGTTTCCGCATTTCTGTGCTCAATCCACAAGGAAACGTTATAAATTGAAATCTACTGTCCTGCCTTCTAAATCATGGATATATCTTACTCTATACTAAAGTAGTAAATATCATAAATTTCATTATCATGGGTAATTGGTAAGTCATTTTGTAAGAGATTTATGTGATATTAATGAATCTGTAGTGACTGAAAGCGTCAAGAGACATAAACCTGAATGACAAGCAGTCCTTGTAGGTCTTTGTAGATCTTGACCTCGCTGAAGTTCTGTAGTATCGGGTCAGGAAAGTACATAAGAACAGCCAAGTTGCTTGGTAAGTTTACAGCACTTACTGAAGATACATCGTCCATCTCAAATCCTATTCTGTAATCATAATCATAACAGTGTCAAGCTATGTTATCTTCAAATCACTGATTCTTTGCTTCCTTGCTGAATCCAGTAATTACCCCCTTACACTTTGTGCAACTGGGGTATAGAAACATTTCCGCAGATCGAGATATTGGTAAATTGTTTTGAAGGCGACTGTATAAAAATTAGCCACTACAATAAACATTCCTGTTCTTTCAGTTTTTCCTATTTCTTATTTTTGTTTTTCATACACAAGAAGATTATGATTGAAAGCTGCAATGAAGATTCATTCTTCAAGAGAACTGAGTTCCATTTAAGTTGCTCATCAGAGCAACAAATAACATTGTAATTAATGTCACTGTAGTACTGTAGTTCTGTAGTAACCAATACCTAATGTACTGCAGAACTTAATAGTATTCTATATTGCTAAAGCTCTGCATTTCTGTATTGTGCAAATCAATTCAAAATCTCTCAATGCATTAAAAAGTTACAACCTGAAAAATTGAAAAAAGTTCTCATGTGTCCATTTGTTTTCCAAGTGGGACCTTGATATTTGAGCTTTCATTCACCATGCTGTGATTATGGTTACATATATAAATTACTAAGGTTATCTCGTGTGCTTAATTCTTCATCGTCAGCTACTGTTCTAGAGTTTCAATGGCTTCTCTTATAAGAACAAAGATTCATAGCTAGCGTAGCATTATCACTTCAGCTGCAACTTGGGAATTTATCCAATATCGGGGTCAGGAAAGTACATAAGAACGGCCAAGTTGTTTGGTAAGTTATCAGCACTTACTGAAGATACATCGTCCATCTCAAATCCTATTCTGTAATCATAATAAAAAGACTTTCAAGCTATGTTATCTTCAAATCACTGATTCTTTGCTCCTGGTCTTAGACTATCTTGAAATTTCGGAAAACAATTTTTTAAAAGTTTTTCCTTTCGGTTGCCATAGCAAACCGAGTTTTGCCAAGTAAGCAATTAAATACATTTTCACCAACAAGCAATCGAATTGAAATGAGATATTGTTACAATAAAATAAGACTAATGTAAGCCAGACGCCAGACAGTGAGTGGTCAAAATAGTTCATCCTGAGCATATTTATTCGAGTGAGCTAGATCACTTAGCATAAGCCTCTTAGAAGCTGAAATATAGCCCTGATCCCTTCGTGAAGTAATAAATAATCGTGTATGTGTCTTCTGTTGACCATTAAGTATACAAAATTAATATCACAAAAAGGTATTGTGTACTAATATCACATGCAATTTAATTAAACTTGTGCATTTATATAACAAACTGCAAATAATGAATAAATGTTACCATTTTATCTTATCCACATACATGTAGCATGAACACGAGGGTTCGTTTCAAACTTCATTTTTGTCTTTAGTTAAACTGTTTTAATTTGAATTGTATTACTCAACTGCTGTTGCAATGATATGTATATCAAGAAAATAATTAAATAATAAGTGCCAGCAACAGTTTTTTAAATGAATTAATAGATTTTATTCAACATCGTTAAAAATAGATAAAAGCGACTATAAACTGGATACAAACAGTACTTTGTTTTGACATTTATGTTTTAAAAACCCTTGTGCTCACACTTGCAGTATACAACAAGAAGGTTGCTTTATCCTTAGATATATGTCCCCCCACCCCCGATACAATCACTGCACGTTATTGGAAGTTTGAAAAGTTAAAGTAAAATCAACTTTTGGAGATGCTGGCAACAGAAAATTTGTGACGGACATACACACAAAAAAACGCCAGGTATACACACTTCTGTATTTCTGTCAATATTAATGACTCTAGCTCAAATACCTTATAGAATACATGTGATAAGTCAAGAGCCATAACTCCACCAACACTGGATGAATCTGCATCAAACCACCAAGGTGCACACATTTATATGCAGATATGTAAACTTACACGACAGTAACTCCAAAAAACGTTTGGAAATTCCTGCGACATAAAATTTTGACGGACAGACAAAAGGACAGATGGACGGACAACCCTGCTAAATCAATACGTCTCTCCCCATTTATCTGGGGTGGAAAGACATAAATCCACAGCAAATATCGCAGAATGCACGTTAATTGCATTGACCATTGACGGAACAGATTATCTCTTCCTGTAGGCACTGTATTTAGGCTTTTGAAAGGCATGGAGAGCTTCTCACAGATTCACGGTGCAAGAAAAGAAACTACAAGTATACGAAAAATGAACACAGCACATACTTACTTTATTTTTCAGTGACATTCTGACATAATTCAGGCAGCTCTAAACTGAAATAAATGTTGTAGTTATACAAACCTTGCTTGCACAGTGTCAGTACTTCTTTTACTCCTTTTCCTTGAGTGATTGTATCGGGGGCTAGGACAGTAAATGCGCTTTAGCGCGTCATCTCTTTCGCAAGCCTGCATAAAAAGAAAACCAAGCGTTTTGAAAGTAACGCTAACAATGACGTTTTTATAAAAGACGTAGCCAAAGAAGATATCAAAACGTGTTAAGCTATTTATCACAAAAGATGCATTACCGACGAAATTGATCGGTATTTATACGAGTTTGTTTTAAATCAATACTTAGTATTATTCTATTAATAAAGACCAGTATCTTTTAAGGATATTACAAAAAAGAGAAAAAATATTTCTGACAACGCCTTTTCCTTAAGGTTCGACAAAAATAGGAAAGAAAGGTTTATGTCAACATTGTTTCAGAGAAAATAGAATACAGTTCTCATTATTCTATCAAAAATTCATTGTTTTGTATATGAATTTTTTTAAAGTGATAATGGGAAGTACATCTTTCTCCTTTACATAGTTTAATTACCAAATAAAGTACAGCGATTAATAACGTAATTATAAAGAAAAACAGAAAGACAGGGCAAAATTTGTGTCATCCTGGATATCCGAATATTTATGAGAAACGCTAGCTTGAAGTTTTAAACAACTTTACATTCAAATTTAACCAAATACACAATGAACTCAGTTTTGAAATCGGTAGATTTTAGTTTCAGATTAAGTTGTTAAGTTTACGTCCGTCTGTAGACAAAAATGCTGATAGAATGTTTCTTGATACATGTACTTTGTTGAAACAAACACTCAGACAGACTTTTTCTAAGAATTTGTTAGTATGTAAAAATAAAGGCTTAAGTATATTTATGAATATGCGTAATATGCACGAACTAAAAAAGGTTTTACAGTTTTGACTGGTGATTAATTCCAAACTTTATACGTTTTAAAGGTAGAAAAAACAAGTCTGTAAAATCTTGATTAACAGAGCGGCTTCATAATCAGATTATGATCCATTTTAAA
>JAFMSR010000011.1:36311688-36325076 GCA_022818135.1 Saxidomus purpurata
CTATGTTCAGCATGTAAAACATACAACAGGTGCAGGTGGAGACATCAATGAGTCCGATTTATGAGATGTGAATAGCGTTTTACAAGCGTAGTCATCATAGTCACGGAACAGCACATTGCCCCCTTCGAGGTCACTTGTAAGATCTGATACTGCAGTTTGCAGTGCAGCAAACTCTACAAATATACCATATATATGATTTAAAATATAAAATGAACATTACTGTTCATCGTATTTTCTTCCTTTGCATAAACGTATTTATTTCTGTCCCGATTTCCTTACCGCATTCTCCTGAGCTTTAGGAAAGGATTTTTGTTTTGGATTCTGGAGACAGCACCAAAACAACAAATGATGAAACTAAATTAATACTCAACACTAGCAATTTCTTTTTAATGAAAAATGTATCCATCTGTAATGTTTAGATTATAACTCGATCCATAATAAAGTAAATAAACTGAGATCTAAGAATTATATGAAGAACACCGAGAAAATTACAAATAGAATTAGAATAGTGAACATTTTTTATGAAAGGACAGGTGAATACATTCTTGGATTTCAACTGGCTGAGAATAAGTAAGTCGAAATTTATCTTACTAACCCTTGTAGTAGCTAAATGTATAATATTCTTTAAATCTTGTTCGTTTTACCTTAACTGTCTTAGCCAATACTTTTTATTGCTATCTTTAAAAACAAATACGCATGCTATTATAGATAATGTTGGCAATCATATTTTGCATTTCGAGCGCTTATTGTAAGTACAATGTATACTGTAACACACTTATCTTAAAATACATTATAAGACATTTAAAAAAGAAACCTCTGCATTGTATCCGGAATTTTGCTTCTAGTTTGTCCATTTTATATTCTAGTCCCCTTTTCTCTTTCTTCGTGAATTTACGTTTTTTCCACATGACATAAACGACTATTAACATAGCCAGGAGACACAAAACAAGAACCCCTACCACAATGGCAGCAACAATGTATTCAGACTTCGTTACCCCGTCATCTCCGGGTGAATTAGAAGCCTTGTATTCGAGAACTCCAACATCCCTTTGTAGAAAGCCAATATTTACCTTGCAAAAGATACAAAAACCGAACGTCATTTAAGAAAAGCCAATATCTATATTGCAAGAACACAAAAATAAACGTCATTTAAGAAAGCCAATATTTACTGTGCAAAAAGACACAAACAACGTCATTTAAGCCAATATTTGCCATTCGAAGGATAAAATGTGTTAATAATGTTAGTAATTACCACTCAAATGACACCAAAACTCAAAATCTTTTACAAAAGCGAATATCTACTTTGCAAATGAAACAAAAAGCAAACGTGTTTTAATTTAAATCAAACGTGTAAAAATTTGCAACTGGATCTTATTTCATGGAAGGCAGTATACCGGTATCGTTTTTCAGTACTCTAAACTCGTTCTCTAAAGTATTTCTTTACATTTCAAACTGGCCCCGTGCTTTACCAACAGATCTTCCTTCTACGATGGAAGAGAATTGTTTAAACTATTGTCGCATTTCTTTTACGTCATGATATGAACTACTTATAAGCTGAAAACAAAAGATGGCTTTAAAGCTGCTTGCTCTCAAATTTTGGTGAAAAATGCAGATTTTTCGAACTGTTTGAAATAAATATATTATAGACTGAACCATCAACTACAAAGGTTTTGGTATAAATTCCTTTAAATTTTATTTGTATTTATGAAATAATTCGCCACCTTATTACAAAGCGTAGCACTTCAGAAATTCCAAATACAACCATATTCGTGAAGCGGTGCCGTCAAACCAAACCCACCAACATTTTCAATAGATTTTCTTAAATTGTAATGTTGACTTTCATTTGGCAATGTGCTGTTGATTCTATCATTTATTTTTATATTTGTTTTAATATACCATTTCGGAGAAATTTAAATTTCACCAGAAACTATGGGCGAGTAGCTTTGATATTCAGCTATGGAAATACTTATTTTTCAATTTTAATCTCATTCCTTAAATGTTTACATTTGTCTCATAGAGCGCTTCATTGGCACTGACCTGCACAATTTGCCTGTGATCATTTGCTTTACCACATGCAGGCTCTTCAACTGGAGGTTCACAAATGATTGCTTCATTCGTCATAGATGTGACATTACATGTTCCGCATCCAATTTTTATCAGGGTATCTTCTGTATCCGCAGCAACCCTCAGCCGTTGACCCTGTTATGTCAATGCTACAGAATTATTCTTGCGACAGTATGAATATACGTCCAGAATCGATCAACTTCTTTTTTATCTTTTTTTGCGTTCTACTCTAGAAGTCAGTTTCCGCATTTCTGTGCTCAATCCACAAGGAAACGTTATAAATTGAAATCTACTGTCCTGCCTTCTAAATCATGGATATATCTTACTCTATACTAAAGTAGTAAATATCATAAATTTCATTATCATGGGTAATTGGTAAGTCATTTTGTAAGAGATTTATGTGATATTAATGAATCTGTAGTGACTGAAAGCGTCAAGAGACATAAACCTGAATGACAAGCAGTCCTTGTAGGTCTTTGTAGATCTTGACCTCGCTGAAGTTCTGTAGTATCGGGTCAGGAAAGTACATAAGAACAGCCAAGTTGCTTGGTAAGTTTACAGCACTTACTGAAGATACATCGTCCATCTCAAATCCTATTCTGTAATCATAATCATAACAGTGTCAAGCTATGTTATCTTCAAATCACTGATTCTTTGCTTCCTTGCTGAATCCAGTAATTACCCCCTTACACTTTGTGCAACTGGGGTATAGAAACATTTCCGCAGATCGAGATATTGGTAAATTGTTTTGAAGGCGACTGTATAAAAATTAGCCACTATAATAAACATTCCTGTTCTTTCAGTTTTTCCTATTTCTATTTTTGTTTTTCATACACAAGAAGATTATGATTGAAAGCTGCAATGAAGATTCATTCTTCAAGAGAACTGAGTTCCATTTAAGTTGCTCATCTGAGCAACAAATAACATTGTAATTAATGTCACTGTAGTACTGTAGTTCTGTAGTAACCAATACCTAATGTACTGCAGAACTTAATAGTATTCTATATTGCTAAAGCTCTGCATTTCTGTATTGTGCAAATCAATTCAAAATCTCTCAATGTATTAAAAAGTTACAACCTGAAAAATTGAAAAAAGTTCTCATGTGTCCATTTGTTTTCCAAGTGGGACCTTGATATTTGAGCTTTCATTCACCATGCTGTGATTATAGTTACATATATAAATTACTAAGGTTATCTCGTGTGCTTAATTCTTCATCGTCAGCTACTGTTCTAGAGTTTCAATGGCTTCTCTTATAAGAACAAAGATTCATAGCTAGCGTAGCATTATCACTTCAGCTGCAACTTGGGAATTTATCCAATATCGGGGTCAGGAAAGTACATAAGAACGGCCAAGTTGTTTGGTAAGTTATCAGCACTTACTGAAGATACATCGTCCATCTCAAATCCTATTCTGTAATCATAATAAAAAGACTTTCAAGCTATGTTATCTTCAAATCACTGATTCTTTGCTCCTGGTCTTGAAATTTCGGAAAAACAATTTTTTAAAAGTTTTTCCTTTCGGTTGCCATAGCAAACCGAGTTTTGCCAAGTAAGCAATTAAATACATTTTCACCAACAAGCAATCGAATTGAAATGAGATATTGTTACAATAAAATAAGACTAATGTAAGCCAGACGCCAGACAGTGAGTGGTCAAAATAGTTCATCCTGAGCATATTTATTCGAGTGAGCTAGATCACTTAGCATAAGCCTCTTAGAAGCTGAAATATAGCCCTGATCCCTTCGTGAAGTAATAAATAATCGTGTATGTGTCTTCTGTTGACCATTAAGTATACAAAATTAATATCACAAAAAGGTATTGTGTACTAATATCACATGCAATTTAATTAAACTTGTGCATTTATATAACAAACTGCAAATAATGAATAAATGTTACCATTTTATCTTATCCACATACATGTAGCATGAACACGAGGGTTCGTTTCAAACTTCATTTTTGTCTTTAGTTAAACTGTTTTAATTTGAATTGTATTACTCAACTGCTGTTGCAATGATATGTATATCAAGAAAATAATTAAATAATAAGTGCCAGCAACAGTTTTTTAAATGAATTAATAGATTTTATTCAACATCGTTAAAAATAGATAAAAGCGACTATAAACTGGATACAAACAGTACTTTGTTTTGACATTTATGTTTTAAAAACCCTTGTGCTCACACTTGCAGTATACAACAAGAAGGTTGCTTTATCCTTAGATATATGTCCCCCCACCCCCGATACAATCACTGCACGTTATTGGAAGTTTGAAAAGTTAAAGTAAAATCAACTTTTGGAGATGCTGGCAACAGAAAATTTGTGACGGACATACACACAAATATGCAGATATGTAAACTTACACGACAGTAACTCCAAAAAACGTTTGGAAATTCCTGCGACATAAAATTTTGACGGACAGACAAAAGGACAGATGGACGGACAACCCTGCTAAATCAATACGTCTCTCCCCATTTATCTGGGGTGGAAAGACATAAATCCACAGCAAATATCGCAGAATGCACGTTAATTGCATTGACCATTGACGGAACAGATTGTCTCTTCCTGTAGGCACTGTATTTAGGCTTTTGAAAGGCATGGAGAGCTTCTCACAGATTCACGGTGCAAGAAAAGAAACTACAAGTATACGAAAAATGAACACAGCACATACTTACTTTATTTTTCAGTGACATTCTGACATAATTCAGGCAGCTCTAAACTGAAATAAATGTTGTAGTTATACAAACCTTGCTTGCACAGTGTCAGTACTTCTTTTACTCCTTTTCCTTGAGTGATTGTATCGGGGGCTAGGACAGTAAATGCGCTTTAGCGCGTCATCTCTTTCGCAAGCCTGCATAAAAAGAAAACCAAGCGTTTCGAAAGTAACGCTAACAATGACGTTTTTATAAAAGACGTAGCCAAAGAAGATATCAAAACGTGTTAAGCTATTTATCACAAAAGATGCATTACCGACGAAATTGATCGGTATTTATACGAGTTTGTTTTAAATCAATACTTAGTATTATTCTATTAATAAAGACCAGTATCTTTTAAGGATATTACAAAAAGAGAAAAAATATTTCTGACAACGCCTTTTCCTTAAGGTTCGACAAAAATAGGAAAGAAAGGTTTATGTCAACATTGTTTCAGAGAAAATAGAATACAGTTCTCATTATTCTATCAAAAATTCATTGTTTTGTATATGAATTTTTTTAAAGTGATAATGGGAAGTACACTCTCTCCTTTACATAGTTTAATTACCAAATAAAGTACAGCGATTAATAACGTAATTATAAAGAAAAACAGAAAGACAGGGCAAAATTTGTGTCATCCTGGATATCCGAATATTTATGAGAAACGCTAGCTTGAAGTTTTAAACAACTTTACATTCAAATTTAACCAAATACACAATGAACTCAGTTTTGAAATCGGTAGATTTTAGTTTCAGATTAAGTTGTTAAGTTTACGTCCGTCTGTAGACAAAAATGCTGATAGAATATTTCTTGATACATGTACTTTGTTGAAACAAACACTCAGACAGACTTTTTCTAAGAATTTGTTAGTATGTAAAAATAAAGGCTTAAGTATATTTATGAATATGCGTAATATGCACGAACTAAAAAAGGTTTTACAGTTTTGACTGGTGATTAATTCCAAACTTTATACGTTTTAAAGGTAGAAAAAACAAGTCTGTAAAATCTTGATTAACAGAGCGGCTTCATAATCAGATTATGATCCATTTTAAAAAGATAATTGAAGTTATAAGAAGGCAGTGCACATATTAGGTCCTTCCATTGTATCCGTGTAAGCGTTTCGATACTAACTGCTTTTTCATTGCATATGTCATGGAGTGAACATATTGGTGAATGGAATTAACCTCATCTTCATGTCGTAGCTCATATAGTAGTGAAATGCAAGTAGAAGGCAACATTTAAAAAAAAATGAAACAAACCTTTTCAAAAAATATAACCTTGAAATGAATGAAGTTTATTGTAGGACGTTATAATTTTAACCATCAATTACATTTTTGCCAAAGAACAAAGGAATCTTTTTAATGATGTCCATATACCTCAGATTTCAGCCTCTCATAACCTACAAGTGCATAAATCATGGGTTTCTGTATAGCATCTAGATTTTCCCCTTCTATGGTCAATTTCCGTCCTCCACTGAAATAAACATAACACATATACTTACTTAATGATAAACGTTCTAATAGTAAATAATTAACAAAACTGCCACGTAAAGCCCTGGAATTTCTAATCATATTAACGATAAATAAGTTACTGAAATTTAAAGAAAGATATTAGAAACATATTCCATTGTATTTAGATCTAAATTAAATAATTCTTTAATTAACTTTCATTATTAAATGAGTAGGGACATAGAATAGTCTAAGACTCAAATAGTTTTCCCGTAATGAAACATAAAGGGATAATGACTACATACATATAGCTCTATCATGGAGCATGTGGTGTAGTTTATAGTATCGGACTACTAATCTCCCTGTATGAATTAAATTGTTGCTATGGAAAAACGAATCGCCTAAACATAGAGTGCCATAACTCTACGATTGGGCTACAGTGTGGTTTGTTCTTCTGTTGCAGAAGTTACATGAAACATTTACCACTTGAAGCTTTGTTTGGGATTTATAGCTGTGATGTTTGGATCTACAACATATTTGTAGCTAACGTTCTCCTTAACAATCACATCAGCACCATCGAAGTGTACGCTTATTTCAAGAGGTGCATTCAGCTTCTTAGGATCCCCGGATGTGGTTTTGCAGACAAGTTTTGCTGACTCTTTCCTTAAATATATATAGAAAATAATAAGTCGAAAGATAATTCGGGAGATAAACTTAGTCATACACAGAGAATAGTTATACACATGTACAGGTACATGTACGAAATCCACGACAGTCTTTATACAGCCAGTGAGGGAATGCATCATAGATGACAATGGCCGGTGACTGCTGATTGCATGTGTACTTAATACAAAATGACGAATTGGGATACATCATTATTGCCCGCTGCATTGAAGTAACAACAATAATCATAGCTTCATTATTTCACAAAGAAATCAATACAACAGAAATACCTACTACACTATCCACGGGAATCATTATCAAACATCTCATACAAAGTCCCTGGTTCTAAGATATTACAGCTGGAATATTTACTTCTTTTTTACGTCAGAATCATTATAAATAACCTCATACAAAGTCCCTGGTTCTCTTAAGCAGGAATACTTACTTCTTTATCACATAAAAACTATTATCAAACATCTCATACAAAGTCCATGGTTCCGAGATATTACAGCCGGAGTATTTACTTCATTATCACATAGGAACTATTTTATAAATGTCATACAGAGTTCCTGGTTCTTAGACATTACAGCGGAAATACTTACGTCATAATCACATGAGAGCCAATATAAAACATTTCTCTCTGGTTCCGAGATATTGCACCGGTACTACTTACTCTATAACCATATGAGAACCATTATAACTCATCTCATACGAACTCTTTGGTTCGGATTGTCTGAGCAGTATGCATGATTTTCCTCCAATAGTAACTTTCTTTCTCCTGCCTGTATCTAAGTATGTTCCTCTAATAGTAACATAGGTTCCACCTGATTGAGGTCCATATTTGGGTTCAACTGACGTCACCGTAGGGTTCTTAAATAATCAATAAGGAAGAAGTTTTAAACCTAAATGGTACGAACAATTTTAAGCTTTAAAAGTAAAATACCAATTTTGTCGGTAAGACACCCGCATGGTAATATAAGTGATAGAAAATTAACACCCGAGTGATCAAGGGACTTTAATCGTTACATACTAAACGCACAAAAAACACACATGTTTTACACAGAAGTACATTGTTCTGCACACTACAAACATAATACGTACAAAGGACACGTTTTACGTAGATGTACATTGTCTTGCTCACTTTACACACAAAAGAAACGTGTTTTACATAGACGTACATTGTCTTGAAAACTATATGTTTTTCACAAAAAACAACATGTTTTACATAGATGTGCATTGTTCTGAACACTGTTCATACAAAAGACGTGTGTTTTACATAGAAGTACATTGTCCAGAATATATCCTTCTACAAAATGAATATTATTTCTATCAAACCGTATGTTGTCACAGAGTTTCTCTTCAACAAAAAGAAGACATGATAAAACTGATAGATAGTACCATAATAAAAACGAGAATCGTTATCAAAGGTCCATTACTAATACCAGATTGAATTTTCTTTTAAATCCAGAATTGTAACATGCGGCTTCTCAGAAGGAAAATATGACATACTGCATCGAATGTGACCATATTGTGTTGAAAATTTGAGTTTAACAAAAGAATTAATAAATTATATTTTGCATTTTAAAAAACGAAACTAGGTTTTCCAGTTTTCAAAAATCTTTGTTTATTTTCCAACAACCTCACATATAGAGGTCGTAAATAGGTTGTATATGAATAAGCATGCCTACTTTTAAATAAAGCTGACTTTCAATGATCTGAAACGTATATTTCTGACTGTTGACAACATGCAATAAAGCGAAAGTAGGATAAAAAGACCACCCAGGTCAATCTAAGGAAATACAAAAACATTCACTCGTTTTTCTGCAGCAGTCTATTGTAAAGTTTTAGAAGCCAGTTTCAAACTGTAAATCCCTGTTACAATTCCAGAAAATTCAATTTGGTCTTAGTAATGGACCTTTAATAGCCTTATAAGAGTACATGATCCTATCAAATCAAATTGTTTAAGTTCTACATTAACTTACCTAATCGTTGTCAAAATATTTCGTACCATGTACATACGGCGTCAGCTACCTAATTGCTATTTTGATTAAAGATGGTTTGGCTCAACAATAGTTCTATATAATTTAAAACCCTTCCATGCATTAAAGCGTTACCATGTATTCAGGATTCCGTTACATTCAAACTATAAGTGAGCCTACGTTTGGTGGCATAATAAATAATATCGTATATGACACGCAATATGATATTGATCGAAGAATTTCACTATATACAATCAAACCTGTAAGCAAAGACCACTGTTGGGAACTTCAAATGTGTTCTTTATTTGCAGGTGGTCTTTATTCATAAGTGTGTCTACTATATATTTATAGTACACGGTGATCTCACTGTCTTTATTCGCAGGGTGGTCTTTATTCGGAGGTGGTTTTTAACACAGGTTTGACTGTACATGTAGTGTACAATAGTTGTCACTGTCTGTAATTGCCGGTCGTACATGGAATGTCGCAGGTTAGTGCATTTTTCTTTTTAAATATTCCTTCGTCATATCTGCGGTGCTAATTCTTTTGCATGTATTTTAGCTGGAACGTGTCTTTCAATTTGTGTTTCCCATTTAGCGCATACTATGTCGTAATAAATTGTAATTTTCAAAAGAAATAGTCCTAGCCTTTCCCAAAACACATTGTTTTTGTTGTATATATCATGGTAGAAAGTTCTTGAAGCAGTAGCATTTTCCTTACAATAAACGTATGGTCATACGGTTTCCAACTTCTACAGTTACCAGTAAAAATGTTGTTTCTTATGTAAGGTAGTGTGTGCTGCTTCATTTATAAAAGCTAATCGGCCCGCTAACAGAATAAGAAACACGGAAGCGTGTTTTAGACCAAAATCACTAAAACAAGTACGTCTCTTTTATATCAACACTTCTCATTTTTATCTATGTTAAAATTGCGAAATATTTAACATTAAACAAAAAATACCATATACTTTATGGAAAGATCTCTTAACCTTTTTCTGCACTTTTAGTGTATTGAAATACTGAGATAAATGTCAAGGCCCGGAACGTTTCAAGCACGCCTACTTATTGTTGTTGATCTATAAGTACTAAGTATTGATATTATTCCGGTTCAATACCAGATAATTCACATGGTTATGAAACAAGGTGAACGGAATGGATCCACTTATCCACATATCAACCCATCATATTGCAGCAACTGATGATGATGAAGAACACTACATACTTAAACATGTACTTAACAAGAACTCCAATATGTCTCACTAGTGATGACCATTTACTAGAAAAACTGGCTACGAATGCCCTAAATCACTCATCTGAGTTAGCATTATTGTTAATAACAAAGTCACATGGTGAAAATATTTCATGACAATTTATTACCAAAACAAATGTTCATAGATTTCTTTCATATTTACCTTCATTTCGAATATAATTACAAAATATATCATGAATTAGATAGATGCCTACAGTACCTTCACATGAAAAATTACAATTTTTATTCCTGTATAAAACATCATAACATATAAAGTAATTCATAAAAAGATTTACTTAAAGTTCTGTTATAAGAAATGACTACAATCCTTAGAGAAAAATATTAAAGGCATGATTTCGGCAAACACAACAAAAATCATAGTGTAATATCGAATTTTGCAGAAAATAAATGCCAAAGATGCAACACATATTTAAAAGAATATTAATCAAAATTAAACTAACTTCAAAATTTTTTGTTTGTGGTAATTAGCTCTTGAGTCTGATTCAATCAACAACCTAGGAGATTTAGGTGTCGCAACGGACGAAGTGCGACAGACCGTAAGTGGTCAGAATGTCATACCTTCAGGTGAGATTAGAACAAATAAACACAGAAATGTTAAACTACGTTATTCCAGCCTCTAATAATAAGTCTAACAAGGTAACATTCAAGTTTATAAGTTACAAATCCAAACATAATTTATAGTGACGGTATGCTAACAAACATTACAAAATAAGGTTGTTAGTTGACACCCGTAAATTACACTGCACTCTTGACTTTCCGACAAAGAAAAATGAGGCGAAAACAAAGGAAAACCAAATGTTTTAGCAAACCAATGTCTTTCAAATAGTATTTTAAAGACCTTGAGCCAACTGATAAAAGGTATCTTTCTGACAGAACCTCACGTCGAGTCACAGAAATTAAGGAGAACTAAGGTATCAATATCAATACATAAGTAACCTACATTCTTTTGAATGGAATGTATCAAGTACATACAAAGTTTAAACCATTTGCTTTGAAGTTCATGCATTCACTAATTTCAACACGTTTTAATGTTATTGTTTGCATTTCTGACTGTTCTTATAAGCATTTTAATCATTTCAAGCATATAATCTATGTTGATAGATTTAGGTTACAAAATTTTTCCGACAAACAAATCATCTTTACAAAAATTCGCATGTCTATGCGTTGATTTCATAAACAATGGGGAAAGATTTTAACGCTGATGAAAACACGGATGTATAAATTCGAATAAATCTAGATCTACTGAAATTTTGGATTATGGCAGAATGATAAGCTCATAATAGTTCAATCGATTGACACAAATTTGTTCTGTCTACATGTATTTAACTCGGGGGGTTAAAACAAAAAGGTAACAAGAGCATATAAATACAGTAGGCTCACTGTACCTTTCCTATATAAGTGTGTTCAAGTGAGGCCATAGGAAGACTAATTACTGATTATAACCATCTTCCAAAAAAAAAAACCCCAAACAACAACAGCAATACTTATACAAAAATGTATTTCTCAAAACCCCGGAGGCTTACCTATATATAATAATTATGTGTTTACCTGAAATTGGAAAGGCTTTGAGTAATGTCCCTTGGCGTTGTTACCAAGTGTTATAACAATGCTACCTTCCAGTACGCTGTAACTTGGCGCTAGCTCACACACTATCCTGAAAAATATGTAAAACGTATTGCTACCAAAACTTATATAAGATTCAACTGCATTGTACTTATAATTTTGCGTGTTTTATTCCTGTATCATATATATGTACTTCTTTCAGTATTTGCTTTAAAATATATTCGTCTTATTCAATTATATAATGTTTAATTTACATAATTTTGTTCTAGAAATGTAGCAATTTCATAAATCCTATATAGACATACACACACACCAAGGTTATGAAAATCAAACTATTTACTCTGAATAAATAAACGGTGTTGAATTTTCCATGGGTTAAACCAGAATTTCTGAGTTAGCCATTTGTATAGCCAGATCTTTTAATAAAGTTTATCAGATAGTATCCCTTGTTTATCTTTTATTCATGCCTGATGTGATTCTCTCCCTTAGACAAGTACCTCAGGAAACACGTGATCAGATGAAATATCAATATTGGATCATTATTGGATGAGTATAGTTTGAAGAAAATATTACCACTGCTTGCTTTTTGGCATATATACTTACAGAGACAAAATATTAAAACATTAATAAACATATTATTATACAGATAATGAAAACAAGGTAAAAGTAGAGTTTAAAATGTATTTTTTATCAAATTAATTCATTAGTGTAACGTTAATAATACATTCAGAAAAATGTTAAATTATCCCTACTATGAGATGAATATGTAATATTCTTTTAACACAACTATGTCAGAAAGTATATATATATATATATACGTAAAAAATTCAAAAACATGTGCCGGAAAAAAGTTAAATAATATTAAAAGATAAAAACACAGTCCATGAGATAATTAAATTATTATTTGCCTAATATATATATATGCTAACACTCTTTCAATATTGGTGCTTTAATAAAAAAACTCGTATTAAAGTCAACTTTTCCTTTGAGTTAGTAGTTTAAAAATGTTAAAACGAAATAATTTGCAGGTGAGAAAAACTGCAACTTTAATCATGAAATTCCGGTATATAGTAGAACATAGTGAATGTTTTCGAGTACATTTAAAATGACAAGATATTATTTTCAATAATATTTTGCTGTAATACTTATTTTCTAGTGAGAAAATTAATTGCTTGAGTTTAGTTTGCAACAAAAAACAACGTTAATATAAGGCAAAAAACAAAGTGGTCCTATATTCAATTAGCGCAGATGATCACTATTGGTCGCAAAGATAGAATCAATTGTTATCAGCAGCAGAATGGCAAATCATAGTAAAAGAAAACATTTTTTTAACGTGAAAATATTTACCTAATTTCTATCGCAAATGAAATAAACTTAGCAATACGAAAGAGCTATCGGCAAGTCATGTCATCCTTCTTTACGACCAAATTGGATCGTCTGTCGGACCAACTTGCAAATTAATTATTTTTGACTTTATCCAATATGGGAGATAGTATGTAACTCGCATTGCAATATCTCGCATTGCCTTTAATAATAGTTATAAATGCTAATCTTTAAATTTTCTGAAAACATACTAAATGCTTTGAAAACATGTAAGAAATATGTTCTTTACAGATTTGAATTAAAATACACCTAACAAAAAGGGTGGCTTCTCCATTTTTTACTACGACAGTCAAAACACTTACTGATTTCCTCTATAATCACTGGAAGTAAAATTGT